>RCWM02000025.1:4240000-4725000 GCA_003667255.2 Euschistus heros | reverse complement strand
CTTTGCCATGAATTACTTAAAAGGACAATGTCGTCAGCAAATAGGAGCATTATAACCTCTTTGTTTTTATTAATGGAAATCCCAGTCGCCCCGTTACTTTGGAAATATAATAAAATATCTGAAAGGAAAAGAATGAAGAGTACTGGGCTTAGGCTTTCACCTTGAAGAAGACCTGAGCTAATATTGATGTTTTCAGAAACTTCGTTGCCAACTTTTATATGCATGCTTGCATTATCATATAACATTTTCATTACTCTGATAATTTTTCCACTCACTCCCACATCAAACAATTTCTGCCATAGTAAATTATGGTTAATAGAATCAAACGCCTTTTTAAAATCTGCAAATATAGCATATACGTAGCTTCCTTTAGCGCGCAAATTAATATTTATTAGTGAAGAAAGTGTGAAAATGTGTTCTTCGCATCCTCTTCCTTCTCTAAAACCTGCTTGTTCTTCAGGAATTAATTTTTCCATCTCCGCCCATCTCATAATTCTTTGTGACAGCATAGCTGTAAACAGTTTCGTAGCATTGTTTATCAAAGAGATGCCGCGATAGTTTGTTAAATCCTTCTTGTCCCCTTTCTTGTGGACTAGATGTAATTTTGATATAGACCATAGTGACGGGGGTTTCTCGGTGTCCATGACCATGTTATAGAGGTTTAGGAGGTAGTGTTCCCATTTAGGAGTTAAATTTTTAAAAACTTCATAAGTGATATTATCAAATCCAGGAGACTTATTTTTTTTTTATTTTTTGATACAATATTGTAATTCCTCTAATGAAAAAGGGATATCTAGGAGTTGATGGGTAACAGAAAAGAAATTAACATGTAATATTGTTTTTTTCCCGTATAAGATGTTGTAATATTCAACCCATTGTTTTATTTCTATTTTGTTTCTGTGAGTTGAGGGCGGTTTAAGGGATTTGATTACTTTCCAAAATTCTGTGCTATTTTTAACGTTTTGTAATTTTTTTATAATTTCAGTACGGTATTCCGCTTTCTTCATAAGTATTATTTTCCTATATTTTGTTTTAGCATTTAGATATTCTTGAACCGAATTTTCTTCATAATTACATTACTTTTAGTTTAGCCGGACGCCATTGAGGTAGCAGCACACCGATAACGAGCTCTGTCTAACTGAGTATTATATTGTGGTTTAAAGTGAGTTTTTTGTAAAACAAAAGTTCGAAACCGGTTTATAAAGTGTTAAAGTGCTTAAAGGAAGTATTTTTGCTACAGTAATATCTACATATTATAGTCAATAGTCATCTTAAAGAAGTATATCACTTTTAGTGACGTCACAACTGCACCTTGGACATAGATCAAACCCAGCCTTCAAAAGGGATAAAAAATAAAAAAAGGTAAAAATGGAATCAAAAACCTCGAGCAATATGAGCTTAGATGAGAAATTGGACCTCCTCATTAATTCTAGTGCTGGTATTAATTCAGAAATAGCTTCAATTAAAAGTTCTTTAAGTCAATTTAATGCAACTATTTCAAACATACAGGAAACTCAAAACTATTTAAAAACTCAATTTGAGAATATGTTTTCCGATTTAGAAAATATAAAAAAGAAATATCGAAGTTTAAAGCAGGATTTAGTTCGAATAGAAATGGATACTAAATTTATTCTAACCCAGCATGCAAATAAAAAAAGTGAAATAATAGGAATACCGTTTCATGAAGGAGAAAACCTAAATAAATTAATCCAACAAGTGTTAGATCTACTTAAATGTGAAATAAATATTAAAGATCTAGACAATTATTACCGTATTAGAAGAAGAAATGGTTATTTTACAGACATAATAATTCTTGAATTTTTAAGAAAACTAGATAGAAATATATTCATGCCTAAAGCTAGAAAAAATAGGGACAATTTAAATCTTAAAGCACTTAACTTAGAGTCCCTAAAGAAGCGTGATTCGGATAGGATTTATATAAACGAGGCGCTGACTAAGTATAATAGACAATTATTCTCTAAAGTGAAATCACTTCAGAGAGAAGGACTTTATAAATATGAATGGCACAAAAATGGAAACATATACAGGGTGAGTATCTCTTAGCGTAAAAAAAAAAATTGGGTGAAACTAGATCAAAAGTGTAGCCAAATGCCGCAGACCTCACCTTTCTATTCCAATCCGTTGCAGATATATGGTAAATAAACGATTTTTTGGAGGAAAGCATGTTTTTTACGATAAAAGCTGTAATATCTCCATTTTGTTTAAATATTTTTCAAATATTGATCACATTTTCGGATTTAGCAATAAATTTCCTATAAGATCGGAGTAATTTAACCTTGAATTTTACAAACTTGGGACCTAAAAAATATCTTTATCTTCACCTAATTTAGGGAAGTTACAATTTCTTATAATACTTCAGCGCTCACTGCTTTTCATAAAAACAATCCACAAAACTGCAAAGCTCTCAAAAACTTGCAAATTTAATAAGCTTTCAAATGATATGTTAAACGTAATGATTTTGTTTTAATTTCATGGAGAAATTTACTTTTGAAACCGAAAAAACATGGTGTTCTCATTTAGCATACAAATCAGGTACTTTGGTAAATAAGACATTATGATAATCGCTTGATGAAAATCTGTATTTTAAATAAAAGAAACACTTCATTAGAATAAAAAGCAAAGAAAAAATTTGTTAATTTGAAAATAAAAGAATCACTGTCAATAAAGCGCCGCCAGAGTCCGTTATTTTATTAAATTTTCAAAATGTCCTCCATTATTTCGAATGCAGCTTCTTGCTCTCTTTCTCACAGCCCCTACGGTCACTGCTAAAGTCAGACGCTGTTGCAATTTGGCTCCGGCCTCCAGAATTCTCGTCTTTAGGACCTCAATGCTGGTCACTTCTCTGGCATATACCTCGCTTTTTATGTAGCCCCACACATAAAAGTCCATTGGAGCTAAGTCAGGTGACCTAGCTGGCCAATGTATCACACCATTTCTACCTATCCAGGTCGAATATCGTTGGTTCAGCCATTCCCGTACTGCTGCCGAATGATGTGGAGGAGCACCATCGTGTTGGAATATTATGTTTTGCTGAACATCAAGTGGAATGTCGTGAATAAGTTGTGGTAGAATATTTTGTAAAAAATCCAAATAACTTTCTCCATTCAATCTGCTGGGCAAAAAAAATGTGGCCCAATGAGTCGGTCCCCTATTATCCCAGCCCACACATTCACTGTAAAACGATGCTGGAAAGATGCTTCTTGAACCATATGTGGGTTTTCAGCTGCCCAGTAGTGCCGGTTGTGGACGTTAAAAATTCCTTCCCTTGTAAAAAGAGACTCATCTGTCCATAAAATTTTCCTCAGAAACTGGTGTTCTTGAATGTCTCTATTTAAAAGCCAGCGGCAAAATTGTATTCTATGTACATGATCATTAGGTTCTAGCCCTTGTACTTGTGTGAAATGATATGGGTGAAAATGTTCTCGGTGCAAAATGTTGATAACTGACCTTTGGGAGATACCAATTTCACGGGCCAAGTCTCTTGATGAAACACTGGGATTTTCATTTACTATATCAATAATTTCCTCTTCGAGTTCAACATCATGAGGAACTTGTCCCAATTCTTGACGTAACTTATGAACGGAACCTGTTTCAGATAAACGTTGATGAGTTCGTGAAAACACTATCGTAGAGGGGAGGCGCCTATCTGGAAACCTAAGTTGGTACTCCCGCCGCGCTGCACTCGCGTTTCCATTACAAAAACCATACAAAAAATGTATGTCAGCGTACTCACCATTTGTGAACGTTGCCATCTTCGCAGGTGTATTGCCAAACAGAAAAAAATAATCCCAATAAATAAAATGGGCCCTCAAGCTAAGGATAAGCAATATTAGCAAGGGTCTTTCTAATGATAGTGACACTTTTATCTCTGTAGCTTCTTAATTTCCAAATCAAACTTTCAATCATTAATCAAAATAAAAATAAAATAATAAACAATAATCCCCTCCCATTTCAAAATAAACAGGAAAATAACTATGAAATAGCGATAATGTGCTTAGTACTGAGAGAGGTCAAAGTCGCTGTTGTTATTATGAATACCTGAACTGGCCTAAAATTTATGTCAATAAATATTATATTTTTTCTTTGCTTTTTATTCTAATGAAGTGTTTCTTTTATTTAAAATACAGATTTTCATCAAGCGATTATCATAATGTCTTATTTACCAAAGTACCTGATTTGTATGCTAAATGAGAACACCATGTTTTTTCGGTTTCAAAAGTAAATTTCTCCATGAAATTAAAACAAAATCATTACGTTTAACATATCATTTGAAAGCTTATTAAATTTGCAAGTTTTTGAGAGCTTTGCAGTTTTGTGGATTGTTTTTATGAAAAGCAGTGAGCGCTGAAGTATTATAAGAAATTGTAACTTCCCTAAATTAGGTGAAGATAAAGATATTTTTTAGGTCCCAAGTTTGTAAAATTCAAGGTTAAATTACTCCGATCTTATAGGAAATTTATTGCTAAATCCGAAAATGTGATCAATATTTGAAAAATATTTAAACAAAATGGAGATATTACAGCTTTTATCGTAAAAAACATGCTTTCCTCCAAAAAATCGTTTATTTACCATATATCTGCAACGGATTGGAATAGAAAGGTGAGGTCTGCGGCATTTGGCTACACTTTTGATCTAGTTTCACCCAATTTTTTTTTTTACGCTAAGAGATACTCACCCTGTATATAAGAAAAGCAGAAGGCACAACACGATTACAGATTCATACAGAAGAAGATGTATTATTATTAAAAAATCTATCTGATCCTAATTACGAAACGGATTCGAATGAATTTAGCCCCGACGAAGATTATAATAATAAAAAAAACGGACTTACCCCTCAGATGCCAGTCCAGGAGGAATTTCACAAAAAAGTTTGCCAAGTAAGAAACAAAAAGACACCGGACCAACTCAGTGACACATTTTCTCGCACCAACCGGATAGTAAATTTGTAATTGGAAAAAACAATAATCTTGACAATGAACTTGAAAGTACGGATCCCCCACTCATGGTTAACAACATGAAGAGCAACTCTTTACAACATTCAAAACCCCGACCTCTAGATACACCAACCTACCAATATCAATATTGTCAACCGGCAGGATTAGCCAAACACCCAGGTGAGCTAGAAAACATCACTAATAACAATACTAAGGAATGTAAAAATATTTACGATATTAAAAAAAGTTATAGTGAAAATGATAATTATAATTTAATATTTTGTAATATATGTGGATATAAAAATATTTGGAATATAAATACCTCTGAAGTCAATATTTCAGAAAACACATTAGCAATTTGTATCGTAGAAACATGGTTAACAAATAGTAATTTCAAAACTCCAAATTGGCTAAGAGAATATATCTGTTTTGCAAGCAATGCAATAAAAACTAAAACTTCTGGAAGAGCTAGTGCTGGTTTAATTACATTTATTAATAGGAATTTAACAAAAGATGCAACTCTTATTGAATGTGACCAATATTTTATAATAATAAATTTCTTTCTAAATAATAAATTGATTACATTAGCTAACATATATTTACCACCGGGCTGTGATTTTGATATTTATTTAGACAAACTAGAGTGTGTGTTAAATAATATAAATATTAATTTTCCACACAATCACGTGATCTTATGCGGAGATTTTAATTCTCATGTGGGTAGTTTGAATGATGTAGAAGATGAATTATTTGAAAACTCATTACTTTACTCCAAAAGAAAAGTCAACCATTTAAACATTAATCGCCGCGGAAGATTACTTGTTGAATTAATGGAATCTCATGGGTTTTTTTAATGTAATGGGCGGACTGTTTCAGACAGACCAGGCAAATATACGTATATTTCAAGCAAAGGAAAAAGTACAATAGATTTAATTTGGATAAATGAAAATTGTTTTACCATATTTCAAGATTTAAAGATAACTGCCTTTTCCGATGAATCCGACCATTTAGGCTGCAATATCTCAATTTTAAATACTACCAACCTTAATAAAAAATACATAGTTAAACAGGAGTCAAAATCAATAAAAATTTCAGCACAGTGGGACAAAAACAAGACTAAAGAATTTTATAAAAATCTTCAAACATCTAACAGGATTTATTACAATGATAATGATACCAACAAGATATATGAAAATATGATTGCCTGCCTTACAGATTCACTTCTAAAATCACAACTAATGAAGCTGAAAAAATATCCTAATAATAACACCACTTCACAAAAAAAAAAATATGGTTTGACCTCGAATGTAAACAATTAAAGAGACTGTATCACAAAAAATATACTTTAATGATATATATAATAAAGTAAACTTTGAAATAATGTCACTGAATTTTTTTTTCAAAAACTAAAACTCAAATTAGATCAAAAACCCATTTGAAAATTTAATTAACAACCAATGTAACTGCGACAGCCGTACCTAAAACCAGGAGGAAAGTAGATATCTGGTACTCAGACCAAGGTCCTCATGACCTAATTAGTCACCTAATTAGTGTTGGTACATGAAGAACCTAAGAGTTGTCTGCGTGAAAAGACTCAGCCTCTCAAATGTCTCACCGGTTAACAATACGGAGATAAAATGGCCAGTCTCCTAAAAATTTATACAGATATTTTTTAAGAAGCGTCAAAAAGGCACTGTGCACAGAAAATAACGAATATAAGTTGGCTAGAACATGATATTTATTCACCATCGAGGTATACGCTTTTCAGAAAGCCCTGGTCTATTAATAAAATTTTATCAAATAGGTCGGATTCCATGAAAATTCTACTTGTTATTGAATATGCATTACCCACACATCTCACAATCTTAAAAATAATAATTGTGGTTTCAAAGAGGAATAAAAAAAAAAAATCTACTGTATTAGCATTTATGTAGGTACCATCTCATGAAACCGCAGGGAACCAAACAAGGCAAATACTTTGAACAACAACCGGGAATCGTAGTTACCTCACCAAATCTATGACAAAAGTTTGGTTGAAAATTCGAATTAATCAGAAAATCATTTTTTAAAAATGGTTCCGGCAATAAAAACCAGCTCCAAACCAAGAAAGAGCATATCCGTCGTAACATCTACAACACCCAAACAGCAAGCTGCTAAGTGATTCCACATACTCCTAGATTGAACAAACCTTACCTGACTGTAAAAACTGCTGAATGAAACACTAGCTGAAGTACTAAGTGACACAATAAAGAAATTGTTGACCGACCTATTTCTTAAATGAAACAGATTGAATTCTACAGCAGAACATATAACTACGTTACTAAAGACCATCCTCTGCACGGTGTATACAGCTGACATCCCAACTCATTCTACAAACACTCCAATCCCGTATCCTAAACCTTCAAGAATGGTGTCCACAATGGGTAATTAAAATAAATCCTAACAAAGCTCACCAAAAAAACCTTTAACCTTCGTCGTAAACCAACGATTTCCTGTTCTACAGTATCCTTTAGTGATATCCCACTAATTCCTATTGAACAGATCCACTTCATTAGATTCTACTTGGAAAAACGTCTTACTAGACTAAAACGACAAGAAAATGTGCTCGTCCTTACAGACTACTTTAACGTTTACTAGACAAACGTTTAAAGCTCCCAATTAATTACTTATGATTAATGACTATGAATAAACCTATATGGACGTACGGAGTTGAGCTTTGGGGCTCCACTAAACCATTAAATTCATCTTGTATCCAATCCTTACAATCCAAAATCCTTCGAAAGATCCTAAAGCTCCTTATTTTGTCACCAATAAACTTATCAATAAGGATCATAATGTTCTGTATGCTGCCGATTTAGCCCAAACCAGATACATATCATTTTATAGTATGCTATATAACCACTCAAATCCACTAGTTTCTCAACTTGCTTCCCACTTCACTCCAGATTATCCTCGGAATCGGCGTCTGAGATCTTCTTTAAGTGTAGAATATTTATTGAATTTCTACTGATTAGTAGTTCTTTCTAAGTTTGACCAGTTATTGTAATCGTTATCAACACATTCACTTAATGTATATATTTTTTACAGTTGTAAATTTCAATAAATTAATATAAAAAGAAACAAAACTTTAAGGAATGTGATAAGAGCTAATGACCGAGAAGAGTTGAAACTCAAATAAATTAAATAGATTTCCGTAAAGCCTTCCTCTTAATGGGTTATTTGTAATAATATTTTCACCTGTTGTAACACCTTCCTATACAAGTAGCAAATATTTTTCTTTGTTTGGTGTAGTTCATTTGAAACTAGCGATTGCTAGCAATGATATATACCACATAATGCATGAGGAACACATTCAAACTTATTTTTAAAGCTAATTTAATTTTGTTTCAATAATAAAAGAAGAATTTCACTAATATTTCAAGTACGTAATTCTGGAATGTTTAAAACATTTAAATTTCTTTTAGTTATGACTGTTTACCGTGCTTATCGATGCTTTTATGGTAGTCTGATATTATGAATGAATACGATTAGGTGTGTGCAAACTTCATACATCATCATATAAACAACTACTGAAGTCAACTAAATTTACAAAAGCAATAAACAGAGTTGGCTTATCAGAGTATTATTACGGTTTAGCACTGTACCTAAGACCTCCAAGATAAATAACAAAGCACCGCTTATTGCATGAATATTCATTACACCTTATCCTGAACTAACTTATTACTTTTATTAGAAAAATCTTAATAACAATAATATTTTTAACCTTACTGTAAGCTTTAAGATATATAAAATGAAAATTTAACTTTTTCTTATTATGAAATAGTTCCCTTTATTTAGTTAGTACGGACTTCGACGATAAAGGTCACATACAAAATGACTTCCGTTACATTTTCCTTATTCTTTCTCATTTTATTTCTCTTCAACTACTTCTCCACCTTTGTAAATCGAATCTCCGTTTCGTATAACCGTGCTAAGGCTTTCATTATCAAAGGAAATCATATTTCCTGTTAACCAATATGAAGATTATAGCTCCTACATGTTTCCTATGTTAATATATATATTTAATATAAGCAATTGAATTGTTATACGAGCATTATTATCTCATTTACTAAATGTATTTAGTATGTATTTATGTAAAAAAATAAAAGGCTTAGCCAACCCTAAGGTTCGATGCCGACACCACCACCCGTTGGCCACACACCTCCTTCCAACCCGCTCCCTCAACACCGAAATCCCCAAGGTCGGCCCTGACGCAATCCTCCCAACTACGTCTCGGTCTGCTCCTCATTTGTAATGTAAACCCACAACTTTACATGCCAATTTCAATCGCCGAGCTGCTGTTTATATATTTATTGGATATAACTCCTGCAGTTCCGCACTGTGAAGTCTTCCAAATATTCCCGTTTCTTCAACTTTTTCGGTCCAAATATTCTTAATTTTCGAAAAATTTAAGGTGTTGTTCCTCTCTTAAAGTAAGCGGCCAGGTTTCGCACCCGTAGAGAAATGTTGGTGGTGTAAATAATTTTATATACTAATTTTTGAATTTCTCGGGATTGAGTAGTTTTGCGACAGAGAAATCGGCAAGCATTACTGGCTTTTAACATTGCCAAAAATCCAACTCACGCTTTACAGACTCAGCAGCATTACTTATTAAAAATTACGTAATATTTGGAAATTGTATAAACAATTTTAATACATACCAAATATAATAATAAAAAACTACATAGAAATTTCACTGTTATAGAATTAAATGTCTAATCCTGGATGTATAAGATATTATTCTCAGGCTCAACATCCCCTATAACCCCCCCCCCCCCCCCCCAGCACAGAGGAAGAGGGAAAGGGACACAGGTTGGGGCAGGAGGCGGCTGTTTGAACAGCTCAGGAAGGCTATATTTGATCCCCACCAAACTGAATTAACACGTGGCAGGCAGTGGTCCCTGTATAGACATCAAAGTCTTGGACTGCGTTTTACCGTTGAGTTTATAAAATCGACCGGTTCTCTTCGGCTCTCCTAATTACTCATTAAGTACAAAATAAGCTTTATGGAACTGGGAAAAAGAGAAAACTTTCAAGTCAGATTCTAGGAAAGGAAGGACTTAATTAGGTGATTTAAAACTCAGTATTTTATTATAGCTGTATATGCGCATACTTGGAAACCTGGATGTACGTTACAATATTCTTAGAATTTAATCAATAGAAGATTGTTAAAGTTCGTAAGTTCTTAAAGTTCTCGGTAAAGGCCTTGGAGTAGAAGGTAAAGTATTCGAATGACGAATTAAATAAGTACTATTTTGAATTCGACTGTCAAAAGTGGATCAGAATTAATCTCAATGGGATGCCAATCAGTATCTAACTCCTTGAGAAACTATAAACATTTTTAAAATAACACAGGCCAACAAAAAAAATGTTTTTGAAAACTTTGTTTGCTTTAATAGCTGATTTTTATAGGTTCTTGTGTGCTGAATCCAAATCTGGTCTTAGTTTTTTTGTATCACTCATAGTTTTTGAGAAATTTGTTTTTTTATATTTTTAAAAAAGCATATATAACTGTTTCATATAAATATAAAGCATTATACAACTGTTTCATGAGACCTAACTTTATATGTAGAGGTGGTAAGAGAATGTTTCTAGGATCTACAAGGTTTTTGCGGAGAATGTTCTTCTCGCCGGGTTTTAAAGACTCCCTCACAGACCAGTTCTTTCTGCACCAATGTTGATCCCTTGCTCTACTGTCCCATTCACCCAAAAAACATAGACATTCGGTAAAACCTCCATGCTGACCATGTTACTTTCAAGTCACATTGCTAAGTATAGAAATCGTCGCTACTAACAATAAGTAAAACTAACGTATGTGAAAGAAAACTCATTTTTTTATTTCGTTGTCACTTAAGGATCGACCCTGAGGGTGATAAAACCTTCTGTGGCACACCCAGAAAGTAGGTACTCTTAGTAAATCGGGGAAAAAATGTAGCAGTTGAACAAGATTCTGTCAAAATCACCACTTGGCGCAAACGCTGACCAATAATCAGTAAAACCATACCAAAAACTTCCAAGGGTCTTAATACAGGTTTTAATTTTTAATTTCTTTAATATGGTCATATTTAAAAAAAAAAATAATATTAAAAAAAGAGGCTGCTCTTTGAAGCCTAAAACATATTAGGCTGATGTGTTCTCCTTTTTATGACTTGAAATATGTCGGATATTCAAAAGGGTAAATATACCCTGAAACGGTCTTTGATGGATTGAAAGAGCTGGGTCATTAATGTAGATGGCAAACAGTGTGGGCGGTAATGAAGGTCATTGAAGAAAGAAGGAAAAAGAGTCTTAGGAAAATACATATTGCATTCGATGGAAAAAAAAATAACTTTAACTAAAGTGTAACCAACTTGGATAAAGGTTTTCGAGAGAGTTATATTGAATAAACGCATAGCTAATGTATAAACAATTTGCATAAATTGCTCTCTATGATCTGAAGGTTGTTCTTTAAATCTTTGGGCAGGTAGATTTGGTTGAATACCAAGAAGGAAATTAGAATGAAAAAGATTTATATTATTTACATATCAATATATTTAAACCTTATTTCTTAGCCCTGGAATGGTAATCTGGAGTACTGAAGAAGAAGACACCATTTGCAGTTCACCAGTACCCCAGTGAACCGTTTGTCTAAGGAAAGTATATTCTTCTCATTATTTATATCTCCTCATATTCTTCTTATAAATAAATTAAAAGCTGCTGAATTTTATTAGCTTTTAGTGAAAAACTGAAACTGATAAACCCAATGCAGTTCAAGATTGCTGAACTAATTGAATTCTATAACTCAACTACAGGCTGCGTTGACACGTTAGATCAGTTGTGCCACACATGAGACATGCCCAAGGAAGACAAGTAAGGAGCTATTACTTCAAATATTTTTTGAAGTATTTGGGATCGGAATCGAGTGATTAGAAGCGGGAAGAATTCGATGGTTTGTTGGTTCCCCATAACTCTACACCGTTAGTCCAAATAGGTCCGCTATTCGTCATATAGATGAGTTTTTTTAATAGTAAATAGGGAGATTTGAACGTCTATCAAGTAAGTGTTGTAGGAGCCGAAATCGACGTGCTGCTTCTTATCTTTTCAATTTTGTATGAGGGTTCCAGGTAAGTCTCTTGTCCAGATGAAATCCAAGGTATCGCATTTGTTCCACATTATTTAACGGTACGGTAAAGAATACAAGAGGACAGATTCAGGTAGGTTTTCGACGCCGGGTAAAGTTATTTGCTGTGATTTATCTTAACTATCCAGTAATGACACCACTCTTCAAGGAAAGTGATATTTGACTAGAGTGCCTGGGATGCAGCAAATGAATAATCATTGACTGATAACACGTTGGTTCCATCAGCATACGTTAAGCACAGTATAAGGGTGAGTTGCAATATCAGCTGTATACACTGTATAAAGAACGGGACCTACATTGAAGGATACTACTTGAGGAATTCCAGCGGTCTGAGTTTAATGAAAAATTAAATGGATACCCAAACAAACGCAAAAAGGTATGGTTACATCTCTCATCCGAAAAATACCAGGAAACCGAAAAGAAACTAGATCAGAGACCCACTTACATAAAATTAAATCAAAGACAAGGAATGGGTACCACTATGCACTATCTCTCCTCATGCCCATCATGCCATTTTTTTTTTATATTGTAATATCAGCACATCTACTGATTGTCATGTGTTTGACAGACGTGAATTAAAAAAAAAAAAAAAAAAAAACATATAGTGGTTTACAATGTCTTAAGAAGTCGAATGACTTTAATTTATTAATGGATTCTACTTAAAAAGTATATATCTCGATTGAGTAGGGATGGGTTCCAAGAAACATAAAAAGAGGTTTTCTACTAAACAGGTTTGGAAAAAATATTTATTTTACCAAGACCCTTCAAGTCACTGAAGTTGAAGAGTACTTGTGGTTGGGGCTGGGATGTACTTACCTTCTTTACTGAAGCAAATTTTATCCTTGAACTTGTTTCCAGAATAGTAACATTCAATTTTGTCTCTAAATATATTCGCATTTCATTATAATATTAAAAACATGCCAATTTATCAATAAATTTCACATCAGCTACTATCGTACTCACACTAACAGGACGCAAGTCACTGCGATGCGTTATCCAATTTCATTCATATCGTAATAAATATTTGAAAATCAGCTGCTATTGTCAAACAATATTACCAATTAACTTCTCATATAAATTCCCCTGATGCTGAAACAGGAAAGGAACGAAAATATTTATCCTGGATCGGAGAAAAAATCACAAAGTCATGGTGTCATATACGGTACCGTGCCAAGCTACGAGTTAAGTGTTATATCTGTTAATAACATATACGTAGTTTAGATAATAAGAAAAGTACGAAATAAATTAATTGCGACTGGATTATTGAAAAAACCAAGAAGTGGTTGACATTTAATAAAGATTACTAACAATTTAACTTAGCAAACGCTGACATTAACAACAGGCTGAAAGATGAACGCTATTTAGAAGAGGAATGATGTAATTTTTTCGTTGTCTGCCCTTTCCATTCTGTCAGTTCACGCAACGGCATCATCAAAGTTGAGTTAGTCAAATTGGTTGTAGTACCTTAATCATCAGAAATGTATTAGCAGTATAATCCATCTCTCTGCTGGACAAGTACTATCAGCAGGAATGCAATTATAGTAATGATTACTATTAACAAAATGTTAATCATAGTAGGTTATCAATAGGCATAAAGACAGTGAATGGATGATTTTTATTATTCATAACTAACAAAGATAAAAATCTAGTCTAAAGATCACATAGGCTCTTGTTAACAAAGAACCTCTATCAAATATTATTATTAAAATATTGGTCTAAAATAACTAATAGACTCACAAGTGGAGGGCATACTCAGACTCTCACGAATCTTGTCGGCAATTTTGATTGAGGTTTCTGGTCAAAAATTATTAGACACGTATTTTGCCGTTCTGACTAATGGGCCCTAGAAGCCGAGAAAAAAATAAAATAATATTCAATTAATTTATTTTATATCTCAAGTTTAAAAAATGATATCGACATGATTCTTGCACCAAGATTTTTATTTTTTGATTGCGGATTTGAGGAAAAAATACAGCCTCTCCATAGATTTTGGGTTAGGTTAATTAAATTCTATAAAAATGATTAGATCTTTTTAAACAAAAATTGACGTCAGGTTCTAATTCAGCACCCTCAAAAACATTGAAAAACGTTTATTCAATAAAAACAAAAAATATCATTTTTCACTCTCTTCGAGGGGAAGAAATTTTTAAAAAGATTATTGGTTACTTTCCTTTAAATAGCTAATACTTTGTCACACAATTCACTGGTTAGTATCGCTGGAAAAAGGAGAGCCTCAGCTTTCTTTTGATGTATAACAATATAAATTTAGATCAACAGAAATCTATGAAAAAAATTGGCAAATCCATAAAACATATTTATTTTTAACATGAGTTTGAAACCAGATAGGAAAATGAAACTAAAGACATTTCAAGAGTATTACCACCTTATATGTTGTATAAAAAAATGAAGTTGATACGTTAAACCGTCTAAGTGTAATTCATGTTTTTGTTAATTTAAACAAAAGTTGCCTACCATAAGTTGCCTATAATTTAGATTATCTTATTGAAGCTTAGGAATTTTTATTTTTATTTTTGGATGAAGTTTTGTATTTAAGGGTTCTTTTTAATGCTGAATTCGAATCCGATGTCGGTTCTTGTGAAAAAAAAAAAGTATATTGAACGTAGTTCAATGAAAAAATATTTTTTGTTTTTATTAAATAAATGTTTTTCAATGTTTTTGAGGGTGCTGAATTAGAATCTGACGTCAATTTTTGTGTACAAAAATCTTTAGAGGTAGTTTCCTTAAAAATCTTATCATTTTTTTTTAGAATTTAATTAACCTATACCAAAATTTATGAATCGGCTACATTTTTCCTTAAATCCACAATCAAAATTAAAACTCTTGGTGCAAACATCATGTCGATATCATTCTTCAAACTCGGGATATAAAATAAATTAATTAATTACTATTAGTCTTAGAGGCCATTGGTCGGAACGGCAAATATCTAATATTTTTTGACCAGGAACCACCAAAAAAATTGCCAACAAGATCCGTGAGAGACTGAGTGTTTCCTTCACTTGTTAGTTATCTAGTAACAACATTGGTGACCGGAAATTTCCAGTAGGCTCCTATGGTCGTGTTTCTAATTTTAGGTCAAAGTAAAACAAACTTTTTGAGTTGTTCCTCATGATACACAATTTCTTTCCTATGCCGTCTTGGGATATCCCATCTTCTCTACTCTCAGCTTCTGACCCAACCCTAGCACAGTCTTGACTGAGAACTCCTACGGCTTTCTCAGGAATAAGTGCTTCTATCCATGTAAGTTTTTTTAAAAATATTTTATTTTAAATTATACATTACGAAATTTGTAATATTTTTTTTTTTTTTATTTCATTCTAAGCATGGCTTATACATTTCATGAAGTATCGACTGAAATGGAGGAAAAAAAAAAAAAAATTAAAAGAAGATTTAGGGGCTTGGGTTACATTTTTCATTGATTGAGTCTAAACTACGAAAAAAAAAAAAAAAAAAAAAAAAAATATATATATATATATATATATATATATATATATATATGCTGCTTTTTTTTTATCTTATTTCAAATACAGTTAGTTGTTCCTATTGTAATTTTTTCCCTCACTTTAAGAGGTCTAAGGGAAATAGAATTTTGAAATTAATTTGAGGTAAACAATACAACGTAAAATTTAAAAAAAAAAAAAAAAAAAAAAAAAAAAAAAAAAAAAAAAAAAAAAAAAAAATGTGAAGCTTAGCACTATTAGGGAAACTACTTTACAGAAAATAAAACAAGAATCGAACTTACCTTCTTTTAAAAATCTATATATAGAATTTCAAATGAAACGAGTCGAATACTTAAAATAAAACCCAATTTGGGAAACAAACACAGGAAGTTTGTAGTAAGTTATGTTACCCTCAATTTGGCGAGAAGGTTCTACAGTGTTGCAATCGAGAACTATAATGGAAGGAATCTAGGTTACGCTTTAGTGGGTTTTTTAAAAAATTGTAAGAGAAATAGATTGATCCTATGGGACACATACTTTTAAGTCGTCATTATTGCAAGCTATTAATCTCACAAGCTATTATAAAATTCAATATATTGAAACTTATCAGAGGTACTAGAAAAAAAGTTAATAATTTCAGAAATAAAGAACTTATTTGCCTTTATCCTTACCAACTTATGTTATGGGACACGTGAGGGAATATAATTTAACGTTTTGAATTCAAAATTAAACATGAAAACGAATCAATAGCCACGGAAAAACTACTTTAAGTTAAAGATGAAAGTACCTTGCAGCTACTTGTTACATTTGGGTTTTAAGAAATTTCGTATTAAAACCATAATCGCTTTGGGACAGAAATTCGAATGTAATGGCAGAATGACCCATTTAGTGATCTATTTGGATAACGTTTCTATAGATATGATAAATATTTGAAAGAAAAAAATATCGATATTTACATATAAACACGTATTAACTCTAAGGTACTTAAAAAAAAAAAAAATAAAATTAACCGTGGCAATATTCAAAACGGCTAAACAGCTAATGGTTTATGATACTAATAAAGACAAAATTATAATAAAATTCTTGGAATTTTTATAGGGCAACGTTTTATTAGTTTCAAGTGAATTGCCGCTATTTAATAGGAAAGTCGCTCAACCGTAAATCGTATATTTAGACTTTGATAGTTTTTATACCCCGATCACTCAACCCAGTATTATAATGTTTCACTTTTATTTGCTTCCTATATTTTATAATTTTAGACAAAGGTTCAAAACTATTGTAAAGGAAAGTGGAATTTTCCACGCCTTTCGATAGGAGTGGAAATTAAGCATAAGAGGGTCTAGTCTCTGACCTTTATTGGGTCTATTCCAATTAGCAGGCTTAGATGACTAGTAGCAGGAGCACCATTAGAAGCTGAGAGATAGTCAGACAAACTACGTTATAAACTGCATAGAAATGTAGTTAACAAAGTTAGAACTTTAAAGAGACAATCCTACTCAATATATATATAGTTTCGAGTTTTTAAAGTTCGATTATTTTAAAATTATCTGTCTCCTTTTTTGGATTTCTTGACATGGACATGTCCATGACTTTACTAGGAGTCTGTACTTCTTTAACACTCACATTGTGTTTTTGTTTTTTTTTTCACATTAAAAAATTTAACATTTTGACAGGCTCTAGCTCTGTTAGTGTTGCTCTGGTCGAAAATTTTACGATAGTTGCCTAGCCGTAAATTTAATGGAGAATACTTTTTGTTAGTTAAAATTTGTCGCCAGACCGCCTGACCTACCGTTTAGAAGCTATTTTCTAGTTCTTTCTTTTTAGTTATAGTTTTCTTGGCATTCCTTGGATCGAAAATTTGACGATAGTTTCCTGATCAGAATTAAATGGAGTCTATTTTTTGTTAAATAATATTTGTACCTAGGACCTACAGTGAAGGTACTACATTGATTTGAATGATAAAAGTCGCATATAAAACCGCTGTTTTCACTGGATATTGTTTATTTTGAATAATCATTGATTGCTAATTCAATGTAATTAATAATTGAAATAATTTTAACCTTTCAATTCTAGAATTTTCAGACTACTTCAACATTTACTAGACAAACGTTTAAAGCTCCCAATTCATTACAAAAGACTCATATACATGACTGTGATTAGACCTATTTGGACGTACGGAGCTTTGGGGCTCCACTAAACCATCCAATTCATCTCGTATTCAATCCTTACAATCCAAAATCCTCAATGCTCCTTACTTTGTCAGCAATAAACTTATCAATATAGACCTTAATGTTCCATATGTTGCTGATTTAGCTCACACCAGTACCTATCCTTTCATAGTTAGCTCCATAATCACTCAAATCCGCTAGTTTATCAACTTGCTTCCCCCTCCATTCCTGATAATCCTCCGAGGCCTCTGAAACGAAGATGGCCTAGAGACCTTCTAGTGTAGAAGTTTTAATAAAGTGCTACTGATGAGTAATTCTTTCCAAGTTTTAACATGTTATTATTATCGTTGTCAGTCCTTGATGTATATGTTCTGTACAGTTGTAAATTTCAATAAATGTATATTAAAAAAAAAATCTAGAATTGAGAATAGCAGTAGATTATAGAAAGAAATATCTATTTATTTTATTTTTTTTTTTCGGGGCCGACCCTATTCCCAACTCACTCGGCCATTGAGTCCCCTTCCATGATCTATTGTTTATCCCAGTCAATCAGAAATTGAGTTTATTTTTCATAAGCTACTTTGAGTTCTCTTATATTCTATATTGGTCTTGATTACTTTCCATTTTCCTGCTCAACACATTTTTTTTTTTTTACGTGAATACGTCTTTAAATTTGTTATCATGGAGGCAATCTAAATAAGCTAATGATAAATAAGCTGTCTATCTATCCTCTACATCCACAAATTATACCAATGGATAGCTTAAGGATCAAAGAATTACGATAAGTGGAAACAGTGTTGCATCGCGTGCGGTGGAAAGGGAGGTTATTTTGCTGTGTATTTAGATTTGTAATTAGTGTAACTTTAGTCTCACGGAAGCAACGATGTTCGTTTAACTTTTAATCGTTAGCTGTCGTCAAAATCTATCGATTATATATAATACATTAGTTTCAAATAGTGACACTAAATATAATAAGGTGTTAGAATAAAAAAAAAAATATTAAAAATATATATTTTAAAATTCGGTCTATACGCGTCGAAAAGTCAAAACCAAATACAGTATACGTTTGGAAAGAGCTTCTCAAGAACAATCGAACGGTAATAATAAAATATGACCGAGTCAAGTAGTGCCGGGAACGTATAAGTTCCTGATCAGCTTTGTTTTATAGTTACAACCGTCATTAATTCACTAGTTTGACCGCGCACTAAGAAGATATCTTTACCGATAAAATCACCGACCGATCTGATTATTTGGCAATCAACAAAACTTGGGTGGAAAATTCCATGCCAGTGAATATCCCTAGCTCTAAGCTGAGATAACGTAAATTAATAAACGGAAAGGCCAATGGCATCTTCAAATTCGTACTCGGGTGTGTGTATATCCACCCGAGTAAAGCGTTAGCAGAAATTAAACCCTTTATGTTGCGATCCTAAAACATTGCTAAACTTATACGCCTTATCTTACTATACCAGTTATGATAGATGGAGACTTTAATGTTGGTTCACAAAAACGCTCATTGCCCGACTTCAATGCTCAGCGAGTGCAATTTGTTTTATATTGAAACTTCTCCAACTACGTTAGGTAATACCTGTATTGATCTCGATGTATCTTTTATGCCATTTGTTTCGTACTTTTCTTTGTTTTTATCCTAAATACATAAATAAAAATATTTTGTTTAAAAAATATAACCCGTTACATAAACGTATTCACGTACAACACACAGCCGTGTCAATGACATGGCCAACCCTCTTTTTATTCAAGGGATAGTATGGAATGTTAAACAGTTATTATCAGTATGGAAACAAATATAGACAAATTCAAAACAGTAATTTGAGACTCAGATTTCTGGAGGAATTCAACAAATACTCGAATGTGAAACTAATACATCACGTTAAAAATAGTCAAAAATGAAGTATTTACGAATATCTAAAAATAGTCTAAACTAGAGACCCAGATTGGATCGCGGTTTTCCTCGCGATGCTTGTAAATATTGTATACAGACTATGATTGTATTTAAGATTTTTTTTTTCTTTTCCTTCTTCAATTTCTGTTTGTTAGTATCATAAATTATTACCTATTTTATGTTATCACTAGCATCTTCCCTAGCAGCTTTGTACCCATAAGTTTAATATAAAAACCTTCCTGGGCCATCCTCTTTCACTATGAATATATTTCAGTTATCTGTGATGAATACCAATATATTTGATTTATGTCTTACATTGTTGAAAACTTTAGTATATAAAATCCGTGTATCAAAGTTCTGATGTTTTGAGAAATTTATGTATGTTTTAGAACTGAAGATGAATGTTTAGCATTCGAAACTAGTTTTCAAATAAAATAATTCCAATAGAAGTGAAAATTAATTCATCAATCCTAATTCTAGTAATATTTGTTTCTAAAGATAAATCAATATTTTATTTTATTTTTATACATATTTCTCCAATGCAATTTCGTTCTTATTTTTTATATAACATTACATAAGAAAGAATGTTCTTGAACTTTTATATCGCTTATTTTATTGAATAATTGAGGATGAAGGAGCTCAGGGAGCTTGGTATAAAAATATAGACTGGAAGAGTGGAAATTTTTTTTTTATTATTCTATTAAAACTTCCAGGCATCGTTAAGTCTACAAAGTTACATACCTCTTTATGAATACAGTGTTTTCCTTATTCATTTATAAATAAACCATTTATTATCATTATTATTGTTTATATGCCATTTATTACTATTATTATATTATAATAATTATTACATCCTATCATATTATATTTCATTATATTATTAATATTATTTATTATTTATTATTTGTTGTAATAATCATATGATATCGAATATACAGGGTGTCCCGAATTTAAATGGCAAACCTTCAGGAACTTATAGGGAACCGAAAAACTAAGACAAAAAGTCCTTTAGAGATTTGCTCGTTTTTGCTTAGTTTTAGAGAAAATCGCAAAAAAAGAAACAAAACAAAAATCCAAAACTTCAGAGATCCTGGGATGGCCCGTATGAGATCATCGACAGGATTAATGACATCATCTATAGGATCAGGAAGCAGCCAAGAGGAAAACCCAAGGTAGTCCACTTTAATAGACTGGCCCCATTCAAAGGAGATCATGGCCCAACCGAGGACCAACAAGTGAGGCATCTCTCTCACTTTAGGGCCAATAACGACCCAGTTACGCGGCCTGAAGTTTTAGGTGCTCGTGGAGTGACTCAAACAATCTACAGAGACATCTTTTCTCTACCGGTGGACTATGCTCTGGCCCATTGCGTCCCTGAAGATCTGAGAAACTCTCGAGGGATTGCAACTGTTTTCAGGAAGAAGTTTGCCGAAGCTGAAGAATTAGAACAGCAAGGACCCAGTGTTGGAAGGGCGCTTCACCAAACGCACGGAGGCCAGCATCTGTTTTACTTGGTTACCAAGCGTGCCTCCCGTCAGAAATCAACGTACGGCGCACTACAACGAAGCCTCAACGACCTGCGCAGCCAGCTTTTAAGACTGCATCTCACTAAGCTCGCCATCCCCAAGTTGGGCTGTGGATATGACGGCCTGGAATGGAAGACCGTAAGACACATGCTTGAAGAGACATTTGCCAACTCTGGGATAGTCATATTGGTGTGCACATTTAACCCCTGGAGATCAAACGGCGACTACTTCGAAAGAAGATCATCGCATCTAATTGCTCCAAATCGTGCTCTGGGGCAGAGCACTTTTAAGAAGGGGGCAGTGTTACGGTCTGGTGAGGTTGAGGGTACTCTGGGCGGCCCGGGGGCAGGTAGCTGGAAAGGCCGCCAGGGTGGCCTAGATTTTGGTGGTGCCGTGGGCATGGGCGAGCAGGTAGCCGAGAAGGGCGGCGGATGGCCTGGAAGGGTCACGGCGCCCCAGAAGGCCCCAGGCCTGTAATCTGGCCAGATCTAGAATGTTCGGCGGCGCTTTAAGTAGGCCGACTTCCAGCCTGGGAGTCAGTATCAATGTGTCAGTGATCAAGTAACGATCAACCAGTCAAGTGTCAGTGACAGTTCAGTCTGTGAGTTAGTGACAGTGATAAACAGTGTCAGTGAATGTAGTAACAGTCTCTGTGTCAGTGTAATAGATTCTTATGTATAATTGTGACATCTAGTATTAAGTTATTAAAGATAAGTATAGTGTAATATACATATTAGTGTAATTAGACCTAAGTATAATTGTTATTAGATTAAGTAGCTTAAGGGACCTATTTGTATTTATTAAGTTGTAAATAAATTAGTGTTTAATATTTAAGTTGTGATTTGATTAGTCATACCCCCAGTGGCCCGTAACAATACCTTTATAATCGTATGTCTCAAATGATCTAGGAAATCAAAAAACCGACTGAATTGCACCTTTCTTTAGATTTACTCGAAATGGAGATCTGTCAAAATCGTCCTCTTTAAAATGCTGTGAACAAATAACACTTGTATTTGTTGGCTTCCATTTTTCTTGCCTCAGAGCTTGAACCCACTTGTTTCGTTCCTCTTCAACTGAAGGGAAGCTGAGGAAAAAATAAAAGGTAAAATTGGAACCGTTTACCTTTTAAAGATTTATTCAAATCTAAAACTATATTATTGATGTAAAACGTCTTCTTAAGGTTTAATGTTTAACATTCGAAACTAGTTTTCAAATAAAAATAATTTCAATAGAATTAGCAATTAATTTATCAATCCTAATTGAATATACAGAATATTCTGTATTATGAGGTTACAATATCTATTATTGTTAATAAAGGGCAGTTTAACAATAAAGTTAAAAAAGCTCCACAATAAACATATTTTTACTGTGGCGAAAGGGAAGGAAGATTTGTTTCTCAATTTATTGAAAAACTAAACTGTGTACGTTTAAAATGTACCAGTGAAGGGTTATTGGAGGGTTTAAATCCTTGTTGGACTCTTTGCTAGAACATCCAAACGCGGCACAACACGACATTATTTAATCCAATTGAGAAATAAAAAAATAAAAAATACATACACACAACAGAGACCTAACAATTAGCAATTGTTAAAAAAAAACACGGGAAAAACAGTGGTACTGATAGGGACAGCCGGGGTTTAGGTGGTGGGGATAGCGCTCCTTGGTTTAGAGCCATCTCCCCCTACCTACCCACCGCTTCTATTATATTCTGTATTCTGTGGATACAACAGAAACGTTGGCACGTATTAAAGAATTTCTTCTTAGACTTCACCAGGTGTCCCTCTTTGACTGCATCCCTGATTATCTTCTCCATTCATAATAACAGTCGACTATACTTTTATCATTTAGTAAACTTATAATTTCTTGACAATTTTTCCGTTTACTTCTAGATTTTATTTATATTGTATTTTTAATAATCCTAATATATTTCGTGTCCCCTTGGCAAAGTACATGGGAACGTAAAAACCTAGAAATGTATCAAACTTTTATGCGAGAAAATGAAAAAATCAATTGGGTGGAATTTTTCACCATCAGCGCATCAGCTGATTTGATTTTCAGCTTGATCTAAGCTAATCGGAATGAAACCAATCACCAAGTCGCTTGTTCTTCCATTGACAAAAAAATAAAAATAATGTTGCTACTCTCTCAACTGTGGTAAAGGGTGGGAGATTGCTTTTTCAGGCGTTCTCTCTATTTTACCACACTTCCTTCGTTGTATTTGTTTTTTGAGGTTAACCCAGTCTGCTTTTTAATAAATATACATCTTTCGAAAATTATCATTTTATTTATCTTTTATCAGATCCTTTGTATATTCCGTAAATTTTCGGAAATAAGTAATGAAACCGTAAAGTTTTATAACATAAATCAAAGTTATTAATTGCAGGGAAATTAGACCAAAAATGACCAAACGTTGAACTGTAAAAATAAAAAGGTCTGACTGCTAGAAATCGTTCACCATACTTAGCACTAAATGAGGTAAAAAGGTTTCTCAGCGTGCTGGCATGAGCGTTAAACGGGATTTGAGCAAACCTTCATATTTTGGTTCTCATAGTAAATTTAACCAGCTTTCAGATAAAAAAAAAACTAAACTTTGCATCGGACGAATAGTTTCGGAGTTATAGCCAAAAAAGTATCGACAAACGTGTTTTCGCGGAGAAGTGCGACTTACCGCAAGTTAAACAATCTCTTCAATGTTTTCCTAAAAAACTAAATTTGTTGGGAATTCGCATTTGAATTTCGACTTGCTTTAATAATGTATAGAATACAAAATGTGCTAAAAGTAATGGTTTCTGAGTTATTTAATCAAGCAGCTTAAAAACATAAAATTTTCTACACTTTTCCTCCCTCCCCCGTCTAAACCCGACGCTATTTTTAGTATGACTTTTTACCACATTTAGAGCTAAAGGTGGTGAACAATTTCCTGCAGTCAGACCTTTTTCGAAATGCTAATTTCCCTGTACTTTATACACAGTATCCTACATTTCAAGCCCTTAATCCAATCACTCCATACAAGATCCCGTCTCTCCGATCTCTACACTCCTTCCTACAGAACTACTCCATTCCAACGTTCTTGTCCGTTCCGCTATCCTTTGGAATTCTCTTCCTCCTTCTATTCGTAATACATCTTCCCTCGGAACTTTTAAAACACTCCTCTCCCACCACCTTAGCTCTCTCCGGTTGGACTTTAATTAATTATATGGATGCTTTAATGAATTTCACCCTAGTATTTCAGATATAAAACTTTATATGTTTTAGTAATCTTCTAATGATAATGTTTTCAATTTTATTCATATAATTTCTATTTTTTATTATCATTTATTTTTTCTGTTCCCTCTAAACAAATATTATTTATCTTCATGCTTTTCTATGTGTAACATCAGAAATCTATCATATAGACTCCAGTAACTTCTACTATACTATAACTAATACAATGTGGCAAAATTATGATGAAGTTCTCCTAGCAGTAGATGCAGTCAAAAGAAGATCGGTGCTGTGTATGAGAGAAGAGGGAGGATATTTTGAACAATTATTGTAAATTAAGTATGTAAATTTTAATTAAACTGTCTTAAAATTCAAATATTAGAATTAGATAAATATGTAATTGTGATTAAATTACTTTTATATTAATAAAACATAATAAAACTATTTAAATTTCTGAGCATTCTCTTAGTATTTCCCAAAATGCCAATGTTGCATCTCCCTGTTTTTGTAATTAATAAGTTATTTCAGTATGAATTTTAGAAATTATCACTATTCATGGTATACCATTGAAAAGGTGTATGTGCGTAGAAGTTTTTTTCGAGTAGTGCACGTTTGTAACATATGTAATATTTTTGAGAAAAATGCAGTCAACGTTGTGGAACGGAATCAGAAACTTGCTATTTCATATGTTGGATCAATAAGTTATATACTGGACGCTGTTATTTTAAAGTTTAAATAAGTTTATTTTAAAGGAAATTTAATCTTCTTTCTAATGAGCATATTAAAATTGCTCTAGGTATAATAGTTCGGGACAGTTATTTGTCAAAAATTAGAAATTTCTTGATAAAACATAGAATTAAAATTATCTATAAAACGGAAGAGAATCGAGCTATAGTTTATATGAAATTTTTTGCTGCAAATGATGCCTAGAATCGCCTCTCGAAGTTACTGTAGTCTTATGCTGAACACCCTGTATAGTTTATGCGTGTATGTTTATATATATATATATATATATATATATATATATATATATATATATATATATATATATATATATATATATGTATATAGATTTTTTTCTTTCTGTTACCAATTTTACTGTAAATTTGTATTTACTTTTAATTATCTTATTTTATTATTTTATCTTTAGGCCACATATGAATTATGTATTGTCATGTAAATGTTATTCTTAAAGGACTTTGTCGCAGAATATTTTTTTTTCTATCCTATTCTATTTTATATCTACACCTCCCAAATCTATTTTGGAAAACTATTGAACTTAAATCTATAACAAATTAATATGTTTTTCCAGCCAATGTCTACTTTTTTTATTTACTCGTATTTCATATATTTTTTTTTGACAAAAACTGGACCCCTTTGAGAAGAGAACAAGCACATCCACCTGTGAAAATCTCATTATGGAATCGAACCATTGGACGTGGACGGATGTTCGCTTTAATTTACATCAGCTAATTGACTTTACCTTCGTTGCAGAGCGGCGGGAGCGTCCACCGTACCGTAGGCCTCTGGAATAAAACAACATGGTTAGCAAGCCTTTGTTTATTATCTAAAACAAATATCCACTTTGACATTCAGTTATTATATTATATTATATAATTAAATTAAAGCTAATTTGTTTGGATTTTATTTAGTTGAATGATACGGATGTCAATGAGTTCAACTTTCCAACTCGTGGCTGTTGCTACGGGTTTCATTTTTTATTTCTATTCAAGGCTCCAACCACTATGACTTAATCATTTATCACCCTATTCAAGTACGATATAATGAATCAACCCTACTGTTTTATGTTTGTGACGTATTTCGAAATGCATAGAAAATTATCACACAATTAAGGAAAAATATTGCAATAGAAAACACTTTTATGCAGACGGTTCTAAATTAAATAATGATGTCTGTATTATACAGGATGTCTCGAATTAAAATGGCAAAACTTTAGGAACTTGTAGGGGACCGAAAAACTAAGACAAAAAGTCCTTTAGAGATTTGCTCGTTTTTCCTTAGTTTTAGAGAAAATTGCAAAAAAAGAAATAAAACAAAAATGTTACAGGTAGCAATTACGAGTATCATCATTCAAAGTTCGCCAGGCTAGGCAGTGAGATATGTAAACACTTAATGTTATCCTTTACATTCTTTTATTTGTTTATATTTTGGCTTCCTTCTAGGATTATAATTCCTAAATCAGTCTTCAGTCAGTCTTTAACTCAGATATTTTTGTGTGAATAGCATCAGCTGTAATGCCGCATACATATACTAATGTTGAATACGCTGATATGATTTTTGTGTATGGTTTCTGTAACGGTAATGCTTTAGAAGCGTTGCGGGAGTATGCGCGCTGATTTCCAAATAGAAGAGTGCCAAATCGACGAGTCTTTTCTTTAACTTTTAATAGACTAAGAGAGACTGGGTCATTCTTAATACGTAATGAAGGTGACCGATTTAAGGCAGCAATAAGAACAGATTATCGGAGAAGAAATCGTGTCCAACGCCACTTCGATAACAATCCTGAGACTAGCATCCGAAGAGCATCTGCTGCATTAGCAATATCGCGGCAAGCAATATGGCGAACTTTGAAAGGTGATAATCGCTACCCATACCATCTTCAAAAAGTTCAGAATTTATTACCTCAAGTTTATGTCAAGATATTGGATTTTAGTAACTGGTTTCCGATGATAATTTATTTCCATTAAAAATTATATGGACCGATGAAGCTACCTTTACAAGAGGAGGAATTGTTAATCAAAGAAATTATCATGTACGGGCTCTTGAAAATCCCAGAGCTATTAGCGAGAATAGGTTTCAGCATGAATTTGCTATTAACGTTAGGCTTGGAATTTAGAACGGATTACTTGTGGGACCATATTTTTTACCTGGAAGATTGAATGGCATCACATTTACACATTTTTTGGAGAACGACTTTTCTAATTATTTAGATGACATTCCCTTACAGCAGCGGATTGAAATGTGGTTCCAGCTCGATGGACGTCCAGCTCATTATAGCAGAGTTGTTCAAGCTTGGCTGGATATAAATTATCCACAACGATGGAATGGACGTGGAGGAGTAGTACCTTGGCCACCCAGATCACCTGATATGACACCCATGGATTTCTTCGTAAGGGGAACCTTGAAGCAGAAAGTTTATTCGGTGTCAATCAACACAAGAGAGCAATTAAGAGACCGAATCATAGATGCAGTGCACCAAATATCATCAGAACAATGTTTAGCTGAAATTTATCAAGTGAGTGCTAGATGTAATGCTTGCGTTAGTGCAAGAGGACAATATTTTGAGCAATATTTACATTTAAAAGAACATAAGATAAATATAAATGTAAATAAATAAGTATAAAAATGAAAACTTGTTATGTTTCTTTTTTTTGCGATTTTCTCTAAAACTAAGCAAAAACGAGCAAATCTCTAAAGTACTTTTTGTCTCAGTTTTTAGGTCCCCTATAAGTTCCTGAAGTTTTGCCATTTAAATTCGGGACACCCTGTATGATAGACTCCAACATCGAAGTATGAAATTCCTTCCCCAGCCAATAACTTCACTGCCAACTTTTATGCGATTTGCGTGGCGCTAGATTACAACATGGAGCTCAGAAAGAAAACTTAATATACACGGACACCCTCTCTGTACTAATCGCACTATAAACATTTATACCAAAGATCGTCTAGTACAGATCTGTATATACATCAATGGTGAAATACTTGAATAAGAAAGTTTCGCTGGATTCTGTCACTGGATCAAGGGCAACGAAACAGCAGATTGGGCTGCCAAGAAAGCACCATTGTCATCAAATCATGTTACAAATCTTTGCATTTTATCTGACATTTGCCAATTTTTAAAATATCGAGTAAAACTGACCTGGACCCAGCTTTGGTAGAATATCGAAGTACATAATAAACTGAAAACTATTAAAAAGGAAAGCTCAGAATAGGCCATTCTCGACTTACCCACGGCTACCTTTTAACTGGGGACAGTCCGCCGAAGTGCGAGACATGTAGTAACATACAATTAATAATTAAGCACATACTAGAGGACTGCCCTCGATGGGATAGTTATTTTCAGGAAGCACGTTTACGACGTTCCTCCCTGCTGTTCTTAATGGTAATAGTACCAATATGGGCAAAAATAATACAAGCCCTTAAACAATATAAATTATTCAATTAAACAAAAAAAAAATGCCTAAAACTAGAAATTTAATCTAATCTAAATCGAATGACATGTTTTTATGTTTACAGTCGTAAAAAATTATAACATTACTATACTTCATGCACCGAATGAGGAATAATCCAGTAATAATCCACAATAATCCAGATCCTTCTAGACATTAGATACCAGTATAAACAAACTTGTCAATCGTATGTTGAAATGTAGTCCTCAATCTTTGGGAGGCTACAATATATATGGCTTACAATATTTTGTGAACGTTTTACAAGACTAATAATTTAGTTTGACTGAATTCTGTTCGTTCATCCATATAAGTGTATATAAAAGGACAAGCAGTATTTCGTTTGGGATCACTGAATAAGAAAACTAATGAAACAAACATCACCAAATTTTAACTACATATCTTCATGCTTTTTCCAAACTCCTACGTCACCATACATTTTCTTTTACTCTGATCCTATTAAATCATGTTCTCCTCATCATTCATAGCTTGCTTGTTCCTTAGCCGGGATATTAATAAGGTAGATGACACTTAATCTGCTTAGCCTGGTCGGCTTGTAGGTAGTTAAATGGAGATGAGCTTACTCCCACAATACAGATTATTGACAGCTTATAACCAACCACACAGTTTGGATCTTACCATTAATTAGAAGCACAATACACAACAACAGATGTAAAGCTCTCAGCGTTTAGAGACATTAATCGAGAATTTCAAAACGTTTTATTCATTACATGATGTCTATAAAATATTGAACGAAAATTTCATGATACTATTATTAGAATATGCACTAAGAATAATATATTTACACCGTAAGTACATATAAGTATAATTACTGTCATGTAAATATGTATTTTTTAATTAATTTTGGGACATTTGAACGTTTGTCTACTAAATGTTGGAGTAATCGAAAATGACGAGCAGTTTGATGTCGTTAGATCTCGCATATTTTTGAATATAAAATAGCATACGTTGAAGGAATAATTTGTCCTATGTAATGCTTTTATTATATATATATTTTTTTTTTTTTAGTAGTTAAATAATCTATGACTATCTAAGGGACTGAGAGTTCACCCAGATGAATCCTACAGACTAAAGGCTAATCACGAATTGTGCAGTTCTGTATTTGAAATTTATTTATTTAATAAATTCCGAATTATTCATTTGGCTGTCCAAATTATTCAGTTTTTAACTTATTGTCATTTTAGAATTTTTACCATGAACAATTTTTACTTCAAATTTATTATATCATTGTTATTCAGCTATATTTCTTTTTAAACGGTATTAATGGCGGCCGTGGTTATCTTTAAGTAGAACTCTTCTGCGCTACTGTGATTAATTCCTCGAGGATACAGAAACTAACAGCATTGGTTTTGCAAAGTTAGTCCAACGTTAATAAGAAAAAAAACTAGCTCTTTCATATCGGGAAAACTTGCAACATTAATCAAACAACTTCTACCACAAAACGTTTCTGTCGTTTAAGACATATTTTACAAGAACAACCGAGTGTAAAATATGTTTCCAGTGCTCGAGCTATCTGCAAAAAATCATTTATTTATTAGCTACGAAGAAAATTAAAGTTTTAAATAATAATGGAAATTTAGAATGCAGAACCATATTTTTGCAGAAACTAAAATGATTCCTAAATGTTTTATAGTGTTTAAAACATAGCTTTTCACCTAGCAATATAAATATACATTTTAGGTAAATCTACTAGGTTTCAACATCACCCAGAAACTCTAAAGAAGGCTCACATTACAGGCCGACATCGTTCATTTATAAAAATAAATATAAATTATTTATATGAAAATATTTTTTTCTTGCTAATTTATTTTTAATAGCTGTGTATCTATGACTGCATACCTCACCATCATACATCTTCATTATCTTCTTAGTCAACAAATACCCCATCAATACATATCCATTTTACATTGAATATGAAAACATTTTCTGTTAAAAAATGTTCAAATTTGCACTATTATTAATTGTTGATAGTGCAATCAAATACAAAGTTATTCTCTAATTTAAAAGGAACAAAAATACAAAATTGTACCTATGAAATAAAAGAAAATTATAGAAAAAAAAAATAAGGAAAAGAGATAAATGGATACTGGAAAAATAAAAAATGAAACACTGTAAACTCATAAACAATATTTTAACTACAGACCATTAAATTCCTTGAGTTTTATAAGGATTAGGATTTTTATTTTCGATTAATGTTAAATTTGAGAAATTCAAAATATTTACCCATTTCAGCCTTGTAAACGTTGATAAAAGGTACTCGATGGCCATGCGCGTAGGGGCGAGTATATAAAAGGTCGAGGGTTTGAATTCCTCCTGGGTGGGTAAAAACTTATTTCGTGGTGGACCCACTGGGTGGATCCTTGAACTTCCTATGCTAGCTAAAATAGGTTGGTAACCTGTAGGATAGACCTTCTTCCTGTACTTGTTGGAGTAAATGAAGATGTTAAGCCCCTACAAACAACAAACATCATCAATGTTTATAACAATCTCTCCCATTGAATAGAATTAAAAAAGCTAGTTGTTGCTTCAATTATCTTCGCTAAATCATCAACATGTTTCCGATTGGAGCAACGATACTCTGGTTCGACCAGAACTACATACTCCTTGGAAACTTGCGTTCTTTTCTGAGCAGATGTATTTAGTCTCTTAGTTCAAGAGATGAACATTCAACGAAATATTGTTGGTAGAGCAAAGCACCGTATTTATTCATTGTTTAGTAAACTAGATGTTAGGTTTGAAAGACTTTTATGATGAAGTTTGGCTGGACACATGAAGAGGACTCTATAATCAAGAAGATCCTTGAAAATTAGATCCACTTGACAAGAGGAAAAGAAAGCACTATGCAACGATAGGAAGATGGAGTAATTTTCAACGTCGAGACTCTTCTTGGAGTGATTGGATGGAAAGAAGCAGTGCAAGATAGAAACAATATACAGAAGTTGATAAAAAGAGACCTTGAATTCTATTTAGCAGGTGGATGATTAATATAGCTGTACATCGAGGATTGAAGCTTAGGGAAAGAGCTAACCGGCTGTATAATCAAAAATAAAAATAATGATATTAATAATATTTTTATACACTTAATGAAATAATCAGGAAATAATTTTATTTTTTTTTTAATTAAGAAGAAATTTTCAGTTTGACTAAACACGTGAAGCACACTAAATAAACCCGCTATAACGATGCTTATTTACTTAGTTCCTTGATAAGTGCTAGGAGCAAATATAAATAATTAAAACTGACTAGAATCAATACGTGTATACACTCAAATATTGAAGTGAAAACACTTATATACTTTGCGGAAATCGTGACATAACCTTAAACAATATAAAGGTCACAGAATCATTAGTAAACTCTTCAGTCAATTGAAACTCATAATGGTAGCCGACTCGCCCTTCACAGACAATGAACTAAATTTAGGCCTACCAAAAGGATCGTACTCGTTACCGATTCTTTAGATGGGCATGTTTAATGGGACTAATGGGCACTGTTTTTAAGGGCAAGGTAATATAAAAAAAAAAAAAGTTAACATTAATCAAACAAGGCTAAAACGACAAGAAACTTCTCGTCGTGACAGACTACTTCAACATTTACCAGTTCAAAGCTCCCAGTTAATTACAAAAGACTTGTTTATATGACTGTGATTAGACCTATTTGGGCGTACGGAGTTGAGCTTTGGAGGTCCACTAAACCTTTCAGTGTTTTGGCTACAGGCATCTTAGACAGTCACAAAACCGCGTTTTATTAGTATTTGGCAATTTTAAATATAAAAAAAAGAAAAAGAAATGAAAATAAAAATATTCATTATTATAATCTTAGATTGGCTAAATTGTTAAACGCAGATTTTTTTGTTTTTAATGGATATTCATTTAGCATCCTCTGTACTGATCCCTGCACTTTGTGTAAAAGTTTAATCAAATCTCATCATCATCAAAGTTTTCTATTAGCATTAACAACTTATTATGCATGCAAAAAATAAACATTTTTCAATAATAAAATATTTTTTAAGATAATCCTTACAATCCAAAATCCTTCCAAAAATCCTAAATACTCCTTACTTTGTCACCAATAAACTCCATAAAGGTCTCTGCTTTAGTTGGAATTCATGAGGAATAAACAAAATAAAAAAAAATGGTATATTTCTGAAATTTGGAAACTGTTAATTATTAACTATTAGCAAGCGCCGTTTTTTTTTTTTACCTCCGTTAGCAAAAGTTTAATAGCTCACAAAACTAATTAAATTTCTTTTTCACATCCATTTAAACAACCCTTTTTAATTCTTCCTTGAGGTGCGGTAGCCCAGAAGATAGGGTACTATACTATCATGTTCCTGGGTCCGAGTTTGAATCCCGCTAAAGGTAAAAAATCATATTCTGAAAGCTCAGAAGCGGATCGACTATGAGGACACACCCAGCTAAGTAACACACTCAAACTAAGTAATCTCAAAAAATAAATAAAATAAAAAAATCTAGTAGTTGAATGTGATTTCGGCTGAATTCCCTGCTTTCACAACCGTTGGTCTAGAAATGGAATATCCTAACATTTTTTATTTTTTTTTTATTTATTGATGAATAAAGTTACGAATTATGACCAACGATTCTAAATCCAGGGTCAACAACTACAAAAAAAGGCAAATAATAAAGAAGATGATGACAGTGAACTTAATAATTAAGTGAATATTGTCATCAAAACCAGTATAGCGATTTTAAAAAAAATAAAATAGTTGTTATTTGAGAGTATCTTCAAATAAATTCGATAATCCATCCAACCAGAGATGATATTACCAGGGGAAATTTTTGAAAAATAGGGAAAATTCATCAGAAAAATGATAGTTCAAACTTTAGAATTTTACACATTCTATCACTTGCATCCTTGTTTGCAATTTTACGTTAGAGCAGCTGACATAACAGTGTAGCAATGTTGGTACAAGTTCCTAAATGCGAACCACCTACATGTTTCCGCCTCTTATCTGACCTATCAATGTAACTCTTCTGTTTGTATTTATCCAACTGTCGTTTCTAAGTGTGTATCTTATCTCAGCTAATGTTTCAATGTTATCGTGAGTTGTTTCTGTGTGAATAATAGTAATTTTGTTCCAAATAGTAAATTCGTGAAGTTTTCCTTACGTCCTTATATTAATTTCAACTAATACTTTTTTTTTTAGTTCATCAGCACATTTATTGTTTTCCTTATAGATAAAACTAAATTATATGAATCCTTCGAAATATGTTAGGCACTATATAATATTTTTTAGAAGTGGTTTAAGTGAGCTATTTTACGCTGTTGTTCTAAGAATTTTAATTACAATAGTCGATCTATGGTGTACCGTTTGTACGAGCAAGGGCACAATTCTGAAGGAGCGAATTATTTATTTATTTTTTTTTTTTTACCTCGGTTGGGTAGGTATATGTGCTCCACTTTGAACTAACGTAGTGTACGTACCTACTGTTTAACCAATGTACTCGTATTTAAAAAAAAAAAAAGTCGCGCTAGCTATGCCAACAGATAACTTTTAGAAACTTCAATGAAAAATAATGAAAAGCTTTATAGAGGTGTTTCCGACTTCAAATTACAATATTTGAAAAAGTAAAAGTGCAAGATCTATACAAGTTCGAACCAAATGTAGCTGGGTTCCCTTTGCTAAAATCGGCATGCCTAAGACAATCGTAGCTCGTTCCGTCAAGATTTGAAAGAAAAAGAACGGACAAAGACGTCGAAAGCCGACGTTCGAGAGTGCCCTAAGGACTACGCACTGCACCGCGTATCCCAATTCCTGTTTCAAGGTTTCAATCTATAGCCTATTGAGAAGATTTTTAAACAGATCTAAATCTTTTTTTTTTTTTATATAGTTATAATTTACAATTGTGCAAATGACAAATAATAATAAAATGCTATTGCTCGTGAAACAACTACCCATTGGTAGTACTTCAATAAAAGTTCTATTTGAGAAGGTCCCGAGGCCATCTTCTTTTCAGACGCCTCGGAGGTTTGCCAAGAAAAGAATAGGAAGCAAGTTGAGAGACTAGTGGATTTGAATGGTTATGGAGTTTACTATGAGAGGATAGGTTTGGTTTGGGTTTGGGCTAAATCAGCAACATACGAAAGATAGAGGTCTTTACGGATAAGTTTATTTGTGACAAAGAAGGGAGCATTAAGGATTTTTCGAAGGATTTTCGATTGCAAGGATTGGATACGAGATGAGTTAGATGGTTTGGTGGAGCCCCGAAGCTCAATTTCATATGTCCGAATAGGTATGATAACTGTCATGTAAATGAGTCTTTTGTAGAAAATCGGAAGTTTTGAACGTTTGTCTAGTAAATGTTGAAGAAGTCGACAAAGAGCAGTTTCCTGACGTTTTAGTATTGTATGTGGATTCCAAGTTAAACGTTTGTCTAGTTGGAGCGCTAGATAGCGGATCTGTTCAACAGGGATCAATAGAATATGATATAAATCTAAATCTTATTTTTTTACCCCATCCCTAAAAGTGCCCTATAGGCCAAAAGAAGTTAACACTTACGAAAATCAGTAAAAGAAAAATTAAATACGAGTTATTTTATCATTTTTCGCAGTATTTAAATTTCATAAATAAACTAATTATGTAATCCAGTTGGCCAAATAACGCAATGAGAACACTCCAAAGAAGGAAGATTTAATGAACAAATAGATTTTGGTAAATCCGGGCAAGGTAAACCATCTAAAGATAAACAGAGAAGATGGAGGCGCGTAGCCAACATCAACTCAAAGGTTAATTTAATCACTGTTGCCTCAAAGAACATATTTAGCTCCAGAGATTGTGATCAACTAAAGGTTAACTTAATATATAGGTTTATAATTAAACGTAAAGTAAATTAAATGTATGCTTCTTTACTTAGTATAATTACAACTGTGTGTTGCTTTGATTAATTAGTAAGGTTATGATAGTGTATGCTTCTAATTACATTTATCGTGTTATTTAGATAGAAAGTGTAATGTATTTAAATTGGTGAACTGTAAAAAATAATCATTAATTATTATATTGACATGATTGAAAAAAAAATTGCAAACGGGAAGATTCTAAGATGATCCATTTTCTATAGACAGTGTACTCAATTCAGTATGGTAATTTATACTTGATTAAAGACTATCTGACCTGTAAGAAGAGGATAGAACAGTATGTAGGTGGAAAAGAAGTTCTTGAGAAACCGGAGTGCGAAAAACGCCCAGACAGAAGCCAATGAAACAACACCCGAAGGAGGGAGAGACGAAGGTGTATAGTGACGATGCTAGGACAAAAGGAGACCCAAGACGACCTGCGGGGACTAAGAATAGGAGATGGAGAAAAAGGAACAATCCTAGCTATTATGGTAACTTATTGTTTTTATACATAATCAATACGTAATCAAAGTTAACCAGGCGCTCAGTGGAGTATTTACCATTTAATCATGGCCAAAGTCCAAAAAATAAATTTTACTTCGGAACATTACAATACATATTTCCTGGTAGCTTAGGATTGTTTACATCGAAATATATTTATCTCGTTCATTGTTACCCACTTCCTGCCCGAGGAAACTAGCCTTAATCCAGGAGTTGGGTACGCTGTATGTACACAGTTGCTTTTGCTGCCTTGTAAGATGCTTGGAGATGTTGTGATTTCTGTGGAATCCATTTAAAAAGTGGTCTGAAATTTCTCTACACAGTTTCGAAAGGTATGTATTTCTCTGTGATAACTAGTTTTTAGCAAGTTTTAATATCATAACGGTTAACTTGTAGTTCTTTTGATTACGATGTTTAAACGAAAAAATAGACTTGTTTACAAAAATAAAAATCATGGTCAAATCCCTTAACTATCTCTTCCCAGATATCTTGTAATTAATTAAAATAAGTCTAATGATACCAATGACTAATTGTAAGTGTCATAGTGAAGAGCAGTAAGAAGTCTAGGACTAAGAATAACTTGACTGAAATTTTTAGCTGATCAGTTAAGGTAAGGTCAGAGTGCGAAAGAGATGAGACAGTGAACTGAAATGTTTGACGTGTGAAGTTTCGGCGATGACGGAACTAACTGGAAAAGGTCAGCGCCGTTCTGTAAATAAAAAATTAAATTAAAAAAAAATAACATTATAAAGTTGGCGTTACATTATGGTAGGCACATAAAAAACAAGTAAAATTTATTTATTTTTAAACAAAAAAAACAACTCAAATTCTCTTTGACTGGAAAAAACAAAAGATCATGAATATGTTTATATAAAATGTACTGATTTTTTTTACAATTTACATCCTAGAATTAAGAGTATCAAATTAATTAAATTAAATTAACAATTAATGATTATTCGAAATTAAAGCTGAAAGAAAATAGGGTTTACGAACATGTCTTTTTTTTATCCAAACCAATATAGCTCCAAAAAAAAATGTCATTAAATTTCTGATAAGGAAACTGCGAGCAAATTTTCGATCCGAGTAACACCAACAAAACTACAGCGTGTCGAATAAATAATGGTTCATGAATCCAGTTAAAATTAAAGTCGGTAAAGGACAACGAAGGATACTGATAGTGTTGCGGGTCAATAGACATCCGTTTGAACACGTTGAGAACTTCAAATGTCTTGGCACTCACCTTAATAAAAGCGTACATATAAATAATTATGGAATTACATATCAAGGATGTAATGTATCCTTATACATTACATCCTTGATATGTAATTCCATATCGTATATATGGAATGTAATGTATAAGGACGTTCGAATCATGGACACTTACATCCAAAAAGAAAAGCAATATCCAAGATGTTGATATGCGATACCGATTCCTTAGGCATGAAGGTAGGAAGCTAGAGTATAAAACTAGAAGAGACAAAATAAGAAAAAGCATCTAAATATATAGTGTCGATTTCTTAACAGACAAGCTCATATGGTTAGGCCACCTCCTACAAATAGAGGAAAGCCAAACAGCCAGAAAAGCTTTTGAATCAAAAGTGGAAGAAGGCCAAGAGGAGGCGTAGGATTATGTAAAAATATGGCGTCCTCTAAATATTCCAAAAGAGAGGCACGGACTGGTAAAAAAGGAAAGGCATACCACAAGACAAGGGTTTATGACCCAAGCTCTGTGGGTGTTAGAAGGAAGGATTAAGTATGAATGAAGTGTTTAGAAAACTTTTATAAGTGGTCAGTGCAGATGTCTATGCAAAGCTGGAGAATGTATCTTCGAACTATTGGTATTATCTGTGTCATTTGTAATTTTGTTAAATATTTAACTGTTCTCATTTTACGAAACCTCTTTTTTTTCACCCAGGATAGTAAACGTTTCCTTCTACTGCATTACCACTGCGAATAAAACGTTTATGGAGGTATGGAACACATTTGTATATTTTTAGTTTTAGTTTTGGTGAGGTAAGCTGTAAACAAACTACAGCACATATCACATCCTTCCAGTCAAGGTAGATTTATTAATAATCTTACGTTTTTATTTATTAAATGCCAGGAAGCATTCCTGACTCTAAAAGTTATCTTAAAGAAGCTAGGTTACTCGGCAAGGGCTCTTAGAGAACGTGTGCTAGGACCACAAAAATTATTATTTTCTCTAAATTCATAAGCCGAACCTAAATCAACCAAAGATAGGAGACATAAGGAAGTCTATTTTTATCAACTCTTGTCGGAAATCATTCTGAATCAAGAACGATGATCTGGCAATGAAATTCGATTTGAGGTTTAGTATGACACAAAGAGCACCGGAAATTTTCTGGATCCTTTGGAACCAAAATGTCAGTGCCAGGCAAAGGCCAGAATGATGGAATCTCTGGAGATCGTTTCCGGCTGGGATCCTTTAGCCTTTGATGAAAGGCGCTTTTATGCTTTTATGATACTCAATGTTCCTTTATTATTCAATTTCCTTAATGGATTCCAATTATGTATGGACGAAATCATACATAGCGCAGTTTTGAATTAAATACAATCTTTTTGATTTTGTTAATAATTATTTATAAATGCTACAAAATCTGAATAGTCTTCAGTCAAGTACAATATCTCATTTAAATTATTGACTGCACTTTCAGCTCTTATGAGTTCCCGTCTTTCTAAATCGTTTTTGTATTCTACTTTATTAAAAACTTTTATTGGAATAAATATACAATCTACCTCAATAAAGAGAAATAGGTATAGATCTAATGATTTATTCATTCGTAACATACGTACAAATACACACGTGCACACACGCAATTAATAATAATTGCAATATCAATAACAATAATAATAATACTTTTATTTTTGCAAGAGTTTCTTTGATCACATAACGATAACACTTATGCAATTCCCTTGCATTACATTGAATTAATCAAATTCAAAACTTCACGTTTCAAATGTAAAGATTTATTTTTAATTCAGACTTATGATTTTAATTATCAGTATTTTATATTGCATACCTGTTTAATTATAGAATTCTTTCTACGATAATGTTTCTTCTAAGCCTTAAATTCTTTGTTGCGGGCCTTTCAGTAAATTCTAAATTTTTAACATTTTAATTTGGAGCAAAGGAATTCCACATTCGCCTTCACTTTTATTTTTAGAAGAGCTTCTTATTATCATTTTACAACGGCATTTTGCAATTCTCTTGCGCAAACTTTAATTGAAGTTGCGCGCCGATTTGCTAACTAAGGAATAGTCTTGTACCTTTAGATTTGAAACTACTGCAGTTAGTATGTTTTGGCTTCTTCCTAGACAAATTAATTTAATTAAACCCCTTCACAAAACTTAAAGGCAAGAAAATAACAGATAATATATAATCATGGTCATATATAAAAAATGATACTTTTTTTATACCCCATATCGAGAAATGATGGAATTAATAATTTATCAATTACACCTGTGTTTTAAGCTGTAACAGAAAAGAAGTCTCCAAACCAATTTCATTGACATACTTATGACATTAATAAACATACATCATCATACAGACCGATCAGCCTTCTTCCAATCCTGTCAAAAATCTTTGATAAACTCCTTCTTTAACGCATTCTGCCCATCCTTGAATCCCGAAATATTCCCTCACACCAGTTTGGATTCCGCTCTAGGCACTCCACTGTCCAACAAGGCCTTAGAGTTGTAGACCATATATCCTCAGCACTTAAAAGCAAACAGTATTGCTCCGGCGCATTTCTGGATATAGCGCAAGCTTTTGACCGGGTTTGGCATGCCGGTTTGCTTTTCAAACTCAAAACCCTTTTACCTCAATCGCTATTCCTAGTCCTTCAATCCTACCTCTCTAACCGTTCCTTTCGAGTTCGCTGCGGAATGGAATATTCCAACTGCTACCCAATAGAGGCAGGTGTTCCACAAGGTAGCGTTCTTGGTCCACTTCTATATATCCTCTATGCTGCAGATATCCCTACTACCACTGATACTTTCCTAGGAACTTTTGCTGATGACACTGTTATCCTTTCATCGCATTCAGATCCCTCAATAGCTTCCTGTAATCTCCAAATCCACTTATTCCTGATTGAAGATTGGTGCAACAACTGGAGGATCAAAATTAATGAAACGAAATGTACCCATGTAACTTTTACCCTCCGCCGCACATCCTGCCCTCCTGTTTATATCAATATATTCCGCTACCCATAGCTGACACAGTACGGTATCTTGGCTTTTACCTAGACAAAAGACTTACTTGGAACCCTCACACTAGACTTAAAAGGCAAGAACTTAACAGACGCTTCAGCCAATTGTATAGACTACTAAATAGGACATCCCAACTCTCCATACAAAACAAACTCCTCATATACAAAACCATCATTAAACCTATTTGGACCTATGGACTTGAACTGTGGGGAACAGCAAAACAATCGAATATCAAACGCATTCAATCCTTCCAATCTAAAGTCCTTCGTACTATTGTAAATGCTCCATATTATGTCTCCAACAAAACCCTACACAATGATCTCAATATACCTTTTGTTCTTGACCTGATACCCCTTAAATTCTCTAAATTCCATCAAAACCTTTCCAACCATCCCAATCCACTTGCTCATTCACTATCCAGTTCCACGCATCCTTATAATCCACCTCGTAGATTAAAACAGCAATGGCCCCGAGATTTATTGTAAATAATTATTATTGGAGTGCTGGCAATGGCCAGCTTCTCCACTCAAGTCCTGTGCGACTGTGCCATAGCGCTCTCTCTCAGCCTCCACTGGATTATATCAGTGATGCAGCTGATAGAACAGCGCAGGGAACTCTCTGAGCCCGGCTTGCCTTTCAAACTGGGGGGCAGGCTTGGATCAGGGTGTCCTTCGGAGTGTTTGTGCATATTGTATATAGAGTATGAATGCAGTTATGACTCATTCTTTTCTTCTTTAATTCTTATTTTATTTATTATTTTCTATTTCTTGTACATTTTATCTTACTTCTTGTATATATTATTTTATTTCTTGTATCTTTAAGTTGTTTACTTAAAAGTTGTTTATTTTCTTACTTTATTTATTTTATATCAGTGTACATATTGAATGAATGAGTCACTGTCATCAATATTACTCATTGCCCTTGAGTGAGGCAGCATGTAATTAATCAAATAAAAAGATTAAAAATAAAAAATAAACATAAATCATCCAGGACATCGAACTATTCGAAATTTTCGAAACATAATCAATACCATTCCGAGTAATCTATTTTATAAAAAAAAAAGAAAAAAAAAGTTTACAGTTCTATATCAGGGAACCTACAGAGAAATGATTAATAGTGTTATAAAACTATCTGCAACTTCCCGTTGAATGCGTTAACCATGGCCGAATATCCTTCCGCCATCTTAAAATCGATAAATTTTGGAATATTTCAAAATAGTATCCTTAAGGAGGAAAACTAAAAGTACAACAATAGCGAAAAATCCTTCGGATAACCTAAAAACCGTTAAATCCTGGAATATTTCGACATATTGCCCTTAAGGACGAAAAACAATTTTAAGTGGGAAAAGAGAATGGCCAAGGACTTTCTTCTTGGCAGATCTGAAAAACTGTTTAACAATTTCAAAATAGTGGAAGGTTATCAAGTCATTGTTAACACATTCGAAAGGAGGTTGGAGATAGCTTATAAACACTATCAATCCCAAAAACATATTGAAACAAAAATCCAAGCATTCTTCGATCGGTTTATAAGTGGATCGCTTATCTAATTCTCCAATATATAAAACACTTATGATTAAATACTGATTAAATAATTTAAGAAATGCTAGTACGATTTTGAATGGGATACTGAAAACAATTAGTGGAAAGGGGGATTTATGTGAAAGAGAGGAAAAACATATCAAAGGCATTCTGAGAACTTATACATCACAAAAAGCTTATTAATTGTAAACGAATGAATGGTGAGGATAATATTAATAAAGAAGCTTGCGATAATTACGAGACTTTCCATATTAAGGAAAGTACCACACACAATATAACAACAAACGGAATAAATTTTTATTAACTCCCGTAATTAAATAATTATACCTAAATATATGTAGGTGTGTTTGTTTATGTGTATATAGATGCTGCATAAAAGAGTTGAATTCAGAGTTATTTGAATATTAATTAGTACTGAATTATTATTGAACTGATCTAGCAATATTATAGTTTTTGAAAACGACCACGAATGTATAGAAAAATCTGTCTTATCTCTACTATTATATAATAGTACAAGCCATTTTTCATTTATGATCACTAACCATGAAAACTACTGAACCAATCTGGACCAAATTTTAACTACATCACCTTTATAGTTTCAGAAATGTTTAACAATAATAAAATCTACTGATTTTTAATTAAATTTTTATTGAAAAGAGATAATATGTGGAAAACAGTTAAGTTTGAAAGGTCGCCGGTAGTTGGCAAGCGCATTCTACATGAGAGGTTACAAAGGTACGGTGTTATATAGAGCTTGAAATCGACAGTAAAATTTACTTATATTCAATTAAATTATTTCAAATGGTTTAAATATGTGGTGTGACTTGTGGATCCCAGTGAAGTTCGAAAACTGACCGATAAGTGGTTACTACCATTCTGTTTACAATTTAAAAACTACCGAACTCATCTGTGGCAAATTTTATCTACGTCATCTTCATAGTTCAAGTAAGGTTTGGCAATAATAAATATATAAATGTACAATGTTGAGCTGCAAAAACGAGGTTTTTCGCACTGTTATTAACTTTTAGAAATAAAAATTCAACCTGATAAAATCAATAGAATTATTTCTGCCGAATAAAAAATAGTATAAAATCAAAATATCGATTTTTCTTTTGAGTAAAAATATGATCAATGGGCCTTTAGTGTAAGCACTGATAATACAGTCCATTATCCGCAGGTTTCCTAATAGCCTCTGTCCATCTGGATTACCAATTTACACGTTAAAACTAAAAATTGGACTCCAACTATGATTTTACATAATTTTTAACACCCAATCAATGCAATTTTAACCAGGTCAAAAATTAATTCTAGGTATGAAAATATTATTGAGGAAATAATGCTCAATTGCATACTTCAATGCAAGATTTTTATCAATAACAACTAAAACTTCAATTAATAGTTAAGTACTTTCTTGTGAGAGCGGCCGAAAAATAAGACGGAGTTTTTTTACAAACTCTTATAAAAAAAAAAAATAGTTTAATTAGTATATAGTTAATTCGTATATTTTAAAACGGCTTAAATAGGGCTGTGAGTCTAAAATATGGAGGATAGGTTCATCTTAAAAAGGACAAATAGAACACTAAAAATATTAAATGATTTTACATTTAATGATCGGAAATGATAAAATGGATAATTAAAGAGAAAAAAAATAACAACTAAATTTCCTTTATAAACTTTTTTTTTTTAACAGTGTTTAAAATTAAGCCCTTTTTAATAACATTATTTTAAGGTTATTTAAATTATTATTCAATATCTGATAAATTGTAAATTTTAAATATTTGATTAACTACGTTCCTCCAACGATTAGGGGTTTCGCCGATTCTCCTTTGCAGTCCGTCCGGTATCGTTTCGAGCCCCCGTCTCTAAACATAAAACTTCATCCTATCTTCCTTGAGGATGAGATCCAGGGGATTCGCTCCGGCTAGCACCTGCACTGCTTCATGCGACACCGTCCTGTAAGTCTTAGTGAGCTCTCCGTTAGATTGTGGCCAGTCCCTTCTTCTACCTCTTTACGAGGTTACTACTCCACGCAGGGGATGCTTGCCTCAGAATACCCAGAACCACTCCTTTGTAGATAGTCATTGTGGCAGGGTATCTGAGGCCTCAGAAAGCACCATCTAAAGCACCATCTATCCTCCTTAGTCCATTGATGGACAGGGTCACCCTATTACTCAGATACTCCAGATGAGGGGTTGGGTTAAATTTCTTCTTGAGTCTTACCCCTAGGTAAGTTACCTCCTCACCTGGTCTGATCCTCTCTCCCTGGATGTCAATAATTATAGGGTGAGCCCTGTTCGTGGAGCCTTTCATGACTTGAGTATTAGCTGCCGCCATACTCAGCTTTCCACTACGAGACTGACGCACATCTCAGCCTCCATCTTCAGTCTAGCTCTTCTTGAGGATTGCTCAATCACAGCCCTATTCGAGACTTAAAAAACAAGAAACTGATCGTAGTTTGCGACTACTCCAACATTTACTAGACATGCGTTCAAAGCTTTCAATAAATTACGAAAGAATTATTTACATAACAGTAATTAGACCTATTTGGATATATGGAGATGAGCTTTGTAGCTTAACTAAACCTTCCAATTCTTCTCGTATCCAATCCTTACAACCTAAAATCCTTCGTTAAGCACTCGTATTTATGTCACAAAGTAACTTATCCACAAAGATTATAATGTACAATATGTTGCTGCTTTTGCCTAAACCAGAAACCTATCCTTTTATAGTTAAAATCCACGGAGGTGTCGTAATGGATGGCCAAGAGACTTTTTTAGATACAAATCTTTTTTTTTTTCTTTTTTTTTTCAAGTGCTATTAGAAAGTAGTTCTTTACATGTTATTGGCATGCCTTTGGAATCATTTTCCTCAAATTTACATGTATATTTTGTATACAGTTGTAAATATTAATAAATAGTTAAAAAATGAAAACAAAAAGGTAATGGAGAACAGGTTGGAGTGAGCCATATAGTACAGGAACCCGCCGCATGCAAATTTAATTGGAAAGACATGAATATGTTTCCTAACCCATTTTATAGTATCATCCGCCTTGAATGACTTCACTTTTCGAGTCAGTTTTCCGCGAGATAAAAACCAGTCTGGCGACATGTTTCCGACGGCTTTCGGATTCCAGATCACTTGATTCGTGTTTAGAAAAGAATACACTAAAAAATGAGACCAAACTCAAGTACATACCTTTCCAATTATTTTTTGCTATTTTGGGCAATTTTAAGCGTTTGCCACACCGACTTCCGATGGATACAGGCCTCAAGACCACGATATATCATTTTAAGGCGGATGGTATGGTAATATGAAATGGGTAAGGAAACAAATTCATGTCTTTCCAATTAAATTTTCATATGGCGGGCTCACGGTCCCTTTGAAGAGATGATTCAATGACACTGCCTAAGCAATTGTTAAATTATAAAAATTTGAATAGAAAAGTACTATGATTTTCATTTACTTGAACACTTAGCCGGACAATTAAAAAAAAATATATGGTCTACAAATTAAATCACCAAAAATTAAACATACTATATCATACGTTTAATAGACCATAAAACAAAATAGACAATCACTAAATCAAAGATTTAAGGAATATATAGATCTAGAAATTCAATATGGATATATTAAAATGGTTTTCTAACTAATGCTAGCAGAAAGAGCCTATAGGAGGTGATCTATGTTTCTAGTAATCATAGGCTCCATAATTCAGTGGCAGGCTAACCCTAGCTCAATTAGCGATCCCTTTGAGGCAAATTTTCCTGTCCCCTCCCCAACTACCTAGTTCAAACACCTATGTTTATAGGCTATGACAAATCGTTCTGGATCCATGCATTATGGTTCTTTGCGTGCTGAATTGATACGTTTTAGCCTTCAAATAGACTTCGATCAAGTCTCCGGGAGGCTATTTTATAATCTGAAAAAACAGAGGAAAGCTATGAATGTATAAATTGTGCAAAATGCAGTGAAAAGGCGCAGAGAACTATGAAGATCATGTAGTTAAAATTTGGTACAGTTTGATTTAATAGTTTCACCAATCTGTTGCAGAATAGTCACATATCAGTCGATTTTAAAACAGCACTGGGATCCTCATGTCGTTCCATCGATTTGCAGCTATTTTAATAATAATTGAATTAAAAATATGTAAATTTTTATCATATATTTCTAGCTCTATTTGACACCGTACCTTTGTAACCTCTCTTAAATGGTGCTTGCCACCTATCAGTCGATTATCAAACTTCACTTACCACATATTAATATTTTTTTATGGCAATATAATTGATAACTTTTAAATTTTATTATAGCTAAACCTTTCTTGAACTATGAAGTTGATGTGGTTAAAATTTGTTACAAAGTGGTTTAGTATTTTTCGCGGTCAGTGATCACAAACGAAAAATGGCTTGTCCTTTTATATAGATAAACTATAACTATATAAATATAAACTTACTAGTTTCATAGTGTATGGTGTTATATTTTTTACGGAAAACCTTCTAACCTAAAAACATTTTTTTTTCCACTTAAGACCTCCGTAACGTCAGATGATTAGAGTCTACTTTATATTTTATTGAAATGAGCCTTTATTCTCAAGACTTTATTTTATTATATAATAGGTAGATTGATTTATTTTGGAGTTGTTTTATATTGAGTTACATATTTGTATATATATCCTTTCTTTTTCGGTATTCTAATGGTTGACGATTATCACATCTTAGGTTGTTTTCAGCTCAGATCTAAACGAAAATGAAGTATAAAAACATCATCTTGAACCGAGCCATTTGTTGAGAACAAAACTAGAGGATGTGGAGGTCTGGTTTGAGTTTATTTTTGCCGAAAAGGAGACAAACAAGTTGCACTATGAGGTCAAGGCTAGACAAGTTGAGAGCGCCTAGGTGGCAAACAGTGACACAGCTCCCTACATCAATAACTGAACCCCACAATAGGCTATTCAGTCGGCAGCTTCTGTAGCCTTGCTCGTCTCCACTTAATTCCTGTAAAGTAGGCAACGATATATAGATCACTTTCATTTAATTTTATTGCCCTAAAAATAATTATATTACTAAAATTATTAATTGGTAATACTGAGTTGTAACTAGATATTTCTCTTATATTAATTAAGCCACAAAATCGTAATTTTCAGTCACTGGTATCAAAAACTCTTTCATGTTCTTCTGTCTGCTGGACAGAATATATATTTGAAAAATCATATAATAATAATAAGACTTTTTTTGACATATTTACAATCACAAAACATTTAGTATACATGTGCCGGTCTAAAGTCCTCTACATGATAACTTAGTTTTATATTTCAGTAAATAGTTTTTACTAGATTAAGTTAACAAAGGTGGAATATCCTTCCACCATCTTAAAGCCGTTAAATATTCAAATATTTCAGAATAGTATCCTCAATTCAAATATTTCAAAATAATATCCTTCTGCCATATTAAAATCGTTAAATTTTAAAAATATTTTAGAATAGTATCCTCAAGGACAACAATGGCGGAATATCCTTCGGATAAGTTAAAAAACGTTAAATCCTGGAATATTTCAACAAATTATCCTTAAGGACGAAAACTAATTCTAATTGTGGAAGGAGAGTTGCCAAGGATGTCCTTCGGCCTCAAAAAATCGTCAGATCCTGGCAGATCTGAGAAATAGTATTTAGTATATTCATGATTAATAAATATTTGGCCAAACTGTTTGGATTTTTTGTGATTTTTCAATTAATTATTAAGCTTGGTTGATAATCAATATGTTTCTCTGTTATTATACCTATTTTTTTTTCCAGAATAGCCTAGGTGGAGTGTTTGTTGAGATAGATACTAAAAATTGATTCCATGAATATTTCTTTTTCTTTTTAATTATTCTGCGAGCCATTGATCTTTATATACAGGTTGTTCGGAAGATCGTTGGCCAAAAAATTATCTCGGGTAGGGAGGTTTATTTTGAACCTATTTAAGGTCACTTACCTATATACAAAGTCTTAAGGTTTTTTTTTTTATGAACTTTTTTGTAAAAATGGCCAAATCCAAACATTTATGCCTTATAACTCCGTTGTTTACTGATATATCTACGCCATTTTTTTTCCCTGTAATTACTTATACATTGTCTTGTCAAAGGCAAAATTATGAGCATCAAGTTAAGGTTCAATAAAAAAAAAGTAAGGGCAACAGCCAAATCCAAATTGTTTTAAAAACTTCTCTATTTAATACTCTTTAAAAAAATACCATTTGCAGGAACGCAGCACATCTAGTTTTTTTTTATTTTTTATAAAGTAACAAAAGGGTTCCACCAGCGCACATTGATAATAATAATGAATCGAATCATATTTTTTATGCAAAACGTAGCAGATAGTTGTGTTTCTTTATAGCATAGGTTAAACTGCATATTTTCTCTTTCTTTCTCGGAATTTCGATTTTATCAGAGTAAACTTTATCTACATTTTTGTAAACAATAATCAGGGAACAAAATTAAACTAATTTTAAATTATTCATAAATTTAATTTGTTGAGTATCACAGGTATTGCTCAAAATGATCTCCACTATTTCTAATACAAGCACGATTTCTTTTTCTTATTTTTGTGGTTGTTGATCTAAAAATGAATTCTTCCTCCATTATTGTAAACGCGGCATTGATTTTTTAAATAAGTTCTTGTTTTGAAAAAACCCACTACAACTTACCTGTAAGAGAATGTTTAAACAATTGTTTCCTACAATCCTGGATAGGAAGAGGGGGTCCAATTGAGTGGCCAGCACGGTCTCCAGACCTCACGCCGCTCGATTATTACGCCTGGGACCGTGTCAAAGATTTGGTTTATAATGAAGAATTGTTTTCAAGACAACAACTTATTCAAAAAATCAATGCCGTTTACTCTGATAAAATCGAAATTCCGAGAAAGAAAGAGAAAATATGCAGTTTAACCTATGCTATAAAGAAACACAACTATTTGTTACATTTTGCATAAAAAATATGATTCGATTCATTATTATTGTCAGTGTGCGCTGGTGGCACCCTTTTGTTACTTAATAAAAAATAAAAAAAACTAGATGTGCTGCGTGCCTGCAAATGGTATTTTTTTAAAGAGTATTAAATAGAGAAGTTTTTAAAACAATTTGGATTTGGCTGTTGCGCTTACTTTTTTTTTTATTGAACCTAAACTTGATGCTCATAATTTTGCCTTTGACAAGATTTAACGATCTCCCGTTTTTTTGGTATTTGTTTTTTGCACCATATTTTTTTTTATTTTATATGGACAATGTATTAGTAATTACAGGAAAAAAAAAATGGCGTTGATATATCAGTAAACAACGGAGTTATGAGACATAAATGTTTGGATTTGGCCATTTTTACAAAAAAGTTCATAAAAAAAAAACCTTAAGACTTTGTATATAGGTAAGTGACCTTAAATAGGTTCAAAATAAACCTCCCTACCAGAGATAATTTTTTGGCCAACGATCTTCCGAACACCTTGTATATTCTATTAGATTTTTTGAGTGGATTCTTTTTGGAATCCTGCGACACTTTAAATCGTCAAATCCTGGAACATTTCATAATGTTATCCTTAAATCCTTCCACCATCTTTAAAATCGTTAGATCCTGGAATATTTAAAGAAATAATATCCTTAAGCATGAAAACTAATTTGTCAGGAAGGAGAGTAATCAACGATGTACTTCGGCCGCTAAAAATTGTCAGATCCTCCAGTATCCTTTACAGGTTTTTTTTAATATTTTCAATAATGTCATGTTAATTATTAATTATAGAAATATTATAATTAAATTGAGATAGTTATATTCATACAGATGGTACAATTGCATAATGTTTTTAGTTACATTAAATCAAATATTTTAATTATCTTAAGCCATAAATTTTCTACCTTTACCCGGAATCGAACTCGGTCTCAGGACAGGCAGTATGCTGTCTTCCCTATTGAGCTACCACTCCTTCATTTTCGTTTGCCCATAAAACTTTTATATAAGAACATTTTGCTATTAGTTTATTGTTGTTAGGTAGAAATTGTTGTTGATTGTACAACTTTGTTATTATTTTTAGTTCTAGATGTATCATTTAAGGATTAATAAAACATAAAATAAACCACCCGTCTGGATCCAAATATGCCCAAATACTCGGGAAGTACAGACATTTCATTTCAAGCTGTTAAGGCTAATAAGAGACTCGCATACATAAGTTCCTGAACGAAACTCTGCACACCCACTTACGAATCCTAAATTTCACGAACCACATTCAAAAGGAAAACAAGCGGTTTTTTGGTAAATAAAATAATCAGGTTAATAGAAATGTATAAAATAGGGTGACAGAAATCCCTGATTTGGCACGGCTAAGGCAGAAGAGCAGTTGTATGAGAGATCTATTGCAAAATTTAAAACCAGTACTTTAAGAATGTGCACCCACAGAATGCAGTAACTTTCATGCCAACTCCTGATTTTTTTTCTTTATTATTTGTTTTTTTATATATTTCATAATATTTACTGATTGTAATACAGGTGCGATTAAAAAAATTAAAAAAAAAAAAAATCATCTGAGTAAAAATCTCTAAACATACAATTTCTATTATTTTTAAATACTGTCCAATTTAAAAATTTATTATTTATTATTCAAATACTTACTCAAAAAAATTAATATTTAGAAGAATTAATGATAATGCTAAATAATTACGCTTGAATTATAATTTTCACACACAGATACCGATTATTTTCAATCTTCTTCAATAAAATAATATATATATATATATATATATATATATATATATATATATATATATATATATATATATCTTTATTTAATTTAAGCGTGATGTGGTTACAACTGCCGGTTTAAACCCTGTTGAATGGAAGGATGGTTTTAGTCACAGGAGGACAAATGGATTTAGTAGAGAATTGGAAAACCTGCGGAACATTATTAATGGATTGTTTAAATACCTAATACGGAGTATTCGCTATCACAGGAAAGGGATACCTTTATATTTGAATATTATATACAGGATTGGATTAGGCGAAAATACGAGAATTTGTAAACATACGTATATATGTATTCTACAACCATGAATTCTAAATTTAATAATGAAAGTAAAGAATGTAAAAAGAATAATAATTTTTTTTAAATAAACAAAAAATTAATAAATATTCTAGTAAGTAGGTACCGGACATTTATATATTTAATTTTTTTTTTCTCTACCTCTCACACTGTTCCTGAAGTTTGTTCCTTACATTTCATGTAATTTAGAAGCAAATGATTCTAATTTTGTTTTTACACATTCGAACATATTTGATAGATATTAAATATTTTTAACATATTCATATAACCAAATATTATTATGTCTTATTTTTAATTTACAATTCATATTGCCAAAGCAATTAACCAAATAGAGTGGACTGAAAGTTTTGGGAAAACCTAATTTCTGAAAATACTCGGAAAACCGGCAACTGCCGTAATTCTAGTACTGAAATTTTCCTGGAACCCCGCCCCCTCTCGATGTTTCTTTGCCTTCACAAGATAGAAGATTCAATAATTTCCCATGTAAAAAAAAAATGTTTCTAAATGCGTCCAACCGAGTCAGATTTTTAAAGCATTGCTATCAAGATTTATCTTTACTACTCCAAACAATTATTACAAGGGGAACTTGGCTAAAAGCCTCTATTTACTACAACAATTTTTTTCAAAATTTGGACTATTATTTCGAAATCGGAAGATGCAGCATCCATCGCCAAGGCCAAATAAATAATGGATAAACATACTTTGGTACAATATTAAGCTTTTATTTCTTCTAACTTCTTGTTTCTGGTAAATAAAATCACTTAAATGGATATCAGAACGTCTTGCTCTGTGAGAGTATTGTGGCAGTAAACAATACCTGAGAAAAATTGGATAACATTGGTAGACGGTTTTTCTTTGCTTTTGTACAACCTATTTTTTTGTTACTCAGCATTACACACATAGTGAAAAAGTGAGACAAAAACTTCAAAAAAAGGTTCTTTAAAAAAAATCCGGACTTGATGAATAGAAACCTATTGTCGAAATTCATAGCGTTAAAAATACTGAAAATGAAATTTCTCTAGCCCCAAAACGAAATAGCTGCCTTTAAATGGACACCTATTACATTCGTATATGAAGAACACTCTTTCAGCCAATATAAAAATATTTTATTTCCTGTTAAACGTAATTTTACATTCAAAAATTTGAATATGTACGTAATTTCAAATAATTTTAAAAAATACATTTGTATTAATATTTGTCCAAATAATTTAGGCTTGAATTAAATATTTAGAGTTAAGGACCCATAGGATTACATCAATACTTTTTTTAAATTACATATTTGCTTGAATAAATACGTATATATGTACATATTTTACGCTTTATTTCACATATAAATCAGGTCCGTACTAATAAGCAATAATAATAATAATAATATTCAAAAATTTTCATTTTTTTTTATTAATAATTAATAAATGATAATTAATATTGAGTTAGACGCTTATATAATACAATCATTATAATAAAATAACCACTGCGGTATTACAAATTAGTCCTTAAACTTCAGATAAAGATATATACTGCATTAGAAATCACATACATTACATGAAAAAATATATAAAAATGGTTTTAAAAAATAAAAATATTATATAAATAAAATTTGAAATTTATAAAAAGAAAATAACGGATTATTGAAAAAAAAAAAAAAAAAAAAAAAAAAAAAAAGCTGGAAAAGATCAGCAATTGAATATCAATGGGAGTGGAAATCAATTTAGGATAATTTTCAAATTTTAATTATTCCAATTTTAGTATTAAAAAAACAAAACAAAAAAAAAACAATTTTTTTTTTTATATAAAACAAAAAATAAAGAGGTATTTTGAAGCTCGGTGGCTGAGTGAGTTAGGGTGGGGATCTCAGTGCACTGAGTATTGTAGCAGACCCACGAAATGAATCTTGGCCTTCCCACCCTGGCTAAAATAGTTTGGTAACCTGTAGGATAACCCGTCCTTCCTGCCCGATCTTAGTGCATAAATTAAAGTAGAGATTAATAATGCTATTTAAGATTATTTTCAAGCAAAATTAGGAACTATGAATTCAAAATTATGTTTTTTATAAAAATTAAAAATTAAGAGGTATTCTTTTATACAATAATAATGTGTAAATGTTCATTTTTTGGGGAGGCTAATAATAGTGATAATAATTAGAATTATTTACTTTTTTGGTCAGAGATTCTAAGCCATATACGTTTTGTATATTTTAATCCATTATTACATATTTTATATAGTTTTGTAAGTTACTATTTTTAAGCTTTTTTTAAAACTAATTTTTAAAACCAAGCTTAAAAAAAAAAAAAAAAATCCTTTATTTGTACACTGTTTTATAAATACAAAATAGGTTCGATATTTTTTTAATTATTATTTTTAAAATTAATAGCACGAATGAAAATTAAGAAAAGATCAGATTGAGAGTAATTGAGAGGTATTATTTTACACAATTATATTAATATGTAAATGTTCATTTTTTGGGGAGGTTAGTAATAATAATAATTAGAATTATTTACTTTTTTGGTCAGAGATTCTAATCCATATAAGTGTTATATATTTGATTCCAGTACTGCATATTTTATATAGTTTTTTTAAGTTATAAACAAATTCTTTATTTGTATACTGTTATATAAATACTTAATGGGATCAATTATCATTATTATTATTATTTTTAAATTAATAGCATGAATGAAAACTGAAAAAAAAAAATAAGAACTGGAGCATTACTTGAAGCATTTTTCCTCAAGACAAAAATTCAACCCCATTTTTTTAGAATATAATATTGATATATAAAGTTATTATTATTATTAAATTCAATATAATTTTTTTATGTCAATTAACTGTTACATAGAAGAATAATATGGAGGGAATGAATAATAAAGATGACAGAAATAAGAAGAGAAGGGGTAGCGCGGGGCAGGGGGGCGATGCTGTATGTAGCTGGGATCAATAGGCAGCGGTGACGTCACTATCAATGGGGCCGCCTCAATGAGCCCTGCCCCGGAGCCCCATTCAGTCCCCGCCAGCCCGCTCTTAATGGCCCCTCGTGGATCGGCAGCCCTCCTGGGGACGGGGCGGCCATATCTTCGGCCCTATAACTGTCGTCTATTGGTCAGTAATCTTAGTTCGGAGAAGGGATAAAAAGAACCTTAACTCAGGATAGGAATAAAAAAAAAAAAAAAAATACTACGATAACAGAGCTAAGAAAATAAATTTAAGTAAGCAGTAAACAGAAGAACAAAGATGATCAGAACTGATGAATTGATAGCCACTTATATTGGGATTATTTTATCAGAATACAAGTATCGAATGCTATAAACATTCATCTTCAGTTCTAAAACATACAAAATTTTCAACGCAAGAGTACTATGTTACGTGGATTATACAGGGTGACTAGAAAATAGATCAGACTAATCTGAGTCGATTTAACTACTGTCCGAAAATTAGCCGTTTTCAAGTTTTACTAATTTTTAAGATTTGATAAAATTAACTTAAATATATCCTTCATAGGTTAAACAAGTCATGGAACTTAAAAATAGGGTGTTTTATCTGATTTTTTTTTTTTTTTTTTTTTTTTTTTTTACTTTACAATTGATACTCAAATGTACATTATTGACGTTATCTCATGCAGTAAGCTTCAAAATAGTTCAATTTTTGTTTAAAAAAAACCTTCGTTCATTTCAAAAACTTCAATTTACTAGAAGAAAACACCTACAAATTTTTCGTACAAAATAATAAGAAGACATTTACGTTTCATTACCTTTTAAATGAGTTACGAAAATCACAAATTGGTTAAGAATTGGCAAAAATATGACTATTAAAGAGGAGGAAGGAAAAAACAATGAAATACTACAAATACAAAATCATACTTTAATATAGGATAATTTGTTTGAAACTACATTTTTTTTATTTTTATAATGCATTTTCAATGTGGTACCCCCTATTTCTAATGCACATACTTGCTCTTCTAATTACAGTTGATTTTACTACCACCGAATTCCTAATTTCTTGTGCTGCATGTATTATCCTGTTTCTGAATTCTTCTATTGTGGGTACAGAATTTTGATCAGATACTAAAGTTTTCATGTGACTCCACACAAATAATGTTTTATGATATTTAAGTTTTATGACTTGTTTAACGTATGAAGGACATATATTTTATAAAATCTTAAAAATTAGTATAAAACGGCTAATTTTCGGACAGTAGTTCTTATAGTAAAATTGACTCAGATTAGCCTGTACTATCCCCCTACCGGCACCGCATCTATTTCCTAGTCACCCTGTATATATTAAAGTTTTCAAAAATGTAAGACAAGAAATCAAACATTGGTACTCACCTGAGAAGAACTAAGAGATATCTTAAATATATCCGTCATGGGAAGGGGAAGGGTAGGTTCACTTTTTGGGGTTAACCATGGGATTTCCCATATGACTCATTGGATTTTTCCGATCCAATTGGAAAAAAAATTTAAAATTGGTCTATTGTAAATGTTTATATGGTAATTTAAACAAAAATCTGGATCAGTTTTAAACGGCTTATTTCTAATGATTCATAAATAATTAATTTTAGGCTATTTTCTACTTGATGTATTATTTTTACTCCCCAGTCTTTTATTAAATTTATGTTTATTTTCATTAAGATGGATAGCGAATTTCTTGTCTTATTATCGTAGGCTCGTATACGTTCTTTTGCTCTTTGATTTACTGATCGTCCAGTTTTTCCCGTGTATTTTGCTTCACAGCCATTAAATTTTCGTTCGTATACACCACTTTTTTGGAAAAGGTCTATTTAGGCATTGGGTGAAAGGATATAAGATGACTATGGTTTATTTATTTAAAATGCAGGGTTTAAACCTAATCTTTTAATTCCTTTCCGACTTTGGTGGGCATTGGGCCGTAATATAGAATCAAAATATATTTCTTCGGGGTAGCTTTATCCTCTGGGTAGTTTTTTTATGGATTTGTTGTTCAAAGTGAGAACAAATATGATTATTTTTTTATTTCCATCCCTTTACCATGTTCAATTTTTATTTTATTTATCCACTCCTAAAAATTCCTAAAATTCATTCAAACATTTTTTAAGTGTAAACTTCTTTTGGCCCATTGTGTTCGTTTTTGAGCTGGGGTAAAAAAAGCAAACTCGTGTCGCTTACCGTACCCTAAACCCGCAGATATAGGTTTGCTATCTATATTTAGATCTGTTTACTATCTTCCCAATTAGCTAGAGACCTGAAACTTGGAACATGTCTCAGGAGCGAATGGGAATGCAATAATATGCGATAACAGGAGTGAGGAACTACCTAAGTGCGTAGCCCTCAGTTTTAAATAAGAAAAACCCTGTTATATTTTGTTCGAATTTAGTATAGATAGTTCAAGCACTTAGATTTTTAAATATTTTCATACGAAGAAGGAAATCTTCTCTGTGTAACTTTAAATTAATTTTTTTCGTAAACTAGCTAAATTCTGAAGAGGCCGAAATGAGGTTCATCCTTTTTAAAACGGTATCCCATTGGAAATAGTAACTCATTCCGTTGATAAGCTATGACATAGAGAAGAGAGATAGAAAGAGAAAAATTGAAAATGTGTCCACCACGAAATAAATTTCAACCCTCCTATGTGGGATTCGACCGAGAGCCCTGAGACCTTCACCCCAAAGCACACGGTCTCCGAATTTCCAATATTATACTAACATAATAGCCGCTTATCACCGATTATATAGTGAAAGGTGAAGACAAGGAATTCATGAAAATAATAATTAAGACTCATAGCAAACCCGAAGGTTTAACGCAGACACCACTGACCCCTAACCTCACATGTCTCTCCAACCCACAACATCAAAACCCAAATACCCAACTTCAGCTCTGTCGCAATCCTTTACTCAACTACTCAAAACCGGTCACCTTTTTTAGAATTCGGCCCTAAATCCAACAGCATTACATTTCTATTTTAATCGTCACAATGCTGTTACGTGAGCTATATTTACCTGATAAAACTGCAGCATTGCGAAGCCTTCTAAATTCTCTGGTTTGTTCATATTTTTTTGGCAAAATATTTTTCGCATTACTATTTTAGAAATTATCAAAAAACTTCTGTATAATAACATTCTTGCAGTCTCACGCTGAAAGTACTAAGGCTCCAAACATATTGTAAATGTCACGGTCAATACAAAATCACCTTTCTTTTATTTAATTTACTTCAAACAATTCATTTTTTTAAATCAATAAGTCTGACTCATTACAACTGATATTTATTTATTACCTGAATACATAGAATGCTGGTCTTTCATTTCATGGTTAAACTTGTTTGCTAAAACTAATTTTAAATACAATACAGTTCCATTACCATTCATACAATAACAATTCTTCGCCTCAAAGTAACTTGATATGAGATGTTGAAACTCTAATTGAATAATCCAACGGGTTCAGTTACTGAAACGACAAGATAGCTGTAACTCGATTTATCTTTCTCATAGAGTTCCTCTGGAATGCGTTCATTGTGCAATAGTGGCGGAAGAATACGATTCAACGTAAAATATATCAATTGTACATTTTAATTCACCTAAAGAATTTGTAAATAGAAAAAAATTATTTAGTATTGCTGATTATTGTGGTTAGTGATCTAAGAAATTAACTGGAATCCAGTTCGAATAATTGAAGAGGAACGTTGGGATCTCCTGGAATTCGGCATAGCCCCTCTAGAGATATTTTATGTACGAATATGCATAATGTATGTATATGATTATATCTATCACTCCAGCGAATAAGTGGTTAAAAACTAGTTCGAAAATTCGATTAGTCTTGAAAATTAGAATTATGAGAAAAATATTTGGTATTTTTATAAAGCTAGTTGTTTCTATAAGAATATCAAAATATTTTTCACATAATTCTAATTCTCTTAATTTCTATGCCAGGCACTGAAAAGTAAGGGAATTTTACTTAACCTGTTGTTTTATGTGGCTTAACGTCGTTATGTACTCCAACTAGGGCAGGAAGGACTGGTTATCTTACAGGTTACCAATCTATTCAAGCCAAGGTGGGAAGGTCAAGATTCATTCGTGGGTACTTAATCTCTTATTCACTGGGGTAATAGATATATTTATAAACGTGCATATATACTGGAATTTTTATAGAGGTGAATTCTTGCAAGATTGGTTTTTATTTCTTATTTTTTTACTATCTTGTTTTTATAATTCATCGGTATTTTTATAGTATATTGGGTTTACAGTTAATGCAGTAAAGTAATGCAATTAATTATTCTTTATTTTCAACCGACTTAAAAAAAAAAGGAGGTTCTCAACTCATCTGTATTTTTTTTATTATTATTATTTTTTTTTTGTGTATGTTACGTGATTACTCCGTCAATTCTTAATCAATTTTGATGATTCTTTTTTAGATCGGTAGGGTATACTTCAGAAGTGGTACTATAAAATATATTTTGAAATCAACTCAGCACTTTTTATGAAAAAAAAAAGTTTAAAAAAATCACTGTTATATAACCTTCCACTATAAACATATTTTTAATTGTAGTTTTTTTTTCAACCTTCATAAAGAATAAAGAAAATATCGCCACTTGCGGAAGGTGGTAAGTCTACTCAAAATACACTCACCACTAAAACTTAAAAAATAAAAATATTTTATAGAAAAAAAAAAAAAAAAAAAAAAACCGACTTCAAGATAAAACCTATACATACACACTTGAACTAAAAAATAAAAAATAATAGTTTCATTGCTTCGAAACAAATGCATTACAGGACAACCAACGAAATTATCGATACTTATATACCTATTCACAATTTATGGTTAGTTATTTTTGGAGTTGGCGCCAGCCAAAATAAACTGAATTCGAAATAAAGCTGGTAGATGTAAAGATGCCCCCACTTTTCATCACAACCTTACCGCTGTTTCCTGCCATTCACAATTTTGTTGCAAAAGCAGGATTTAACTGCCGTTCTTGGCTGGCACCTATTCCAACAATAACTGACCATAAATTGTGAATAGGTGTATAAGTATCGATAATTTCGTTGGTTGTCACTTAATGCTTTTTGTTTCGAAGCAATTAAAATTCTATTTTTTTATTTTTTAGTTTAAGTGTGTATATATAGGTTTTATCTTGAAGTCGGTTTTATTTTTATTTTTCTAAAAATTATTTTTTTATTGTTAGGGTTCAAAAATCTTCGAAATAAAGTTCTTTTTTTGTTTTTCAGTTCACTGTATAAGTATGGGACAAAGTTTACATAAATATCTCTAGACTGAGTAATTGGAATCATTAAATATTCTACAAGCTGCCTTTACGATTTTATCTTCAACTAGGGCAGAAAGAACGGAAATTTTAAATTATATAATGTTTTAACTCTATAATAGAATGTATTACCAAATGTCTACCTTTATCGATTAGTATGCTTTGTAGAATGTTGCAACATTTCAAACGGGCAGCATCGCTCAATAAAGATTTTGTCTCTCTGAATACATTGAATTCCTTACTCCAACTGGTGACAAGTTTAAATTAATTACTGTTAATTCTTAATAGTGTGCGCTATAATAATTTTTTTTACGATCATAAATTATTGACCTAGGCTTCTTAAAGATAATCCGTTTGCTCTACGATTAGTAATTAGTAAATAAAGTTTTATAATAAAATATTTTGTCGCCATTTTTTTTATCCCACAAGAAAAACTTACTTTGGCACACCCAGCCTCATTTAAGAAGGTACCCTTAATAGGGGAGAAACCTCGATGATATCTCCTGCTTTCACAACCGTTGTGCAGGTAATAGTGCTGAGCCCTGGACTCCTCATGGTTTATAGTAAGATTTTTTTTTTTTAATGTTGTTATTAAAAAAAATTTGTATTGATCGAATCGATTCATAATTTTATATAGTATCTACATATATGTAAATAAGTATATATATTTTTTTATTTTTTTTTCTTTGTTTTTTTTTTCTATGATATAATAATTATCATCTATTATGCATAAAAGTATTCATTTTAAAGTCGATTTCATTTTTTTGCTCATAGTCCAGTCAATGAGTGCTGTTATGAGGGGTGTAGAGTGCATGAAATATGCGTCCCCGCCCCTGGGAGGTTAGATTATGGTAGGGGAGGGGAAAAGGTCGCATTTTTGGGTTTTTCAATTATATCTCAAAAACCGTGGTCTATAGGAAAATATACTACAAATCAAAATTAAAGCTAATTTAATTTTTATATAAAATTGTTCCTATACATATTTGTCGAACTATCGACGGTTTTTTAAATACACGTTATTAAAACTCGATAGTTTTAGAAAAAATGTTTATCTCACTTTTTGTAAAACATTTGTTTCAAATGCCAGAAACGTATATATGAAATTAAAGTAAATTTAATGCTCTACAACTTTGATTCTGAACTTTTTTTCTTCTCAGAAACGATCGTGGAAGACACTAGAGAGCAAATGTTTGATACAAGGTGAGGTAGAAATTATTTTACTTTTTTTTTTTTGCGAAAATTATCGATTTTCAACAACATATATCTCGAAAACGGTTGGAAGTTCAACAAATATATATATATATATATATATATATATATATATATATATATATATATATATATATATATATATATATATATATATATTCACAATTTTGTAGGAAATTAGCTTTCATTTATATCTGACACACATTTTTCTATAGTACACTGTTTCTAATATAAAATCGAAAAACACAAAAATGGGACCTTCCCCCCTCCGCCACCGTTAGCTCACCCCCCCCCCCCCCCCGGGCGGAGACTTTTATTATGTTTATATTTTAACTACTCCTAACGAAGCCCTGAGTTAAAAAATAATCGCATGTTTAATGCACTTTACAATATGTTTAATGACTGTACTGAAATAAGAAATTAATGTATATTTTATAGCACTACTTTGGATTCTTGCTGATAGTAATATTTAAAAAATAAAGTTTTCATTTAAAAATAAAGAAAAAGTTATGATAAGAGATTCATATGATCTATGAAAGGGAGAATAGAAATGACAGATAACAACGGACGCCTCCACAAAGCTGCAGGACACTTCAGCTAGTTTTTTATTCAGTGACCTTTGGAGATGAAAACAATAAGAGAGCACCCTAGATAAGTATCTAGGGCTAGTCTTCGATTCTCTTCCGCCCACTCCTTGTTTATGCTTTCATCATTTTTTATTCCGTATGCATGGATTTTAGCAAACAACAGATTTCCTCTTTAACTTAAAAGTTTATTTGTAAATGAAGAACCAACTTTATGTTTATATAATAGAAACAATAATAATATAAAATATAAACCACTACATCCGATGGAGGGCTTCAGTGCTTAGCCTATTGTACTTTTATGAAGTAATAAAAAAATATAAATTATAAATAAAACTGCCTAATGAACCCGAAGGTTCGATGCCGACACCACCAACCACCGACCACACACTTCCCTCCAGCCCACCTTATTGAAACTCAATCACCAAGATCAGCCCTGACGCAAACCCTCCATCTTTATCCCGTTCTACCACTTGGATGTATATTCGCCGGCTTAATACTGATTATTATTTTTTTTTATTCGGATATTATTAAATCTAACTGTTTTATATACACATTTGTAAGATATTTAATTGTGTGCTCACCTTAAATTTATGCTAATATTCTCAAATTAAAAAATAGATAAATAGGATGTCTCCTCTTTACTTTTCAATTAGGAAAAGCTGTCAGAGAATCAGGAATTTAGACTACTGGCACTGTGTTCAACAGAACAGTTAAGTTACAGTATGCTGGTCATATAGACATCGTAGGCAGATCATATCAAGATTATTACAGGCAATCCTGGATCTTGAACCTGCGGCAGAAGTCATGATTTAGTTGACAACCAAGACAAAAGGAAGTATATGGTGTCTAATTACCCTCTAATTAGAATAAATTAGAACCAAAACTACTTTACATAACAAATATCAGAATTTTTATACCATGGTATACAAGTGACATACGGCAACAGAATCTCCGCCGGAGACCCAAAAAATAATAACAGCGTATTATTGTTATTATGGATCCCGCTCACCACTCTTTAGCTTATTTCCCTCGAAGTACAAAAATCATCTACTACGAATCCCAATTCTCCCTGTTTTGATTTAAATTTCTGAGACCTGGACCCCTGGAAAGGCGGATGAAAAGGCCTCCTTACTTATGAAAGGAAAATCCTTCGCATAATCTACGGACCCATTTATGAGGACGGACATTACAGAAATCGTAGAAATAGAGGAATATAAAGTCTCAGTTACCAGCCTAATATAGTAGTAATTATAAAGGTAGGAAGGTTAAAGAGAACATCTCGCTCCTACATCTAAATGTAGGATTGGTCAAAATTATAACGGAACAGATATTTCGCCAGCGCAAAATTAGCAGACCTAAGCTATAGTGGCCGGACTGTGTTGCAGGTGATTTGAGGTCTGAAGTATGTAATTGGAAGACAGCATCACATTTTATTCATAATTAATTCCAGTATTCCTCTATTTAGATTTGAATACTATTGTCAACTGGTAAAGATTAGGAGAGGAAATCCGATTAAGATAATATAATCAGGTACTTAAAAACTAGAATATATATTTTATAAATTTAAAATATATAAACCATTGTCATTCTATTTCCTTTAACTAAAGATCCTTTCACAAGAGGCGGTTTATACGACCATAGCATACTTCACAGTTGTATGCACGGTGTACCAACACGCGAAAAACTGCACCATCAATAAATCAAAGATATAAACAACATTTAAATCCACACAACAATAAGACGCATGCAATAACAAGATACGCTAACACTTCAACACAACGTCAACAAGATACAAATATGGTGTAAGAAATAAAAAATTCAATTGAATAATGACAAATCACTTCATAAGACTTGTCTACATTTTTTTTTTTTTCATTTATTGATATTTACAACTCTACAAAATAATATACATTAAGTAAATGTTTTGATAGTAAATACCTTGTGAAGAACAACTCACCAGTAGCACTTCAATAAAATCTACACTAAAAGATCTATAGGCCATCTTCTTTTCAGACGCCTCGGAGGATTACCCGGAATGGAGTGGGAAGCAAGTTGGGAGACTAGTGGATTAGAGTGGTTATGGAGCTTACTATGGAAGAATGCATACCTGGTTTGGGCTAAATCAGCAACATAAGGAACATTAAGATCTATATGGATAAGTTTATTGGTCACAAAATAAGGAGCATTGAAGATTTTTCGAAGGATTTTGGATTGTAAGGATTGGATACGAGATGAATTGGATGGTTTAGTGGAGCCACAAAGCTCAACTCCGTACGTCCAAATAGGTCTTATCACAGTCATGTAAATGAGTCTTTTGTAATTTATTGGAAGCTTTGACGTTTGTCTAGTAAATGTTGAAGTAGTCAGTACCGACGAGCAGTTTCTTGTCGTTTTAGTCTTGTATGTGGATTCCAAGTAAGACGTTTGTCCAAGTGGAGTCCTAGGTAGCGGATCTGTTCAACAGGGATTAGTGGAATATCATGTCTACCTATTTAAATTCACAATCAACAATTACATCAAACTGACAAAGTGACATAATTAGGACTTAAGCTTGATAGAAGACATACATATAACCCACATGTAAAACCAAAAAGCAGACATTACAGCTAAGAGTGCGACAACTATACTCCATATTTAAAAAACGCTTAAAAATACTTCTGAAACAGAATACTGAAATTAGTAGTTACTTGATAAATCCCATCTAGATTTACTTATCTCAAATTAACATATCGGCCAAAAAACCTATATATATATATATACAGGGTGTTCGGAAGATCGTTGGCCAAAAAATTATCTCGGGTAGGGAGGTGTAAATGGCCAAATCCAAACATTTATGCCTTATAACTCCGTTGTTTACTGATATATCAACGCCATTTTTTCCGTGTAGTTACTAATACATTGTCCATGTAAAATAAAAAAGATATGGTGCAAAAAACAAATACCAAAAAAATGGGAGATCGTTAAATCTTGTCAAAGGCAAAAATAAAAATTATGAACTTCAAGTTTAGGTTCAATAAAACAAAAAGTAAGCGCAACAGCCAAATCCAAATTGTTTTAAAAACTTCTCTATTTAATACTCTTTTAAAAAATACCATTTGCAGGCACGCAGCACATCTACTTTTTTTTATTTTTTGTATAGTAACAAAAGGGTGCCACCAGCGCACATTGACAATAATAATGAATCGAATCATATTTTTTATGAAAAACGTAACAAATAGTTGTGTTTCTTTGTAGCATAGGTTAAACTGCATATTTTCTCTTTCTTTCTCGGAATTTCGATTTTATCAGAGTAAACTTTATCTACATTTTTGTAAACAATAATCAGGGAACAAAATTAAACTAATTTTAAATTATTCATAAATTTAATTTGTTGAGTATCACAGGTATTGCTTAAAATGATCTCCACTATTTCTAATACAAGCACGATATCTTTTTCATATTTCTGTGGTGGTTGTTCTAAAAATGAATTCTTCCTTCATTATGGTAAACGCGGCATTGATTTTTTAAATAAGTTCTTGTTTTGAAAAAGCCCAGTACAACTTACTTGTAAGAGAATGTTTAAACCATTGTTTCCCACAATCCTGGATAGGAAGAGGGGGTCCAATTGAGAGGCCAGCACGGTCTCCAGACCTCGAGCCGCTCGATTATTACGCCTGGGACCGTGTCAAAGATTTGGTTTATAATGAAGAATTGTTTTCAAGACAACAACTTATTCAAAAAATCAATGCCGCATTTACCATAATGAAGGAATAATTTGTTTTAAGAACAACCACCACAAAAATAAGAAAAAGATATAAAACAATTTGGATTTGGCTGTTGCGCTTACTTTTTTTTTTATTGAACCTAAACTTGAAGCTCATAATTTTTATTTTTTGGATTTATTTTTTGCACCATATATTTTTTATTTTGCATGGACAATGTATTAGTAATTACAGGGAAAAAAAATGGCGTTGATATATCAGTAAACAACGGAGTTGTAAGGCATAAATGTTTGGATTTGGCCATTTTTACAAAAAAATTCATTAAAAAAAAAAACCGTAAGACTTTGTATATAGGTAAGTGACCTTAAATAGGTTCAAAATGAACCTCCCTACCCGAGATAATTTTTTGGCTAAAGATCTTCCGAACACCCTGTATATATATATATATATATATATATATATATATATATATATATATATATATATATATATATATATATATATATATATATATATTGACTAATAAAAAAAATAAAAAATTTTCTATCTAAATTCTTTGGACTGATAACTGTCTTTCCTCCTCAAACCCTGCATACTGACTAACGTATTCTAACAGTGAAGAGCTACATTTAAAAAATTTACACTGTTTTATAAAAATTAAACTGTTGTAAAATTTTCGATCCGAACAACACCAACAGAGCAAGAGCATGTTAAAATGTTACATTTTTGAGGGTGAAAAAAAGTTACATCATTGATAGTAAAAAAAACGTTACAAATTGACTTTTTTCGCTCGAATCAATCAATATAGCTTCTAAACGGTAAGTTCTAGCGGCTAATGTTATAAAATAAAAAGTATATTCCATTGATTTTCTGACCAGGAAGCTTTTGTCAAATTTTTTTTTAAATCAACAAAACAGAGATAGAGCCTGTTAAAGTGTTACATTTTTAAATATGAAAACAACGTTACAGCAAAATAGTATAAACCCTCAGCCAAAATAAATATTCATATAAAAAAAAAAAAATAAATTTAATTTAATATTTTAAATATGACCGGGTTTTAATGTTGGAGATTTCGTTTTAAATAATTTGATTATACTTATATGTTGTAATTGAATCGGAAAATAATTGAAAACCATTTTTTTTTTTTTTTTAATACACGAAGAGGTTACAGTAAGATTGACTTCACTGGAATGATGTCCTGCATTCGTTAGGTATGTTTGTTATCAGATAATTTTAGAACATGCTATTTTTTTTATTTGCTTCAACCTTTAAATTTCTTTGAAATGTTAACGACACTTATAAGTATCGAGTTTTAGATAAGCTGCGTTTAAGGTTAGTTGAGAAGTAGAAGTTGAACCTATCTTCTTTTAAGTTCTTTAGATGTGTCCCAGGTGGGTACTTAGCCTGAGAAAAGTTATTTTATATCTTTCCTAAAATTACAGTGTTGTTTGATATGAATTTTTGAGGTAACACATGAACATACATAAATATCACACTTCTGTGTGTTTAAAGAAAATACAAGTACGATTCTAATCCATTTTTTTTAGCCTACCTTGTTTTTTTCTAAGTTATAGATTTTTTTTCGTAGGCATATAAAAATAAAATGAGTTTCGATCAAATACAGTTGATTTTTTTTTTTTTTTTTTTTTTTTTTTTGTTCAACGATGCATTTGAAAAGTCTCATACTTTCTTTCTCCCACACTAAACTTTGTTGGATATTTTCAAATGTTTTTGTTTTAAAATATCTAATTCATTGAGTACGCAATCCTTCCAATCCAAAATCCTTCGAAAAATCATTAATGCTCCCTACTATAACACCAATAAACATCCATAAAGACCTTAATGTTCCATATGTTGCTGGACCAAACCAGATACCTGTACTTAGATAGTAAACTCCGTAACTATTCAAATACACTAGTCTCAACTTACTTCCCATTCTATTCCCGAAAAACCTTTTAAAAGGCGTATGAAAAGAAAATGGCCGAGAGATCTTATTGTATAGATTTTTTTTATTGAGTGGTTCTTTATGTGTTATTGACAAATCGTGATAATTTCCTCAAATATTTTACCTGTATATAAAGTTGTATATATCAATAAATAGTTTTTAAAAATATATATATTTTGGCTCAGGGTGATATTACCTTCTGCCGTGTAGTGTATACACTGTTATGCCTCTAATCTAACAGACTTTCTAAGGTTTAGATTGGGAGTTAGAGGTGCATTTAATTTCTCTTCCAAATATTGTGGAATAATTTCTTACACAAAATTTGTATCTTGCTGAGCTTGTGTTGAAGTGTAAGCGTATTGTTGTATGCCCTTAAATATTTTTTAAATCTTTGATTATTAATGGTCCATTTTCCCATATATTATGCTTCACAGTTGTATTCACTGCTTTAGAATTTGTAATTTATTGGGGGTTTTGAGCGTTTTTATAGTGAATGTTGAAGTAGTCTATAATGACAGGCAGTTTCTTGTCGTTTTAGTCTTGTAAATCGATTCCAAGACGTTTGTCCGAATGGAGTCCTAGGTAGTGGAGCTGTTCAACAGGGATTAGTGGAATATCATTAAAGGATACTGTAGGACAGGAGGTCGTAGGTTTTACAACAAAGGCTAAAAGTTATTTGATGAGATATATTTGGGTTTATTTTGATCAAACAATTTCGTCACCATTCTGGCAGGTTTTAATATGAGATTGCAGTGTTTGGAATGCAATTAAGGGTTTATAATTTACTGATAATAAACATGTGTCATCAGCATAAGTTGTTAGGACGGTGCTAGGATGAGTCGGGATGTCGACTGTATGCTTTCATATTTTAAATTTGGGATTTAATCCTAATTATTTAAATTCCTCTAAGGTAAAGACATTGATCAAAATTTTATTTGGGGTAACCATCACTCAAAATGGGAGAATCTATAGTAGTTATTTATAGCATAGCTATAATAAATAGAAAAAAATATATAATTATAAAGAGATATACAATTTTAAATTATAAGGTGGGAGTAAATTAAAAATACTTCAGAGGGGATCTTGATTCCTTATTCGGGTTTAATTTTACATCTGATTGAAGTACTTTTCGGTGTTCAAACGAACACAAATTCAAATGAATGATTAATAGCATTCGTCAAAGGAGCTTTGAGCAGATAAGCAACCTTAAAAGGCGTGTTAAGGCCGAAAATTGATTTTCTTTTCTTTTTTTTTTTTCATTATGCTTGCATGAAACAGAATATGTTAGTTAGTGTTTAATTTTGAAACGGAGGGTAAACTGGGCCGTTGTGGGGGATGCTGCGAAAACATCTCTTTAAAGCCCGTCAATAACTAATTTACATGGAAACTGATATGAATTATTAATAGAATCTAGGGCAGACATTATGCAATCTGGCTGTGTTACCAAGAGAGAGGGGTAGCTTTGTCGGTTGAAAAATTATTTCGAATTATTCAGCATTAACTACTTCATTGAGCAATTCAAATCAAAGAGTTATGTTATCATTAATTACTGTAAAATTTCATATTTGATGACATCAATTTTAATTAAGGGTTCAAGTATTTGGGTTGAGTCATAAGTAGCCACAGTCTTTGTCTCATTTACTTTGCTCCCATTGAATAACAAAATCATATTAATTTATTATGTATTAATATTATGCTATTAATATTAATATTATTATGATATTAATCATTAATATTATATCTGGAAAACGGAGATCTCAAGCTACTTTTTGAAGCACACCGCTCACGCAAGGTCACGCACGCTTTTAGGTAACATGTGATAGTGGCCATCTTTCTAAGGTGGAGTAGGTGTAAAATATGGACCCGCATTTCCCCGGAAACTTCGACATATCTCTTGTTAGAGATCACAACTTACATCTTTTGTGATGGAAACTAGTATGAAGACACTCGGGGAGGGGTGTGGGTAATATGTTTCCAAATGTGGGAACTTAGATCGTGCCGGGGCTGAAAGAGTTATGACTGAGATTTCTGTAAATAATTTTCTTTTCAGTAATAAATAAACTCTCTACCGTATCGAATAGTTTTATCCTGTTTTAAACTATTTTCGGTGACCTTTTTGAAGATGGCCATATTTACACCTCAATTTTTCTGATGTTATTATGAAAAATATTTGTAAACCGTCGTTTTTTTAATGAAATAATTTATGTTAATAACTGTTTTGCCTTCTTGGATTCAAGAAACTTGTTATAGTTGTTAATGAAAGAAAAAAATCTAGAATTTTCATGTTAAAACTTAAAAAAAAAATAATAATAATAAAAAAAAAAGAGGGTACCCATATTTACACCTTTTCTTTTATAATAAAAAATTAAAATATGTATGTAAGCGAATCCCATTAAATAAATAACTATCCAGAACCATTTGAGTATCATACTTTTAATATAAATTTCTTAATTTAGTTTATAATATAGGCTAAAGGCACCAGTAGTAGACACTATTGTGAGACTCTTGCAGTAATTTTAGTAATAGTTCAATAGATTCGCCTCAAGTTCCTTTTTCCCTTACATATGCCCAATAGCGCTCTTATTGGACCTAAATTATTTTTAAAATAACTCTATTACTGATGTTAAGATTGTTTTTAGATATTTTTTAAGAACATATTTTTTCACCAATAGCAGACACCTGTGCACTAGTAGAAGACACAGAAACGCACCAGTAGTTGACACTTCACTTACCAAACATATTTAGTTTATTTTTCATGATTTTCTTTACAAAGGATCTTGGATTTTAAATAGTAAAAAAACTTGATATATTAAAAATATAACATATTTTTATTTAAATTAGGAAGGTAAAAAATAATAAAAACTTTAACTCTTATTTTTGTCTAAATGAGTCTTGTCCAATCTCTTTGCTTTCTTAAATAAACTTCGAACAGGAATAATACAAGTAGCATTTATTACTAAGGTATCTTAATGATCTTGATCTTATGTGAATAAGATCTTATGTGTTAAAATTGAACTACGAATCGCATAAAATTGGAATTTTCTTGTACCTAGTAGACGCTTTTGTCTAATACTGGAACAAGAGAGAAAATCAGTGTCCCAGTAGTAGACAGATCATTTTTGGGCTAATTCAAACAAAATTTAATATAAAAATACATTATTTAGTGGGTTGATTATGTTAACTATCTTCAGAAACAAAATTTATTATAAAAGATTGTAACAATAAAAGAATAATTGATGAAAATCAAACTGACCTCCCTAAGCTAGTTTGGTTAAGGGAAGAGCCTTTTAGGACACTGCTAATTAAAAACTGACCTAACGTTTCCACTGCTGGCATAATCTGCTAATTCTTTATAGTGGAAGCACAGTAGACGCTAAAGTTTTAAATAGGACCAAGTTCAAATCGTTCTGGTGGTTTTAATTCTTTTTTTGTTTTTTTGGTTGAAGTTACAAAATCTTTTTTATTCATATATACTCTTATAAAGCTGGCTTAATATTTTATGTTTGCATAATAAATACAAGTCTCTAAATACCTGTGATGTATACACTAATAAACAATTAACTGCTACTAGTTATTTATTTATAGTAAAAGAACAAGAGCAGAGAACGAATAAAAAAAAAAAAAAAAATCAAAGTCGAGAATCCCTTGGTAGTGCTTTAAAACATTCAACCCAACTTATTCCAGGCCCTTGAATAAATATCCAAGTACATTTATAACAGTCAGAATCCCAAGGATAACGGGGCTTTTACCCAAATTAAACCCCACAACAGTTCTGAGGCCAAGTTTCGGAGTAGTTTCAGAAAATGTATTACAAATAAAAAACAGCCCAATACATTTTTCTACGATATAAATTTCTCTACAATCATCAATAATTTTTACTAGTTCTCTATTAACCGATTATAAAACGTAAATACTGAGCTGAATGTGAATGTGAAAAGTCATTTACCGTAGATTATTTTACTAATGATTTACCAATGTAGTTTCACTTAAGTAATCACATCCTGAATGAAAAACAAATTTAAAATCATTTGGGAATGAAAGTATTTAGCTTGGTTATTAAATGGTCATTATATGTTGGCATTACTTATAGTTTATTATTACAAATAACAGATCATGTAAGGGCTTTATAAGGCATATAATTTACAATTTTTGTTTATTAATCGCTGATTTTTGCCTTTGTTATTTATGGCAGATATTATAACTGGGGGATTTCAGCCCCACGTTACTGCTGATAATTGTGCAATGATAACTGATTTTGTCGGAGACAAACTTCAGTATTCTGATGCACACCCGTACACGCGGAATACCTTAATTTTATGGACATTGATAAATCGTCCAAGATTGACGGATTTAGTTATTTTAAGATCAGTTATCCGACATTGACCTACATACTATTCCCTAAAACAAGATGCCAGAAAATAAACTTCCGGATGAATTTTTAACCCGGCGTTGGTCGCTAGCCAATTCCCTCACTTCTTTGATTTTTCATAAACAATGCAGTTTTATGTTACCAAATATGTAGTTATAAATGGTAAATAAATGTCACCTTAATGTATCAATAATTGTAGTATGGAGTATAAGAATTAAAAATATAATTTTTCAAAGATTTATTGCAAAACAACACAAAAACCAAACAAAAATTAATATATTACTATTTACATAATAATGTGTTTTTCATCAGCTAGATCATTTTCTTCTATTTCTATATAGTTATTACAAGTATATTTAGTATGATCATTGTACTTTTTACAATTTTTTTCGATTTCATTTTTTTATTTCTTCGGCACACCTATACCATATCTATTTTTTATTGCCTCGAGCGGCCACCAAAAAGGATCTGGAATAGAAAAAATTTCAGATTCCTAGTAAATGATTGAAAAATAATATAAATACAATTCATGACGATTTATCTACTAATTACTTACAATTTATCTTCTCAACTGGCTTTTAATTCAACGATTCAAGTATGTTAGATCCATGACTCATTTTGAACCCAAATAATCATTAATCAATCGAAAAAAATTAGAAAACTCGCTCAGTAAAATGTCGCGAATAAACTGTATGAGAAATAATCTGATACTGAGGAGTATGGACATGGCAATCTTCTGCATAAATCTCCCAATATCCTGGCCACCAGCATCCGTTTTACTTAGAAACCAAATATTTTTATTCGCAAATGTTCTAAACTCAGCTATACTGAGATTCAGCGATGAAAGGTAAATTCTGAAAAACTTATTAAATATTTTTTAGAAGGGTGAGTTATTTTTAATTGCTCATCACTACATTATTAAAATATCGTAAAAATAATAATTTACTATAAAAGTAATTTAATAATACAGATATTTTTATTTATTGATAGCGATCTGCTGATTTTAAAAAGAAAGTATTTTTCTCCATTCTTGATATTGTAGCACATGGAAAGCCAAACTCCCCATATTTTCGACTAATAATGATTTATCTCAAACTCCACTGCTCTCCGACAAAGGAAGCCAAAAAGATGGTTAAAGAATTATAATACATCAGCCCATCGCAACCTTGGCTTACTACTTTCCTTATAGCAGGTTAACTTATTCCAGAAGCTGTTATGAGGCTTGTTCATCAAGCATAGGTGTCTGCCGAAGTTAAACTCCAAACTTAGTAGAGTAGGTGTGAGTTGAATCCCGTAGGCTGACGGGCCTCTCTTAATCAAAGGGTGGGAATAATTAACCCAGCTATCGAGGTCAATGTTGAAAGAGTGTCTTCCATTTAAGGTGGTCACACATCCAGATATTAACCTTGCTCGACTATGTTAGAGTCTGATCATCTCTTGTACGTACCTATCGACTATTCTATAAAAGTTCACTTAAATTCATTATCACTTTATTAGACTCAATCATCCTATTCCCTAAATGAAAATTTAAATAAACATATTTGAAAAAATAAATCAGCTCATATTTAACTGATTTTTTTTTTTTTTTTTTTTTTGATAAACAAAAAAAAAAATATATATATATATATTTGTATTTAAAAGAATACAAGTTATGAAGGATGTTCGTCGACAAACAATCTAAAAAGTAACCACGTACCAGCAGTAAATAAGATCCTACCTCGGCTAGATATACTTTTTAGGAATGTTTTATTTTGCTGAAACGATTTACTCTTGTTTTTTTTTTTTTTATAAAAACTTCTCTGCCCCGTTTCATTTTCTTTTTCAAGGTCCTTTTCATATTTCATCTAGTTAAGTAGCGATTTTTCTGACCTACATACATGTGGATTAATAAGAAGACAAATAAAGAGGATGCAACTTAAAAGCTTTATTTCGTATGTGTTTTAATGTTCAAAAACAAGGATATAAAAGCAGTGACGCAAGGTTTAAATATATGTATGTTAGTAGTGAAAAATTTCTTTTTTTACGTTGTATGCTTTCGTTTCAATTTTTGTTTTTTACAGTATTTCGAACTAAAATTAAAAATAATTCAGTTTGTGTAACAGTTAAAAGAAACAATTAGTAGAAAAGAATAGGGAAAATAAATAAAGTTGATAAAGTCAGCCCACATAGCTAAAGTTGTAAATAACCGTAAATGATTTTGTATATAAATCAACAAAAATTTTTAAATTTTGCACTGCAGTTATTGAAGGAGATGGAAATTTGTTTGTTTATTTTATTAATGAGAAGGTTATTTCTGTTATATATACATTTATGTGTGTGTGTGTGTGTGTGTGTGTGTGTGTGTGTGTGTGTGTGTGTGTGTGTGTGTGTGTGTGTGTGTGTGTGTGTTTGTCTGTTTGTGGCTGTATTTAAAAATGTTTTTTAAAAAATTTTAAGGGCAGCCAAGGAAGCAGTATTATCATCAACATATATTACGAATTTATACACTTCATCTGACATTTACAATACTTTAAAAGGTATACTCAAAAAGGCCTCGGCCCGGATTTGGGAAAGCATAGAAAAACAAAAAAACTGAAAACTGTTTAAAAAAAAATAAAAATACGGAAAAACTCTAACCGCAACAACAGAAAAAAAAATGTATAACTAGACTTTTTAACAGACAGAAAAATCACACAAAAAATTCCCTACTATTCTTGGTGTTAATAGTAACAATATCAAATAAAATATAAAATTCGTTAAAAAAATATAACCAATTGAATAAAACCTGTTTTTTTTTATTTAGTAAAAAATTTTAATAATTGTAATAAATGTTATGTGCTCCTGTTAAAATAAAACCGTAAAAAAGAATTTAACTTTTAGTAAAAAAAAAAATTATTAGGTATTAATTTTAGCTTGTCAGTACATGATGATTTAGTTAGAATTTGGTACAGATTGTTCCAGTAGTTTTATCATTGTAAACTCTCACCACATATTTAAATCTTTTTAACTAATTTAATTGAATATAAGTAAAGTTTTATTATCAATTTCCAGCTGTATATAACACAATACCCTTGTAGTCTCTCATGTCGACTGGCGCTCCTACCGGTCAATTTTTAAACTTCACTGTTATATATATATATATATTGTCGCTTTAATATTAACAAATTAATTGATATTCAGTATATTTCGTTATTGCTAGATCTTATTGGAATTACAGAGATGATATGGTTGAAGTTTGGATCATTAGTTTGCAACCACAGATTGGTTCAGTAGTTTTCGTGGTTAGTGATCACAAACGAAAAAAGACTTGCCCTTTTATATAATAATATGGATCTAGTAATAGTATATCGCTGACAGGCTATCTAGGCAGCGAGCACAATCCGTTCCGGATTCTCTTCCCTCTCCTGATAAACTTAGTCCATTAAAGAAGAGGATTCTAAAATACATGGCCTGAATAAAGATGAGGAAAAGGGAGAATTGATCTAAAAGGAGACGAGGCGGGGAGGCCATCTCTTCTTTAGGGCAGACCCATAATATGCAAGAACCCCCTCCAAATACGCTCTTATGTAATTGGGGCATCCTATAAATAATTCAGTTCTAGAGAATCGTCCTAATCTGTCCTGATGTGTCACCTGCAAAGTTGTAAAAAGATGGTGAAACCCTCATCTTAGGGGCCAGGCCTAGGGGAGCTGACCTCGTTTGTTGTGTAACTGCCTCAGATTCTGGAAATTCCAAAACGAAAGATTATGTATTCCTGCCTCGGCTCTGAATAGGACCCACTGGCTGTCTCGTGAAACACGGGCCAACACAAAAGTATAAATAAAATCGTATTATTCATAGCGGGTACTTGGAATTGAAAACTAATTTCTTCTTATGAAAAATAAATAAATAATAATTTGTTTGAAAACAAATATGGATATTGCCAATTTAGTGGTATTTATTCGGCCTACCATTTTTATAAAACTTTTATTATAAATTGAATTGATATTTATTAGAAAGTATTATATATTCACAGCCGGAAAATTTAATTAAGGAATTCTGAAAAATAACAAACTAGCAAGGTGTTATTTCCATCTATATATGTTACAGGAAATGTTGATTATCCAGTAAGAGTTGACTCTTTCTCGGTCTCTTTCTCTTAGTAAGTAGACTCGTACTAAAAAAAACAGTAAAATTTGATTTAAAATGATTAACACACTTTTCCTAGGAAGAGTTGACTATGCCTGGGACGGTTTAGTAAAAGTTGATTCGCTTTAATTTATGAGGGTTAGGAGAGGGGGGAGGTCTAGATTTGTACTTTAAGATCGACTCGACTGATTATTATGAATTCTTATAATAATGTTTCCTTCATACTCACTAACATTCTGAAAGGGCGCTAACAGTTATGGTTTGATTTGGTGTGGGGAGAGGGAGCTACAGATGTACTTTAAGAAGGACTCGGCCGATTTTAATGAAATTTGATAATTATGTTGCTTTTATACTTACTAACATTTTTAAAGTGTATCGACTCAGATTTTAATTTAGCGGGGTGGGGAGGGTTCTAAATTAGTACTTTAAGAACGATTTGGCCGAGTAGGAAGCAATATTGTCACTAATTTTTTATTGAATTTTACTCCATTAATGTTGTGATTATTCACTCAGTCGTTGAGCTTTAACTGGCGAATGGTGATTCAAGAGCCTTGAAAAGAAGGTGAAGCATCCCACGCGTTCTGAATGTCAGCGAGGAATCAAAATCCTTGCCAGTGAGATTCGTGGTTTCAAGGAAATATCCTTGTACATAACAGACTGCGGTGAGGTTACCTACAATCATATGGAATGTGATACGTACTTCCGTGTAAATGCCCATACCTCTTGTTGCAGGTCGTCAAAGATGGTCATGAGATGTAAGGCTAGCTTCCAACAAACAACTAACAATCATTACCGTTTATTAAAGATCTATCCAAAGCAGCTACTAAATTAAATAACAAAGGAATAGCTATTCATCGAAGCTTAGAAAACCTATGAATTTCACAAATTCTTCCTCCGTAGTATTCTGACCTCAATTTATTGAGTACATTTGGAGTTGCAGAGAAGGTTCATAAATCACCATCTGCAGCCAGTTGATATTCAGAAACTGAGCACCGCAACTGCTATGGAGTAAAATTCCCCAAGATATTAGTGTCAACATTATTATAACTGCGTACTTTTAATAAATGTTGAAGGGGTTCGGCTAACCTAAGGACATAATGGAAGGTATTAATTGTTATCATAAAAAAAAGTGGAACTATAATAATTTATTTTTTAAAATCCCTTAATTTTATTTTCCAGCAGTAAAAAAACATAGTTATTTCTAATAAATATTTTATTTTACTTTACAATATAATCACAGAACTAATGATGGACATTTGGACTGAGGAAAGGATCCCTGAGGACTGGAAAACAGCTCTGATACATCCCTTACGTAAAAAAGGAACATTAACAGATGCTAACAACTACAGAGGAATCTCTTTACTGCCGGTAAACTACAAAAAATTTTCAAAAGCACTGCTTAATAGACTAACACCACAATTAGATTCAAAAATTGGAGAATATCAGGGAGGGTTCAGGAAGGGAAGATCGTGCCCAAAACAAATACTTAGTCTCAAGTTACTAATAAAACATTACAGAAAGGACCCAAGAAAGAGCCTGTACATCTCCTTTGTCGACTTCAAAAAAGCATATGACTCTGTTGACAGAGTAACACTGAAGGAGTATGGGTTAGACCGAAAGACCAGAAAATTGATAGAACTGACCCTAACTAACACGGTATCCAAAGTAAAATTCCAAGGAGCGATAAGCAAACCCTTTCAGATTAATACAGGACTAAGACAGGGGGATGGATTGTCACCAATGCTCTTCAATGTGGTTTTGGACAAAATTATGAAAGAACTTTGGAAGTCTAACAATGCAGGGGCGAAAATAGGTACGAAATACAACCACATCAAGGTTAAGTGTCTCGCATATGCAGATGATCTGGCTCTGCTAGCAGAATCAGAGGAAGAGGCAGTAGGCCAAATTAACACACTCAAAGAAATAGCTGAAAAAACAGGACTACAAATATCAGATATACAAACTTCAGAAAGAAAATAGTGGAAACTAAATACGGGCCAATCAAAGTAACACAGAACTTTAAATACCTAGGGGAGATCATCTGCAGTAGAGGATTGGAAAGGGAGAGCATGAAGGAAAAGATCGCTAGACTAGAGAGATTGAGCTTTGCAACCAGTAACATATACAATGAAAAGAGCCTGTCCATAAAAGCAAAGATCAGGCACTGCAATACTGTAGTAAAGCCAGTAATATTATATGGGACAGAGACCATGAACCTCCCTAACATGGAAAGAATGCTGAAGGTAGAAAGAAAGATCCTAAGGAGAATTTACGGCCCTAGGAAAACCCAGGAAGGATACAGGTTAAGATCAAACGAGGAGATCTACAAAGAAACAACGAACACAGAGAGGGATATAAGAATTAAGAGACTGAAGTTCTATGGACATATGGTAAGAATGCTTGAGGAAAGACTTAATAAGGCTATTTTTCGGAAAATTTGGGATTACAAGAGTGCACAGGGATACATAAAACAGCTAAAAGAGGAGACTAGCAAACTGAGGATTGAGGAACGTGACTGCCTTGATAGAGAAGAATATAGGAAGAAACTACAAGCAATAGCGGTTCTTGTGAATAGGAGGGAGCCGAGGGAGGGTATGGCCTGGACGGAGGAGAGGAGACAGAGGCAATCAGAAATAATGAAGGAGATATGGATGATGAGAAGGAACATAATTAAAAATCCATCTTCATAATATTCGCGTGGTCTCTATGGCCTTTTCGTGAAAAAAAAAAAAAAAAATATATATATATATATATATATATAAATGTTAAGCAAAATAAATACTAAAAAATTGGTACTATAGTTGTACATTTTCGGGCAGTTTATTTTTTTTTTTTTTAACAAACGTATCTATCTGTAATTCAGCCTCCCGTAGAATGAGTTAACAACGAATTAATATCCTTCCGCCGTCTTAAAACAGTTAAATAGTCGAATATTTTTTAAAAAAGTGTCCTTTTTAGGTCCGCCATCTTAAAACCGTTAAATATTTTAAAACAGTATCCTGGAGGACAACAATGGAGGAAGTTATCCTTCGGATAGCTTAAAAAAAAAACCCGTTAAAACAGCAATCCTTAAGGACGAAAAAGCTAATTCTAATTGTGGATGGAGAGAGTGGCCAAGGATGTCCTTCCTCGGCCTCAAAAAATCGTCAGATCCTGGCAGATCTGTAAAACAGTGCATCCTTACTTACTCCCCAATCAAGGGTGGCTTCCTAGGGAAGGTAGGCCTAGAGTGTGGTACTGTAGGTGACCGTATGTACTGATGAGTGTGTGCGGTTTACTGAACTCAAGAGTCCGGGGGGTTCGTTAGGCCCCGATAATTGCACACATCAATCATCTTTTGTGGGGATGACATTTTATTTATGAGGTCTGATAGGAAATTTATCCAGCTATCAGTTGAAAAAATCAAATTTGGGATCGGATAAATAGTTATGGAATTATAGAAGAAAGAGTACCGACAACTAGTTTTCTCGAATAAGTGCGACTTAGAACAAGTGAGCCAATCTCTAGCGGCCAAATCGATAAAAAAAAAATGAATAGAACTAAATTTGTTGTGAATTTGAATTTGTTTAATAATGGCAGACACCATCCATTCAGAACAGTGGATAGATTACACACATGCGTTCCAAAAAAGGGGGGAACAACTCTGTATTTTGTCCTACCCGGCTCTTGGACTACGAGTAAATATAGTTGTGATGTAAATATGATAAAATTTCCGATAAAGAAGCATTCGTCAAATTTTAAATGTACTATATAGAGTGGAGTGGCCTGAACGAGGTTTGCCACGCTTTCTTATAATTTTGTGGTTAGAATATAAAATCCAAGAGATGAAATCAATGAAATTATAATTGCCAAATCAAAAGGCGATCCTTTGATTTTTAATATTGTGCACTCAAATATGATAAATGGACCTTTAGTTGCGGGCACTGATGATTGCAGCCCATTATCTGCAAGAGTTTCTAAATAGTTTCTGTCGCAATTTTAACCAGGTTAAAATAAAAATCACTGCTTTCATTTTTTCCTTGTAGATAGGAGTAGTACTCTACTAGGTTGGAGTAAAACCTTAGAAATACGATAGATACCCAGATCTCACTCTAAAATAAAAAAAGGTTTGTATTATTAAGTATTTCGATTTAAGAACTATCAAAATTTGGGCTAATTATGATATACTAACCTAAATAAACAGTAAGATTTATGTGTTCCCCTGGGACTAAATAGAAACAGTTTATGGTGATTGTTATGACTTAAATTACTGTGAACGCTGTTATAAGCGGCAAAATATAATGGGATTCTAGGGACTAATGTGTCTGACCTTATATACAATTCTAAATTATCTTAATGTTACGTGATATGGAATTAATTAATATGGAAAACAGGAACCAAGAAACAAGCTAGACTTTGACTAAATTCCAACTGATACAGATATAAAGAACTAACAATAATGCTGGAAGCATCAAAGGCAAGCATCATTCAAAGCGCCCTTTGATGCTTCCAGCATTATTGTTTTTATTTGTAATTTTTGAACTGTTATATTGAATAAATATTACAATCCGATTTATTCGAGGTCAAAAAGTAATACTCTTAATTAATGAATCCAATCATTCAATAAATACAATGAAGATAATTAGACAAAAAAAAATAAAAGAAAATAAAACTCTAACTATCCAAGATATTAATAAAATATAATAAAGAATGATACAAAAAATATTAAAATATACAAAATAAATTGGCAACTTCTATTAATTTCTACCTTGTATCCTGTTGGGAAAGACGGGCTTACCTTCATTTACTGTTCATCTTCATATACTTCATTACCAACTCTTCCCTTTCCAGCCGGTTCTACAGAGTCATCCTTAATATTTACAGAAAACAAAAAACAAAAAAAACAAAAAAAAAAACAAGAAAATTAAATTTAAAATATCAAAGAAAAAAAGAAACTTTTTTTCATTTATGTGAGACTAATTTAATTATTTATGTAAGGCTAAATTTACTACTGGATTTAAATGTATTCCTGTATACGATGTATGTTAGTTTAAAATTATAAACAATTTATAACGATTATTCAAAGTAAGATTCGAGCACAATGCTAGATTCCGAGATAACATTATATATACGATTGATACTTAGATATCACTCTCTCTCAAAAAAAATTTTTAATTATTTTTTCGAACTATGAACTCACAAAATTAGGGCTATTTAATTTGATCAAAATTAGGGCTATTGAATTTAAATGTATTCCTGTATATTATGTATCTAAATTTAAAATTATAAACAATTTACAACGATATAAAATCGACTTTGTAAAATCAGAAATCGATTAACATGAACAAAAATGAAATTAACATTTATATTACTAGATAGCTATCCTTTCATAGTAAACTCCATAACCACACAAATCCACTAGTTTCTCAGGTTGCTTCCCATTCTATTCCTCATAACCCTCCGAGGTGTCTTAAAAGAAGATGACCTAGAGACCTTCTAGTGTAGATTTTTTTTTTTTAAAGTGCTACTGATGAGTTATTCTTTTCAAGTTTTGGCATGTTATCGTAATCATAATCAAACCATTTACTAGATGTATATATTTTGTAAAGTTGTAAATTTAAATAAATGAATAAAAAAATAAAATAAAATAACATTTATAATATGAGAAATGATAAAATAGATATATTAAAGTCCAGCCAAACTCATGACTTCTGCTTTCATGTATACGGTATTTCCGAGAATTTTTTTTTCAGGCGTCCTTTATTAAAACTATGAAAAACCGAATTCTGATGGCGACAATTTTAAGCAATCGAACCCCAATGTATTCCCGAAGACTGTGGTTGGAGGTGCGTACCTGTGGTGAACTGTATCCAGACTATAGACATAAGCGGTTAAATTCAATGTGTGCTGATTACGATCTAAATCAAAATTGTCCAAGTTACTGTAGTACGAAGTGTAATCTTCTAGCGGTCAGAGCCCAGGCTCTGTAAGCGGGTAATACGAGGTGCGTTATTCATGCCATCTAAATCCTTACTGTCTTATTTTATCTATGACGAATACACTGAGACTGAATATTTAAAATTACTAAAATATAATATTTTAAACTGCAAATTATAAAGATTGTTAGATCTTCATAACTGTAAAAGTAAAAAAATAAATTGAGTCTTTAATTAGAGCTAATTAAAATAATATAATTTTATAAACCAGCCTAAATATATTCTTTCTGTAGAGTAAAAATAACAAGGCACAGAATTAAAAAATTAAATTTCTCTCTGACAAGGAAAAAAAAAGATCATGGATATATCTATACAAAAAAAAAAAAAAAAAAAAAAATCAAACAATTAAAAAATCTAGGCAAAATGTTAATTTTTTTCATCCACGTCAATATAGATCCTAAAAAGTAGGTCCCAGCGTCAAACTTTATGCAACATAAACTATTTTCATTATGTTTCTGATATGGAAACTAGTGTCAAACTTTCGATCCCAGCAACGCCAAAGGGAATAAACAAAACTTGACTATTTTCATCCAAACCAATACAGCTCCTGAACGGTAGGTCCTAGCTGCAAAGGTTATAAACCAAAACATTTTCCATTAAATTTCTAATAAGATGACTGCAGTTAAATTTCCAATCCAAGCAACATCAATAGAGAAAGCGCGTACTAAAATTTAACATTTTTGAATGTGAAAAAATGTTCGAATCAATATAGCTCCTAAACGGTAGGTTCTAGCGACAAATGTTATATACCAAAGTAAATGTCGTTAGTCCCCTCCAACCAACATTTGTATTTCTTTCGAATTATTTTTATTATTTTTGAGGATTTTTTTTTTTTAATAATTAAAATCTTTTATTGAGAGAATATTACAATCTGCCTCAAGAAGAGCAATAAGTAATATGGACGACTTAAGTCCGTTCACACAACATATACAATGAGAAAAGTAAAATGAAAAAAAAAAAAAAATTAAATAATAACTAAGTAACCTCATAATACATAAAACAATAAATAAAGTGAAATAGAAAATAAATAAAGAAACGCAAACTATACAACAAGTAAAGAGAAGAAATGATAATGATACAAAAAATAAATAAAAAATAAGATAATTAATAATATAAAAGAAACAAAAAGTAGGATTAAATTAAAAGTAAAAAATACAAACATAGTTATTTACTATATACCAACACCCTAGGGATTCCCCAATCAGATTTGTCCCTCCACGTGTGGTGGGACAAGCCAGATTCAAGAAGAATTTAATTAGCATTCAAGTTTTACTTGTTAGATTGGAAATAACCACATTTCCCAAATAACCAGAAAATCCATCATGATCCTCAAACAGCTCCAAAGCAATCGTGACTCCTTTCCCCGAAGTACCCACCAACTTCTGGTATCCTCTCTCATTTTTCCCAACTTTGATTACGGGTTCTTGGTGTATGGGGGGCTGTCTGTTGAGCTAGAGATGAGACTAAGGAGACTAATGAATTGCTTCATAAGACTTCTCTTTGGGGTCGAAAGGCGGCCTCACATAGCTTGCCGGTACAAAGAGCTAGGGTGGCTTTTCCCCGATTTTCGACGGCAATACTTCCTCGGCACTTTCCTATTCTAGTCATTAAAAACCAATAAACCTTCCTATATCCTAGACCTACTTAATCTGCGTTCCTCCATTCACCACCTGAATACAAGATCCCAACCTTCCAACCTATATACCCCCTCACATAGAAATGCCTCCTTTGAAAAATCCTTCGTTATCCGTGCTACCTCTTTTTGGAATTCCTTACCTATCCATACCCGCAAAGCCTCTTCCTCAACTTCTTTTAAACATATTTTATTTATCTATCTCCCCGATCTTCAATCTTCCACAAAAATGTAAATAATATTTAAATGTAGTACATAAGTGTGTTGAAATTTTTACTGTAACTTTAATTTTTAATTTTTTGTTTTTTTATTTCTTTCTACTTGTTTTCTCCTAATTTAACTGTATTACTGATGTGCTGATTTAACTAATCTCAGCCAGAGAATTTTACCTTTTATTGTGCACTTTAATTATTCTTAGGGGACAGTCTGTCCCAGAATAAAGTTTATCCTTCATTTCATTTCATTTCAAATTTCCATAGTTTTCCTAAAATATGTTCCACTTACTGACCTACTAAAAAAACATAATTGTTATAATTTAATCTATCTAATTCACACAAGAGGTGATAGACTGTTTACATGAGCTTAAAAGGCCGGGAGGGATCCAGTAAAATCTCATCTAAAGTTGGACAGATAGGGCTGTCTGATCATGGTCATAATTGAAGCTGCTGATACGAAGGTCAATAAGAATGACCTTTGCATAGGATTATAGTGAGTACACTCTGAAATGAAAGTACAATCAATAGGGTTTACACGATACTATGAGGTGGTTGGGCCAACCATGACCTATCGGCCCAATATAACCATCCCTTATTTGGAGATGAGCTTTATATTAAATTCGAATTCTATATGACTAAAATAGAATCCATTAAATCACCAGACGCATACAAAGCTACTAAAGGAACATTCTTTCACATGATCAGAGACGATTAGAAATTTCATAAAGATCTTAGCGGTCATATAACCCGGAGGGAGGGGGGCAAGTTGGTTCAAGTTATGCAAGCCTTTATTTTTACGAGGTCAGTAGCAAGTTTCATGTAAGACCAGGTTCGTCTTTTGTAATAGCTCTTGCTAAATGAAGAAGCTCCTACTATTATTTTAATAATATCAAGATACAACGCTAACATAATTTGAGTCTTCCATAATGAACACATAACTTAAACTTATATTTTTATCAAACATGCGATAAAATGCGAAGAAAATTTATTATGTAATATTCTAGGTTGTAAAAGTTTAATATTTCATAATTATTTGAGGGATCTAAGCCATCGTTTGAGGAAATAGCTAATTCTATTTCGAAACCCGTGTAAAATATCATATGATGAAACATTTGCTTCGTTTACTTAGCCTATGAAACACAGGATCAGGATTATTTTGTAATAAAAATTCTGTGTTCAAAATGCTTCAAAATATTCTTTTTTAAAAAAATGATGTTTTATTGTGTTTTAAAGTATGCTGAACACGAATCCGAAATCTCGATCAGACGCCATTTTTTGTCAAATTTGTGTTTTAGGTCGAAAAATGAGTTGTTGACATTTCGAACATTTTTTTTATCAATGAAAGGTTAAACAAAAATTCAAAAAAACCTATTCGATTTTGAAAATTTTATAATGGATTACGATAGGAAAAAATGAGAGAGAATAAGTATTAGGATTGCATAAATTACATTGTTGAAGAATTGTTTTTATCATATAAGACAATGAGTTGCAACATGTCCTCAAAAACTTATTTTTTTGCATTCCCGTTTGAATTTTTTCCCTTCCAACTTGGGAACAGTTTTAGATGAACACGAAGAATGATTTTATCTAAAGATAGCCCAGACGGATAAAACGTACAGTTGTAAATGCAATGAGAAGATGCCTGCTGACTACTGTTGGACTCTACAACGGAAGATACTTGATGTAGAGTACAAAAGAACAAAATAACTTTCTTTTTATATGGTGGGGTATTAATTAACATTAATTCTAACGTAATCCAGTCAGATTTGAACTGGGAGCTTTAGACTGTCATGGTTGTAAGGATAACGTACATCTTTTTTTCTAAATTACCAGTGATCCAGACCACTTTCTCAACAATCATTGTCATGGCCGAAACACTGGATTGATCCCCCTCAAATCGGAAAAATCTGTTAATATCATTTTGAGAGAGATGAATTTAGTTGTTTTTTTTCACGTATAGGCCACAAGGACCACGCGAATATCACGGCTTAGGCTTCTTTGGGATTCTCGACTTTCTTTCCTCCCATCTTAGCTTCATTATTCTTGAATGTCTCTCCCTTCTTTCCCTGGACCACATTGTACCCCTCTTTTTCTCTCTGCTAATTGTAGTGAGATTTTTTATTGTTTTTTCGGAACACCTCTCTATCCAAACAGTCGGTTTCTGACATTTTAAGGTTCTTTAATTCTTCTTGCATTTGCTTTGTATATCCACCTACGCTTTTATAGCTACAATTTTTATCGAATATCTCTTTATTAGTCTTTCCTTCTTCATCCTTTTCATATGTCCATAGAACATCAGCCTTCGGATTCTTATTTCGGTCTCCAGGTCTTTTAGTTCTCTGTAGATCTCTTCGTTAGATCTTAGCCTGTAATCTTCCTGTGTTTTCCTGGGCCCATAGATCTTTCTCAGGATCCCCCTTTCTATTCTTAATAGCATTTCTAGGCTGGGTAAGCAAGTGGTCTCCATCCCATATAAAATTTGCAGACGATCTCGCACTTTTGGCAGAATCAGAAGAGGAGGCCATAAGTCAACTAAATACCATACAAACAATAGCGGAAAAAGCAGGGCTACAAATATCATATAAAAAAACAGAATTTATGACTACTGAAGTGAAGTTCAAGAAAAAAACAGTTAACACCAAGTAGGTAAAATTAAAGTAACGAAAAGGTTCAAGTACTTAGGGGAAATAATATATTGCAATGGTTCGGAGAAGGAGGGCATCCAGGAGAAAATAAAAAAATTGGAACATTTGAGCTTCCGAACGGGCAAAATATACAGTAAGAAGAACCTCTCCTCCAATGCGAAATTAAGGCATTACAATGTTGTGATAAGGCCTGTGAATTTAGTTTAATATATACACAGTATGATTTTTCTTATAATGCGTTCTATTAACTAGCGAACTTCCTTAAGCGGTAATCATAAACAATAAATTCTTAGTGCATGTTTAAAATAAAATAAGTTTTAAAAAATTAATGCATCCGTATCAAATAAAATTATATTTATTAAAATAATATTTTATTATTAGTTTACTCGTTGTATCATTTGTATATTTACGATTAATTACATTTAACTGATCGTTTTTTTATACTTAATTTATTATATTATTGTATTAATGTTTTATTATTAGAATCCGAGATAACACAAGAGGAGTATTGGCGAAAATCCAATACAGAAATATATAGGAATTTGGAGGTACTGGAAACAGAAATCAGGACCACAAGACTCAGGTTCTACGGGTACATAAGCAAAATGAGAAATAAAACAATAAGCAAGAAAATATTCGACAAATTCTGCAGCAATAAATGTATGGGAGGATATGTAAAACAAATAAAACTGGGTAGCTAAAAATCACGAATAATGACTGCTAGGATAGAGAAGTTTTTTATTATTATTTTTTTTTTTTAGGGGGGGGAATTAAATGAAGTTAGGGTTTTGTGGGGAAGAAGGAGAGACGAAGGAGAAAATTGACTATGGAAGAGAGGAACAGTTCAAGAGGATAAAAAATTATTGTAGTAAAAGGAAGGCGAAAATTGTCAAGAAGAATATGTAATATCCATTGCCGATTTGTGTTACACAAAAAAAAATCATTACATACATATATACTTAATTATATTTTACCAATAATTTATTATTAACAATATTAGAAAAAAAAATCAAAATATATTTTCAAGAAATGAAAATGAAGCTACCGTTTTGATGTGCGATTCTATCTTACTAGTTACATACACCCACATTATTTACATAATTGAAGGCATCCATTATCCAGCGTTTACACATATCCGACGCTGTCAGTCCCGGTAACGCCGGATGAGCGGGATCTACTGCATATATTTGAGTGCGAAGTAGGCTGATGCTGCACGTAATGGTGTAAGTTCAGTACAAAAGAGATTCGAAAGGAAATTATTCCTAACAAATATAGTTGAATGTACAGAATGATCTCCAGGGAGATAGATGGAGGATAATATTAAAGCTAAAATGTCAGTAAGATCTTCATTGTTTTCAGTGCTGACCTGAGACGAATATAATTGAAATAACTTATCCGTTATTGTTATATTCTTTTTTAAACGTTTGCAATATTTCGTTGTCCTGTCTTTGACAGAGTCATCGCGGCTATGTAGAAAGCCAAAACCGTAGACCGAAATTTCGTAATACATTAAATAGATAATGTTTATTCTATCTTTGTCGCTAGCTAACTATTAAACTTAGCTGTTTCATCCATTTTTTAATTATGAATGTTAATACATCGTGCAAAAATTATAAATAAGGACAGCGTACTGCAGAGCCCGAGACCAATCGTAATATCAGATGCGATAACGGTAAAATCAATGGAATATTTTAGGAATAAAGGTGAGTGCCAAAAGTAGAATAGGTGAGAGTGAGTATTGATCGTGAGAATGATGCACGTGGCCATCAAATCGCGCAGCAGACCATAGAGACATCAAATATAGCGATTCAGTCCACTTTCTTTTGTATTATTTTCCTCTGCATCTCTTTCGGTGATCTCAATAGGAAGATCTAAACGCAAGCTATTGATGCGTATCAACAAGTAAGAACGCCTAGAAGCACAAGATGCACCTAAATATTTCTATGTCGGCGTATTATCATCTATGGAATTTTATTGAAATTTGGTGTTAAATAATAGTGGGAGATGGATTCAGTTCATATTTTAATAAATAATTTGTCTATTATCCCATATCAAAAATAAATAATGATTTGTAAATCATGAATCCAATGTTTACTTGGTGTTCTTATGATGGTATAGAAGGATCAATACAATTAGGATTTAGAAATTCCTTCCAACACTTCTATTGGAATATTTTATCCAAGATTAGTTTCGAGTGTGAATCATTCATTATCAGTTCTATAATTCATTTAGAATCAGACTCCGTTGATTTTCCAGTGCATGTTCTGGCTTCTTTTTCCTCGTCAGATTTTTATTTAAGCTCTTGTAAAATTATAAGCTATGCCTTCAGTATTAAAACAAACGATATATGAGCCAATCTGTCATTTCGTCGGAATTTCGACATTTTGATTCCATTAGAAAAAAGTTATGTAAAAAAAAAAAGTTTTCTTAATAAACATCTTTATAAAAGTCTACTAATATTACTAGCGAAAAAATCCTTCATAGAATATAGTCTATCTGCACATTTATGATCATGATGGAAATTATGAGAGTAAGAGAAACCTATAGAGTGTGAGGGAAACAGAAAACATTCGCAATTCAAATAATAAAATGTTTATTGTACAAAATAATTGTTAATGAGTATGATATCAACAATTCGATTAAAATATATTAGTTAACATTAATTAAACAATTAAACATAAAACTTGAAAGAAAAAAATAAAATGGTAAGACATAATATTATACCTTTAAACATTTAAATCGAACATTAGATTAATATTATATCACATTAATTTGAATTGTGAAAAAATATATAAAAAGTCTTCTTTTTTTAATTATTTCACTTTAGGTGTGAGGGAAATAGAATTTTGAATTTGATTTAAGATTAATAACCCTCAGTTTGGCGGGAAACTTCTGCAATGTTGCCAGCCTGAAATGTGATGGAATGGATCTTGGTTCTGGTTTGGCGGGCTTTTTCAAAATGAGAGAGAAATAGATTAACCCTATGAGACACAGGCAATAGAAGTCACTCTTCTTTTTGTAAGCAATTAGTCTCAGTTTCAATTCTAAAATTCAATATATTGCAACTTACCTGAGGTACTAGAAAAAAAGTAAGTTAATAATTGCAAAATTATTAATATGGATTAAATTATTAATATAAAATATGGAGAAATTATTCGCATTTAACGTTACCAACTCATGTTATTGGACATGTAAGGGAAATAGAATTTAACGTTCTGAATTCAAATTTAACCATGGAAACTGATCAATAACCATTGAAAAACTACTTTACGTTAAAGAGGTAAGTAAGTACCTTGTACCTACTTGTTACAGCTGGGTTGCAAGAAATTTCATGTAGAAACCACAATCGCTTCGGGACACAAATTCGTATGAAGTGGGAGAATGACCCATATAATAATTATAAAATAGAAAACAAATACGCATGGTAGACATTATCTACTAAAGCTTGGTTTTAGATATTTAATTACGAAAATCCTAACAGCTGCTAACTAGATTAAGTTGAAACGGTACTAAAGAGTCAAGGAGGAGTGAGGGGAAGGGCATTAGCCAATCAAGTAAGTCCGAGTACGGGAAAATTGGAGAGAAAAATATGTGGCCGGTTGATAAAAGCAACCAGCGCTCCCGGATTAGGGTTAAAAATGTATAATTTTCATATATAGCAAGGCATAAATGGAAATAATATAAACATTACATTAGATAGGTAGATATTATATTTTAGTTTGTTTTTATTATAATTGTTCCCTTAGCATTTATAATAAACTTTGGTCATTTTATAATTTATTTATAAAGTCGAAAGACTGAGGTTGCCCGGAAACGTAGAATTACCACAGAGCACCCTTCATGCATATCCCTTCCCCTTCGGAGAACTTGCTTTGTTTTAGGAGTCCTTTGTGCCTTCACCAGTTGCGGTAGTGGTCACCAGAGGGCTGGAGTTTACTTTGCTAATGATAGCAAAATACTTTTAATTAGTTTAGGTGCCTGTAATTAGATTAACTTACCGATTCTCTGAAATAACCGGTTTTTATAATTTAAATAAGATTAAAAAAATATTAATAGCATATAATATCATTCCTAAAAAACAAAAGTCATGAGCAATATCTGTGATTTAAAAAACCTAAAGACAAAATATGGCACAATTTAAAAAGAGTGTGAGTTCAAATACTTAGGAGAAATTCTCGATTAGTCGGGGACGGAAGGGAGAGCACAAGAAGCTCCCTTGCAGAAAATGAAGCGAGGCTTCGCCTGAACACAAACTGTCTATTGCAAGAAATGTATCTCGTATCTCACTAAACTTCGCCATTACAACGCCGTGATCAAATCTGAAATTTTTTATAGTTGTGAACTACTTGACTTTATAAATATTTTAAAGAAAGAAAGAAGAATTATTAGGAACATTCTTGGCCTGAAACTGACCGACAAGAGGTACCATCTACAATCCCGTACTAAAACACAACAACGTCAGAAAATGCCACACATAGAGGTATTTAGATAATCTAGGTGGCCAAAAGTCGATTTAATGAAATCCACAGACGAAAAAACCAAGCTATTTATAAAGTTGGATAAGCATAGGCTCTTATGTGATCCTTGTCCCTTCCTTCCCTGCAATACTTAAGTCGTACGAAAAATCGTAACTGCCCCATTCTTTCAGGCCAACGGATCTCTCTCTGCTTTCAAAGTGTAATCACTTCAGCTAAAGGGGGTTTTCTTATATTTAGTGATATTCTTTATAAATGGAGTTATTGATCTGAAAACTGCAGGTGAGGATACACACTTTTGAAGTGGATATTATTTTATCAATTAATGCATCAGTAACATTTCGGCTGTTTAAAAAATGTCATATTTTTCGTTTATTTTAAACCACATTTAAGCATATTTTAGTGTTTTAGTTGTACTTCAGGGTGCGTCCCGGCTGTTGTTTTTAATTTTCCTGAAAGATTAGACTTTTCAATAGTAATGAACAAATCAGCCGCACCTAGGCGCACCTTTTCGATTTAAGTGGTACCAAACATGACAATGAGAACATTACAAAATATTAGAATAAATATTAAAATTCTTTTGATGAGATCTTCAATTTTTTTTATATTTGTCCATTTGTTCAGGAGTAAGAGGAGGTACCCGAAAATCACTAAACGATAAAATGCATGAGCAAATCTTTCCAATTTTGACGTAAAATTAAAATATTTGAAGACATCTTTTGACTTGTGAACTATTCTATTAACCAATAAGGACATGAAGTACCAATTTTCCTATTTAAAATATAAATTTAAACAAAGATGAAAAGAAGTTAGTAAATGGGAAAAAAAAAAAAAAAAAAAAAAAAAAAAAAAAAAAAAAAAAAAAAAATAGCCGATTGGCTTCTGAAAACATTTAAAATGCTTATTTTAATTAATTTATCACAGGTAGAACCGAAACAGCATTGGCCGGCGCTGTTGAAGAATTCAAGACAGCAGCTCTTAATTTGGGTCTCGAAATGAACATGGACAAGACCAAATATATGAAAACCTCCAGACGGACAGATGGAAGAAGAGATACGGTTGATGTGGGGGAGGACACGTTTCACTGCTGTAGTACATTTAAATACCTGGGAGGAGTTGTGATGGAGAAGAACAATGTAGACATTGAAATAAAAAGCAGAATGGTTGCAGGAACCAGATGTATTTATGCAGTAAAAAAGCTCTCCATTGCAAAACTGTTGATCTATAAATCTATAATAAGACCAATAGTGATGTATGGCAGTGAGACGTGGACTCTCACTAAAGATACCGGATGGTCTGGGAGAGAAGAATATTAAGAAGGATCTTTGGTGCTGTGAGAGAGGAGCACGGGTGGCGGATAAGAAGCAACGCCGAGATTGCACTATTGTATGGTGAGCCTGATATACTCTGTGCTATCAAGAAGAGCAGGCTTAGATGGTTGGGACATGTCGAAAGAATGGAGCCCAACAGGCTGCCAAAAATAATGTTTAATGGTACACCAGGAGGAAAGAGGAAGAGAGGCAGACCCAGGCGCAGATGGATGGATGACCTGGAGGAGGATTTACGGAGGCTGGGGATTAGGAATTGGAGGAGCCTGGCGAGGGACCAAGAGGAGTGGAGGAGGATGGTGGCAGAGGCCCAGGTCCTGCAAGGACTGTAGCTCCCAAGAATAAACAAACAAATTTTAATTAATTAAAATCATTAAATAGTACCATAACCACACTGGAAGACAATCGTTATACTGCGAAACATATTCTGTCGCTTAATCTGATTGACACAAATGCATAGCAATGCTGCCATATTAATATTAACTATAAAGTCCTATATTTGTGGCGTAACTATTAAAGAATTCAATCATTTGATAAAAAAAATAAAAATTCTGTTGATGCCGATGCCCTTCTTTTGGTTTATTTATATTGCACGCTAGAATTTGTCTTTCGAAAGCATATTAGCTCCATGTATAAAAGCTAAGAATTGAAAATAACTTTTTTTAAGCTTAAGATGACTTGTAAATATATTTTCCACAGCCAACTGGGATTAAATAATTTTGGCCGCCTAGAATCGTAAAATACCCCTATGTGCGCCGTTTAAAATTATACGGCCATATTTGCAGACTTCCCGAACACACTCACCAAGAAATTACTGGAAGCAACAGCAAATGTCAAATCAAGTAGGTGGGCATCAGAAGTCAAACAGGGCCTCTAAAATGCAGAAACCAAAGAAACAGACATCATAGATAAAAAACGTCTACAAAAACAAAGTGAACAAGTAGACAATTTCATCAGAAAGAGATCACAAGAATAAAAAACAGGGAGGATAAGTGGACTGAAGAATGAAGAGACCTAATGAGGGAAAAATTAAAGGCCGCCTGGGAGAAGCCCAAACGGGCCAACCAAAAGTTTTGATTTGAGTAATCATGTTGGGTCATTTTCGCATTTTTAAAAAAAAGCATACTGCGCACTATATAAATTAACCTTAAATAAACAATTTTAGTCTCGAAAATTATCGATTTTAAATAACGTATATCTCGAAAACTGTTGAAAGTCAGTAAGCTAAATCCACAGGGGCGGGGATTTTTAGTCCTAACGAATTATCGCACAGTTCATGCACACTACACCCCTCATATCAAAACTCATCCACTGGACTTACAACCCGACGAGTCCCGACTTCTTTTTTAACATGATTGGTTGTTTAAGCTATTTAGAAAATAAATTTCAAACCAATGTCACCCATAACCAAAAGAAGCAATACCTTTTAAAATAAATTCCAAAACAGGATTACATAAATATTAATATAATATAAAGCAAGTGTTTTGAACACCACTTCTGAATTAGTTGCTCGGAATAAGCGTTTTAGACTATACAGAATAAATTTCACTCAAAAATTTTGAGCAGAATCTTATAACATTGATATCTTGAATAGATTCCTTCTATGGCATGAGGGAAGTATCGAAGAAAAGAAGCAAGCCATTGAGTGCGACGTTAGCTCTTCTTTCTGCTAAACCATCTACTCAAGAAGCTCACCAGAGATTCCTGGATTCAATGATTGATGAAAATTTTGATGACATAATTAATAAGGAAGTGTGTTGTAATTTGCCTAAGTTTTTTTTTTTTTCCTTTCTTTTCGTGTATCGTTAATAAATTACTTATAAGATGATTCATTGTATGTTTTTTTTAAACCAAAAATATACAAAACTGTCAAAATAATTGTTGTTAAAGGTTGTTTAGAAGCTCAAAGTTTGGTAAAGTAATTTAATTAATTCGTTTGCACTGCAAAACTCAGAAAGAGTTAATAGAATTGGATTATTTGTAGAATTATTATCATATTTTAAATATCTGAGGTACTAACTTTTTATAATATTTTTTTTCGAAATCAGCAACTTAAAATTAACAGATAAAATATTTTTGGCCGCCTAGACCTGTCATTAAAAATGTAGATGGTAGATACTTGCCTCTGTGCGCTCATAGGGCACGCTCAGACTCTATAAAGCAGGATTGGAGAAAAAGCCTGACGGTGAGTGTGCTTTCAGCAAAATCACTATCTTTCACAACCGTTGGTCCAGTAACATTTTATCCAAACTTAAGTACTGAACCAAAAACCCTAATGGGTCGTATGGTTCAGGGTTTTTTTATACCTAAATCTAGATGTGTATAACTTTATTACATTTTCAAAGCTTCCTTGCATGTAATCGTATCTAATGAAAACACTACCTCCTTCGATAGTAGGACTGTCTTGCACTAACGACGTGGCTCCGCTTGTTAAAAACTGGAAGGCAACTGCGATGTATGGTCAGACGTTAACTCATCAACTAGTCATTACGCTGATTAGTATATAATAATAATGATAATTTTTAACCTATAATAATGATAATCTGCTTCAATTTTAAACATATGCTTTATGAATCCATTCGCAAAATATGCAATAAATGAATTAGAAGATAAGGCCAAAACAAAATAAACAACCGTTAACTATACATTGTATGAAATAAAATAAATTAATTAAAAATAGTCCTAGAAGATTAAAACGACAATAAACTGCTCGTCGTTACAGACCACTTCAACATTTACTAAACAAATGTTCAACTCATTTACATGACAGTGATTAGACCAATATGGATTTACGAAGTTGAGCTTTAGGGCTCTACTAAACCATCCGATTCCAAAAATGGAGTTTGATTATGAAAAAGATTTGAATGAAATTTTGAAAATTAGGCTGGTATGGATTGAAGTACTAGAGTTATATTAGTGCTATTATAGAGTTAAATTGAAAATACAATATATATATTTATTCTTTTAATGTAGACCTCAATGAAATGGGAGTTATATCTTATATTTCAGAGGGCGGCAATTCAGGGCTGCAATCATATTATTGTTCAGCGTGTAAAGGAAGTCTTGATGCGCTTGAATTAAGAAAGTATTCTTCACTTAAGACAGATGAAACATAATAACTAATAGTAAGACTCATGAAAACCTAATTTTAAAAATTTTAAACCCTATATCAGACAGAAAAAAGGGGGAAAAAACTTGAGCTAGACGGACAGTCAGATGTAAACAAAGGGTGGGAGCTCCGGTCTGCTGATATCGACCACACTCACTTCGTCCTCCCCGGCCCACCTCTTTGTGTAAACACGGCCTACGAAACCTCACCTTAGCCAGAAAAATCGTACAAAAAATAAAAATAAAATAATTTATTGTAGTAATAAAATATAACAACATAATTTAATAAAATCGTCAAATCCTGAAAGAAAAAACATCACCCTTAATAATGAAACCTAATTTGTTAGGAAAAAGAGTGGCTGAGGATGTCCTTCGGTCACCAAATCGTCAGATCTGAAAATCATTTTTCATACTGTTTTAACAATTTATTCAAAACATTCTTCTTCATTACTGAAAACGATCCCCAAATTAAGGTTTAGCCTACAAGGCTAATCTTTCCAGGTTTAATTTATTTAAAGTATTTATACATAAACGAGCGAAAGGAGTAACTCATTGAATAAATAACTAGTCTGCATGGTCCCAAACCTGAGTTCCAGACCGTCTAGAAAATGTATTTTGAATAAAAAAAACTAAAAAACAGAAATATTATCTATTTATTTAAATTAAAGAAATTAAAATAAAACTAAAATATATTAATTTTATGAAAATCCTAGGATGCAGTTAGGAATAGGAAAAAAAATACGTTCAAGTTAAAAGAAGTTTTCATAGAGTGCCAACGTTTCGACCTGCATTTTATGTGTTGTTAACGGCTAAAAATTACAAAAATTTAAATAAATCAAATTACCGAGTAATATAAAAAAATGTAAATAAATAATTAAAAACAAAATTACCAACGTTATAGCTAAATAATAATTTAAATTATCATAGTTTAATAACAAAATGATGCGTATTGAATTTAGGAGTGTTTGTCTAATACACATTATAATTAATTCCCTTCTCTGATGCAGAATATCATTTTTTTTTAGTTATCTTTATTGGGAAAAATTGATGAATTACAATTTAAAAAAAAAAATGCTTTTTCAGAAAATTATTGCTATCGTCGGTTCCTAGGAATCGACTTTGTATCATCGATTCTCGTTATCGATTCTTTACTCCAGAATCGATGGAATTCAGGATCGACATATCCCTAATATATCACATTATTTTAATAAAATGATTTTTTATACCTAATATCATTTTTCCTTATTGTTGTCATCGGTTCCCTAACCAGGCCTATGATGTATTTAGGGTTATGTGGACATTTTTATTTTATTTTTTTTTAATTATATGATAAGAAATTATATTAAATAAATTTTCATTTTATAAATGTAGCTCTGGCAATGACGACTGCCTAATATTTCAATGCAATGGCGATATTAGAAAAAAAAAAGTTTAATCAAATCATAGCTGGTCTAACCCCATCCTAATCATTCAAATCACAACAAAAAGAGTTAGCAATGAAATCATAATTTGAGAAAATATAAACTCATTCCTTCAACTTCGGAAATGTGTTTCTCTATCTCAGGCTAATTTGTTGTCGGCAATTACGATAACAATGACTCTCGGATGAGGAGAGAGAGGAGGTTCCCAATTGGTTTCAGCTTGGGAACAGAATCCTTTCTGATTGGTGGGATTGATTAGGATTGGATTCGAACCAATAGCCTGGCTCTATTGGGTACTTGCTGCCCATAACATTCCTCTAGTTTAGTGCCTTCCCAAGCAGCTCCTACTGCTCTCTCGTGGCCACTGGGACCATTCCTGCACCTTTATTAGGTCACCATAATTTGTGGCATTCTCAGTTTGTTCACTTTAATAATAATTCTCTTTTGTTCCTTTTTCACGTATCTCGTTTTTATAACGGTAAAAACAGTTAAAAAGAGCTATGTTTCTGTAACCATATCAAAATAGTCATGAGTCATATAAAACAAGTTTCATTGTTTCATCGTTTTCGTCTACTCTAACATTCACTAGACCAGCGTTCAAAGCTTTCAATTAATTACAAAAGATTTATTTATAATACAGTGACTACACCCATTGGGACATACGGATCTGAGCTTTGTGGCCCAACTGAATCTTCCAATTCTTCTCGGAGCTAATCCTTTCATCCATAATCCTTCGTAAGATCCTCAATACTGCTTATTTTATCATAAACATATCCATAATGATGTAAATATAAGATACCTATCCTTTCATGTCGTTACATACACATTTGAACCCACCAGTTTCCCAACAAGACAGCTTCCCACTCCTTTCCCTATTGCCCTCCAAGGTGACAGAAAAGAAGATCCTTGGGACTTTCTTATGTAGAAAATTTTATAAGTGCTACAAATGGATAGTTCTTTTCAAGTTATTGTCGTCATTAAAATTATTTTAATTTAAAAAAAAAAAACACAAAAACACGTGTCGGGATTCTTTTGGCTATAACTCCGAAACTGTTTGTTCGATCCAAAATTTATTCATTTCATCTGAAGCCTGGTTAATTTGTTATCAGGCCCATATATGAACTTTTGATCCTCCAAAACCAAATCAAGGCAAAAGAGTACCGACAAACGTGTTTTCACGGAGAATCGCGACTTTCAGCAAGCCAATATCTTTAATCTTCCCCTTCCTCGCACGTTTAAAATTATTGATCTGAGAAAAAAAATGAACATAATAAGATTTTTGCAAATTTCATTTGCTTTAATAATATAAAACACAAAATGTGCTAAAAGTAATGGTTTTTCGAGTTATTTGATCGAACAGCTTAAAACATATTGGTCACAGGGAATAATTTGGTAAGTCTAAAATCGCAACTTTTCAGGACAGAACTTTTTAACTTTGAACTATTATTGTTAAATTATTAATAGATTATTATTTATTATTAATTATTACTATTGCTGTTATTATTACTATTCGACTTGTACAGTTCTTCCCTAGAAGATCCATTACTGAACTATACTACCATTAACATTGAACATCCTCTATTTTGCGAGATGCCAAAAAACTCACATCCTTATAAACCAGGTATAAGGAAGCCTGAGAGTTAGCAACTTATTCACAGGATGCAGGAGGTTTAGGAGATAGTCACAGTGCACTTAACACATTTTGGCCATTTTTCGACTAACCAACGTATTCCCTGCGACCATCGATATGATTTTTACTTCTAAAAAAAGAAATCCTTCCTCCATAGAATTTTTGTTGAGACTTAATTATTCATTCTTACTGAAAGTAAAACGTTTTTACGAAGTTTCATTAACAGACCAATTTTTTTTTTTTTTTTTTTTTTTTTTTTTTTTTTTTTTTTTTTTTTTTTTTTTTTTTTTTTTTTTTTTTTTTTTTTTTTTTTTTTTTTTTTTTTTTTTTTTTTTTTTTTTTTTTTTTTTTTTTTTTTTTGTGGACTGTTTTAGTATTTATTTTTTACCTGTACTATGCCCACTGGGAGGGTTGGCTGGAACATAATGAAAATCAAGTTGAAAGACTAGTGAAATTTAATGGTTATTCAGTTAACTATGAGACAACAGGTACTTGATTTGGGCTAAATCGTCAACATATGGAATATAAAGGTTTATAAGTTTATTTCTTACAAGGTAGAACACCTTAAGAATTTTCCTTAGGATTTTGAATTTCAAGGTTTGTATACGAGATGGATTAGATAGTTTAGTGGAGATCCAGATTTCAACTCCATTTATCCAAATAAGTCTATTTGTCTATACTATCTATATCTGTCTATTTGTCTATACAATATACTTCTACTTGTCTATAGTTTTCTACTTGTTCCGGTATGCCTACAGTTGTGACATTACGATGACTTTGAAGACAAAGACTATCTGTTATATATATTTTGTAATTTAAACTTTAACAAAATGTTATTATATGTTGCATTGTAATTATTTTACAACTTCATAATTTTGTAATCAAGAAAATAAAAACATGGTTTGGTAATTGAAGTTTATTTTATAATAATAAAAAGAAAGGTTTTAATTTTATATAAAATAAAAAAGGTGAAAATGAAAGAGAAGTATAATTTAATTTTACCAGCTCAACTGCAGGTGGTTGGTTTCGGTAGAGTTTACGTGAAATCTATCCGCCACCAAAATATGATCCTTCAGGCCGGATAATGGATTTAATAAAGGCTTATAATAAACCCAAAATATTTTATAAAAACGTTTAAAAAAAAAGAATAAAAAAAAAAAAAATAAAAAAAAAAAAAAAAAGCAGTTAGTATTATCTAAGCGATATATATATTTTTCGTTAATAGAACATAGTAGAAAACAAGCAAAATATTCTTATGTATATCTTAGAAGTAACTAACTATAAGATATACTGCATTGAATATATGTTTAATTATTTTCATCCTGAAAAATTGTCATTCTAATAATTACAATAAAAAATAAAAAAAAATCTATACTACGCAGAAAATATAATATTCAGGTGACGAAATAGAAAAAGATAGACCTAGAAAATTTATGTAGATCATTTACCAGGATAAGTATAGGCTTCTGGCACAATAGCTATCAATCGATACAAAGCGTAGGTAGGCCTCTTACTAAATGAACACGAAAGGTGAATGTTTTTCACTGACTATTTGATTAGTAGGCCGAAAGACTCTAACCTGTCAAATAAGTTTATGTACACTGACTCAAAACTCAATCGATTTTGAGATACATTTCTGATTTTAAATATTTACATCCCCAAATGCTTTAATCAAGGTATATAAAACGTATTAGAATTAATTAGTATATATGTGTGTATATATATATATATATATATATATATATATATATATATATATATATATATATATATATATATATATATTCTATTTATTGATATTTACAACTGTATAGAATATATACATCTAGTGAATGTGTGGTTAAATTAATAAAATAACAAGACAATAACTTGTAAAGCAAGAGGTCATTTTCTTCAGACTCGTCGAAGGAGTATAAGGATTAGAATGAAAAGTTGAGATACTAGTGGATTTGTGTGGTTATGGAGCTTATTATGAAAGGATAGTTATCTGATCACGGGTAAATCAGCAACATATGGAACATTCAGATCTTAATGGATAAGTTTATTTGTTACCAAGTAAGGAGAGCGCAGGATGTTTCGAAGGATTTTGGATTGTAAGGATTGGATACGAGAAGAATTGGGAGGTTTAGTGTAGTCCTAAAGCTCAACTCCGTATGTCCAAGTAGATCTAATTACTGTCATATAAAAGAATCTCTTTTAATTAATCGCAAGGTTTGAACGTTTGTCCAATAGATGTTGAAGAATTCGAAAACGAAGAGTCCTTCCTTGCCGTTTTAGTCTTGTATATAGGTTCCAAGTAGTTTGTCCAGATGGAATTATAGGTAGCGGATCTGTTCAACAGTGATTAATTCTCTAGTTCCCATACCATTTTTGAACGTTCTTAATATGAGTATGGAGCATTTGGAGTGCTATAAAGAGATCATTATTCACTGATAACACACATGTGTCATCAGCGTACGTGATGAGTACAGTGCTAAAATGAGTTTAGAATGTCAGCTCAATACACTGAGTAGAGAATGATACTGAGGATACTTCCTTGTGGAACACCAGCAGTTTGATAAAGAGTGGAGAGTAAGAAAAGTCTAGAATTAACTTTGAAGGTTCTATCACTGCGATATGAACCGATGAAAAGAAAATATGTAGTAGGGTATTTAACATATTACCACGTAATTTTAAATTTACGAAATATAAAATTAGTAAGGTTTATTCGCCTCTTGAGTTCAGTGTGTCTTGCTTTCGATGTGTTACAGTTTCAATGTGATTTTAAATACATTTTTGAGAGATATGTACCCCCATACAATGTAATCATATAAATTTATATAATATAATTATCAATAAATAATTTCATAGAAATTAATACATAACATAAGAAAGTGAGAAGATGGCACAGGAAGTTACGGATTCGGGGCATTATCTAATACTGTATTTATAGTCTGACCAAAATAAAAAGAAGGGCAAATATATTTAAACCGCCGGTTATTGGTTGTCCTACTGAAGCATTGGCTCGGTTATTATTAACTGTAAACAAGTGGTTTATCTTCGGTAACCCTTTTTCTGCTCGGGACGAATCAGAAGGGGAACTTTTATGCTTAAAATACCATTGAATTATCTAATGTTGTTATGTATTCAAGAATTAGGGCAAGGATTTAGTTTTCGTATTGAATTTCTTCGTATGTCTTATAACGAGGCATTCATTTATATTAGACTAGCATCCTCCACCCCTATATTTCCCTCACCCTTCTAAAAAATATTTAATAAGTTCGTCTTAATGGGTGACCCTCATTATAGCTGAGTTGAGGACATTTGCGAATAATAATATTTGGTTTCTAAGTATAACGGATACAGGTGGCTAGGAGTTTGGGAGATTTTTACTGAAAATTTCCATGTCCACAGTCCTCAGTATCAGTTTACTTCACGTGCAGTTTATTCGTGACATTTTACTGAGCGGGTTTTCTAATTTCTTTCGATTGATTAGTGATTATTTGGGTTCAAAATGAGTCGTGGATTTAACATGCTTGACTAGTTGGATAAAAAGCCAGGTGAGAAGATAAATTGAATAAAAGATAAGCAAATCGTCGTAAATTGTATTTATATTATTTTTCAATCATTTACTAGGAATCTGAAATTTTTACTATTCCAGATTCTTGTTCGTGGCTCCTCGAGGCAATAAAAAAAGGTCTGGTATAGGTGTACCGAAGAAATAAAAAAAAAAATGTAAAAAGTGTAATTTTCCAATTTACAATGAACGAACTAAATACACTTGTACTAATTGTATAGAAATAGAAGAAAATGATCTAGCTGATCAAAAAGACATTATTATGTAAATAGTAAAATATTTAATTTTTATTTGGTTTTTTTTGTTGTTTTACAATAAATCTTTGTAAATTTTGTAAAAATATATTTTTAATCCATATGTTCCATACTACAATTATTGATTCATTATTATGATATTTATTTACCATTGATAAATGCAAATTTTGTAATATAAAACAGCATTTTTTATGAAAATCAAGAAGTGTGGGAAACGCTCACCTAGCTCACCTAGCGGGCGGGTTACTACTGCACGAAACATGCGTATTGCACCTGACAATAATATAAAGGGGAAAAAAACCAGGTTCTATTTGTTGTCGGTTGAATTAAGTTCGACTGTTTTCCAATTGTACAATATTTGTAGTATGGAGCCAGTTCTCATTTGTAAAAAGCTTAGGGGAATATATTTCCAAGGTTACTTTGAAATTTTAAACAAAAAATTGAAGTTATGTACATTTACTTTATTATATTATTCTTCACTTTATACTTATTATTTATTGTTATTTCGACTAAAAGCTGATACTGAAGGAGCATTAGCTAGAAGGAGAATTATTTGTCTAAAGCGTGTCAAAATATTTATGCTATGAGTGAAAAGAACATTACAAAAAAAACTATAGGCTCCCAGCAAAAAAAAAAAAAAAAATTAAATTAAAAATGTGATAATGCTCTCTTTTATTGAAATAAATACCTCATAATTAACTATTTCATTCAAATATTTAATTTGGAATTAGAAACTAATCGCATTCACTGACTTTAACGGGGAGAAGTCAATTGGATCTAAAAGTTTGACAACTGCTACAATACAAAGCCTACAATGTGAAGGGGTGAAGGGCATTCTCTCCTTTCGTGGGAGAGAGAAAGAGTGACTAAGAGAACCATGAATACTTAAGAACCTCTTTGAATGAAATACAAAAGTTGACAGCTCCGAGTTTTCTCCGTCTTTACTGGCTTATTTGGAAAAAGAAAAGTTTTCTCGTGTTGGAAGTCTGCATAGTTTGATAAACATCTAAACTTAGCAATCCCCTGCTTTGTACCCGACATCGGATTCGGCTCAGCACTACTCATTGAATCAGTTTTTTAGTGTTTTATTTATCTTTTCTGTGCAGTTGAAATCTAAAAATAAATTTAAAATAATATTCACAATATTTTTTTTTTAATATAAAACAAATTGGCGCAAAATATCGAAATAAAAATTATACTGGTAAATAAGTGAAAAATAATTAATTTTATGATATACCTGCTGGTTTAATAAATAACTTGAAATATCCTAAAATTAATAACAGTATCCTTTAATAATGTTCCATTAATCCCCGTTAAAAAGATACGCAACCTAGGACTCTATTTGTACAAACGTCTTACCTGGAACCCAGATAGATGACTTTATAAATTCAGATAAATAAATCTCATTGTATTAACTTTTTATTTTGTTAAGTTTGTCAATATTTGAGAAATTCACGAAAAGAATTAAAAAACAAAATAACGATACAATGTAACCCAAGTCTCTGTAATCCCTGAGCATTATCAATTTTATTAAATCTATAATTATATACGGATTAATAAATAATTTCAAATATCCTAAAATAAATAAAATTATCCTTTTATAATCCTCTCTTTGAGCGCCAGATTGACCATTTATAAGACCATCGTACACCCTGTTGTCACCTCTGGAAGCTAGACCTGGGTCTTAAAGAAGTCTTTGCACGTGGAGAATTAGGACTAATGTGGAGTTGAGAACCTTGTATGGCCAGCCAAATATTGTGAACTTAATAAGGTATTGTAGGTGAGAAACGATTTGTTAAGGAAAGATAAAAATCTGGCTATAGTGATAATGAAAGAAAAAAAAAATAGATAAAATAAATAAAATATTTGTTTTTCCCCGTTCATTATTTTATTCACACTTGTTATGAATGTAACAATAAGTGAATTCGCTGAACATATAACAAAACAGGCCTTATCGCTATGAGGAAAAGTAACATTCTACAGTACTTCCTCCTAATATGAATTAAAAAAATTAAACAAAAAATAATCATATAAAAAATTCTTATCTGAGCAGATCTCACATTCTGATTCTTTTCAGCCTACTGATAGTATTTCCGGTCATTTCAGTCGTGGCCATGCCATTAATGAACATGTGAAACCGTTTGTAATGCTTATGTACTTACAGTAGGTGCATGTAAATCTAAGTGAAGTGTGTGTTTTGCGGCTTACTAAGGACTATTTGTGATTAATGCTTTTGATAAAAATATTTGTATTTTTAAAATAGTATTTTTTTCAATTCCTCAAATCTGTGTGGTGTACGTTCACATGGGTTTGAGTAAATACGTTTATATCATTAGCCTTTCGGAGTTTTAATCTTTGAATTAATTTAGAAGCATTTATATCCGACAGATTTTCCTCCGTCCGTCAGGGTCAGAAGTACCACTAGGCTCAGTGTTTGCTACACTACTCTCCGTAACATAAACACATGATATTCCGTTTAATTATGACATTCTCATAGCAAAATATGTAGTCGACCCAGAAATTTTAAGAAGTAATAAAAATTCAATTTACATTTCACAGACTAAAACATTATTTGTCGAAATTGCATAACTGACGTAATCTCTGAAAAAAAAAAAAATAAGGACAAATCACACCTTTACATTTTAACATATGTCCTCAAATTTACCTTAACAGCACACTGATTCCAGACATAGAGTCTCTGACATTTTCCCGGAGAAAATCCGAGTCCACACACTAAGAAAAAAATGAAAACCCTCAATCAAAGGCTAAAACTTTTATAATCCTATCAAGAAAATTTATATTATATATAATTATACTAAAACCTATTAGACTTACCATCAAATATATAGGGACAAGCTAAAAAGACTCCATTATATAAATGTTAAAAAAACTCCAATTGTTTAAGGAAAAAACATTTAGGACTATAATGAAATCACCTCGTTACATAAGCAACATTACCTACGGTTTGCTAGTCAGCAAAGCCGGATAATTGGTTAAAAAAAAAATTATGACACCCACCAGTCTGTTTGTAAACAGCGAAAACCATTAGAAAAAATATAAAATGAACAAAAACCTGTAGCTAAATGTACAGAGGGCTACAAATTTATAAACGAAGAGGCTCGAACATTGCCGATGTCACCCGAATTCAACCGGAAGCAGCGATCAGCTTGGCCGATTAGTCTGCCGACTATTTGGCTTCTTTGCCAGCCGACTAGTCGGCCCATCTCTACTAATGACAAATAATTTCACGAAAAATTAGATGAACAATCCAAAACACGCGTAAACGACAAGACCAAAACATACACTACAGACATCTAGAGAAGACTGAAAAGGTGAGGTGTCTCCTTAGCTAAGATGAAAAAAATGATTACATAACAATATCAATAGAGTAGATATACAGTTTTAATATTTGAATGGTTCGCAAAGCTAAACTCTAAGTTTTTAAAAGATTATTACGAGCATTCAGATTTAAAAGAAATAAAAAAGAAACCAAGTAATTCTTCATAATAAATCTAACGGAATCAAGATTAATTACTTTAATTTTCTCCCTTAATTCCACTAAAAATGTCCCAGTAGAGCTCTAGACTATTTTTTTTCTATAAATTATTTTTCAGTGCTGAAACTATTTATAGAAGCAATCAGGCAAAATTATTCGAATTCTCTCTCATTGCGTGCAGCTCGTTTCGTTAACTACACGATACACTTAAGTTGGAGGTAAACCCTTAGTTTTTTTTTTTTATTTATTATAATTTTTCTTATATATTTAAAAACATAATCTAAGATTAAAAAGCGATATAATTCAATATGTTATTTATAAAAATAAAGTATAAGCAAATGTTATATGTATGTAATACTCGTATTGAATATGAGCAGAACAAGTTTTGTATATATAATTTTATTTGTAATCATATTTTGCTAAACAATTCTGCATTTTACTACTGTTGAAGAAATTTTAATTATCAAAGCCCGTTGCAAATGTTTAAAATCATTTAATTAATCATATTTTCCATAATTATCGAACAACAAAGGAGGGAAATTTTCAAGCGCTTGAATTTTGGCCGGGAAATTAAGATGAAAGGCTCAACTTCTTGGCGAGCTTAGTTCATTACCGGATTTCTATTCTGAGCTTCTACGGCAAGTTCCTTTGTTGTCAGCCCAGGCTAAGGGTTTTAGTGTATTATCTACTCCGATAAATAACTTTTTTATTGAGAAATTAAGTGACATTTAAACTTGAACTATATAATCGCTTGCTTTGATACATTTTCTAAAGCCTAGTCTAAATTAAATGCGGCTTAGAAATTAAAGTAAAATTTAAAAGTAGAGGTGAGAGAAAGAAATCTTAAAAATGACCAATCCCTCTCTTAATTTTTATTTTTTTTATTTAGGTTATTATTATTTTTTTATTTGGTTTAAGTAAATACTTAAGTTGGTTTAAGTAACTGAGGCAGATTGAACATTTATATTTAATAGAAAAATATAAACTAAAAAAAAAATTTTTTTTACAAAAATGCAATTATAAATTATAAATATAACTATATTTCCTAATATTGTTTAAACATTAAGGAATGCGTATATATATATTTTTTCAATGGATTAGCGAATCCGAAGGTTTGATACCAAAACCACTAACCTCTGACGACACATTATCTCCCCAATCCATCCCATTGATACATAAATATCGAAGATCAGCCATGACACAATCTTCCCACCTTCGTCTTGGACGTTTACCTGACAGTTTAAAACTGTTTCCATTTTTTTGGAAATCGGCCATTTTTAAATTCAACTACTTTACATGCCTAATATACATGTCGTCAAGCTGCTATTACCTGGGGGATCCTGCGGTTCCGTATTGTTGAGACTTTAAAATGATCATGTATGTTCATCCTTTTTTGGGACTATTCTATGTGAACTTTATTTCTGAAAACTTTAAGATTTAAGTATTTAAAGAAAAAATACTATAAGATTTTAGATTCCTTACTTGGTAGTCATGTATCCTTCAAAAAAAAAAAAAATTACAGTTAAAGGGTGCAGTCAGCATCCACCGTCAGCCGGTAGGTTTCACGCGCTCTGCTCTCACTATATTACTAGTTCGTGAACAAAAATATAACTTTTATTATTTACTATTTTTAATGATTAATTAATTATCACCTTTCTTCATTTGGTGTAACAATCCATTGTTAGATCCTAGCCTTCTCAAGCTGCTTTTGGCAGTTAACTTGATTATGTGCAACTGTCCTGCAATGCTTAAGCCCCTAGCAGGTCCTTTTTTATACAATCAAATCCGTCAAAGAGGAGTTTAGTTGCTCTGGGTCTGTATAGAGTTTCTATCCCACCATCTAAAGTTGAAGAACAAATTAGGGGTGCTTCTTCGTGCTGATGTTAAATTGTCGAAACAATTTTCCATTATTTGGGTTATCTTGCCACTCGACCCCTAATACCATGGGATTCCATGGATTTTTGTTTAGTGTTTTCTCCATTAGCCAAGGATTTTCCATCACCTCTTTTTCCAGTTCAAACACTGAGGAATCTACTTTGTTCTCTACTTACAGGTTAACCCGTAGAATATGTCATCCTGTAGTCACTTTAACCAGGAGGTTGAAGTAATACTGGCTGATTCGTACTCCTTGTGAGTACTTAGGCTGTTGACATATCAATACCCCCCTCCAACATAGATTCCATTAACTATTTGAAAAGAGATATTTATTAATTTTTTTTATCAGGTTATCTTGGGTTGTAATCCATTTTGTCCATTTAAAATTTCAGTATACCATACTTGTAATTTTTAACACCCCATCCGCCTACTTATTTTTTCATAAAAAAATATAGTTATTAATTCTAATAGAGTCGTATACTTTTTTTTCTTTGTAGCTCAGAAGAGTGACGGAGTAAGCCGAAAAGTCAGCAATAAATGTCTATTTAACTGACGGCACCTACAAATATGTTCTCCATTAAAAATAAATTAAATATGAATTTAATTGCAGTTCCTAGTTACATTGTATTCATTATTTTACAATAGGGATTGAATATTTTTTCGTACTTCAAAAACAAAAAAAAAAAAAATTGTTATTATTTTAGATCCCTAATTTACCTTTAATTAACGTTCTAAGAACATTTTCAAGTCCAGGAATTCCGTTTTAAAAACGCTTGTAATATCTTGTGTGATGTTATACCCACGTGGATGTGAGATTTATGTAGTGACTGATCTTGTTATATTCAAACAAAAAGTTGTATTTTTTAAATTATTAATTTTTTTTTCCTTTTTTGTGTGTGTGGGATGTGGGTTTAAGTAGGTATGTGTGGGTTGTCGGTTCCTGTTGGGAGTACTAATTTCGACTGTCTTTTCAGGAGTAATGGAAAATTTAGTTATACCATTGATTAAACTGAGGTTATTTTGTTTAATTTTGGGCTACGTTTACTATTTATATAAAAAGATTTAAAATAGGATGTTGCAAGTGAAACATAGACTAGTTATAATGTAATATTTACTATACTTTGAAAATTACGGATAATAACTTAAACAAAGATGATAAATAAGACAAACAATAATAGCAATACGGAAAGAAATTCTAATAAACTTCGGTCAGGGAATGTTAAACTATGTTTTTTTTTTCTTTTTTAATATAGGCTTGACTATTAGTTCTTTTCAGGTTTAACTATTAATTATTTTTAATAGTTTATGCCGCAATGCACTTGCGTAGTTTATGCACTGAACAGTAATGCTCTTGGGCCCGTGTTCAAGCTCTGAAGGTAGAGCATAGTATTTCTGTTTCATAGGCCGTGGTTCGATTTGGGAGTCTAGAAGCCCTTATAGGGCGCACTCAGCCTCTATAGAGTGGGTACTCTCAACTGGGAGAAAACCTGGTGGTTGATCATGAATCCTCAATCACCTTCTTGTATGACTTGGTAACGATACAATACTTCCTTACCAAGTACTAAAACCCGAGACCCTTCATGGGTTGTTGGGATACAGTTTTTTTTTTTTTTTTTTTTTTTTTTTTTTTTTTTTTTTTTTTTTTTTTTTTTTTTTTTTTTTTTTTTTTTTTTTTTTTTTTTTTTTTTTTTTTTTTTTCCACAACTATTAAATATTAACCAATCAACAAGTAAGTTTATTATTTTCCAATATTTATAATTAGAAGAAATTATTGAATTCAAAACATCATTTCTACACTTCGGCATGATACCTGCCCCGAGTTACATTAACAATGTTCCAATTTAACAGACTAACACTGTTGAATATTTAGGACTAATATTCAACTGAAGGATAGCATGGAGTCCACATGTGGAACAGAAAAGCCAAAGAGCTAACAAAATGCTGAGACTTTTATATCCACTTGTAAATAGACGATCGACATGGAAAATTAGGCAAAGACTGAATAATTATACTTACTTATTAGAACAACTATAGATATATGCCATACAAATTTACATAATAGCAAAAAAAAAAACACGTATACAAAAAATTAGGACTTAAAGACAGAAAAAAAAATTTCTGGCAACCCAATGTCTACTATTTTTTTTTATCCTGCAACAATTAAATATTAACCAGATAAATAGTAACTTTAATATTTACCAATAGGTGACATATATGGAATGAGAAGTATTAATCGTATTTCCTTTATTAAAAATGTTTTCTGATTATTTATTTCATAGTATTATTTTTCAGAAACATAATTCTGCGTTAATTTCCGGATCAAGACTGGTTCAAAAAATGAAAAAATCAACAACGAAAAATCAGAACACATCACTTCGACATGACACAGCCCCGCAGTTACATTAACAATGTTTCAATTAAACAGACTGACACTGCTGAATATTTAGGTCTAATATTTGACTGAAGGATGACATGGAGCCCACACGTGGAACAGAAAAGCAAACAACTTAACAAAAATGCTGAGACTTTTATACCCACTTGTAAATAAACGATCGAAATTAAAAATTAGGTGAAGACTAAATATTTATTCTTACTTATTAGAAGCCACAAGTATACAAAAAGTGAAGCCTTTCCAATCAAAAACATTAAGACTCGTTACACAATCACACTGGTACGTCAGTAACATAACACTACACATGGACTTACGCATACCCATGGTATAAGATCACATCCCAACTTCATATAATTGATTTAATGACACACTGTTCGGACATATCAACAACTTTATACAAACTATGGCCTCAAGAAACATGTCAGAGAACACCCGAAGAAGGCAAAAAAGGAGTAGGTTGAGAGATCTACTCCGTTAAAGTGAATTAAATATCATGTTAGAAGTACCGTTGAAGTCTAAATTGTTGTCTAGAAAAATTAAACTAAAACTATACGTTGAACAGGCCTTTGACCGAGTACGGCACCCAGGACTGCTTTATAGAGTATTTAAAATTAACCACAATTCTACATACTCATCCACCTTTCCTCAGACCGCTGATATTCATCAAGATAGTACCATATATACAGCTGATATCCCAACTCATCCTAATACTATCCTCACAACCTATGCTAATGACACAAGCGTGTTATCAGTCAATGATGATCCATTTGCTGTATCCTAGACACTCCAGTCACATATTAATAACCTTGAAGAATTGTGCCATAACTGGAGAGTTAAGATTAATCCCAGTAAGTAGCTTTTCGACACAAGGGTTGAAAACCTACCTCACCCTGTCCTCCTGTATCGTTTAATGGAGTACTATTAAATAATGTGGAACAAATACGATACCTTGGATTTTATCTGGACAAAAGACTTACCTGGAACCCTAGGTACATGATTGAAACGACAAGAAGCTGCTGCACGTCGATCTCGGCTGCTACAACACCCATTTGTCAAACATTCAAATCTCCCGATTCACTACAAAAAAATCATGTATATGACTATTATCAGACCTATTTGGACAAACATATAGAGTATATAGTTATGGGGATCGACCAAACCATCAAATTCTTCCCGCATCTAATCACTCCAATCCAAAATCCCAAATGCTGCTTACTTTGTCACAAATGAACTGATCCACAATGACCTTAATACCCCATATGTTGCTGATTTGGCACGCACCAGATACCTTTTCTGTCATAATAAACTTACTACTCGTCCAAATCCACTTGTTATTCTTGAGGAAATTTGGGCATATAGCTGTTCCAGGATAGGTGTTGATTTAAGGTAACTCCTAATTTTTTCATAGAGTTTTGGAACTGAATAGGAAGGTTATTGAGGTAAAGCAATGGATGGTAGGGAAGGGTGTTGAAGATGGGTTTTGAACCGATGAGGATAGCCTTAGTTTTCTTAGGATTCAGATATAACTTATTCTATACAGCCCTACGGTTGATGTTATCAATGTCCTCCTAAAGCTTACGAGATGCATTGTTGTCTAAAGGCCGGTTTACACGCTACATCTTATTGCACGTTTTGTCCAGTCTTCACACACTTTTCCGTTCCGCTATCTGTTTCAGTTCCAATCCAGACTCTTGAGTTGTGTGAAGTTTTTTCAATTAATCTTTTTGAGAGACATCATATTTTTAATTATGGAGGAAAAAAAACTTTAACTTTTTTTGTAAACCGATTTCAACGAGTTTATTTTTTTAGTAACTGTCTCTTTGTTTCCCATCGTATCTGTTTATTTTATTTTTTTTTTTAAGTCCCTCATACACGACATTTTTTTTTTTATTACGGTCACTAAAGTCTTTATTTTTTTACTCGGAAAACTTTTATTTATTTCAAATAATTCCAATGACAATTCCATTTTTCCAATTTCTGGAAAAATATTAGAAAAAAAAAAAACCGCAGCAGAGCTCTGTCCAGGGCTGCAAAGCTTAGAATTTATAAGACACTGATCCGCCTTGTCCCTACCTATGGCTCAGAAATGTAAACAATGACTAAAGCAACCGAATTGTCGCTGTAGAGGTTTGAGAGGAAAATTCTCCGAAGAATATTCGGATCAGGATGCATTAATCAAATCTAGAGAGGAAGAACAAATAACTAGCTAAAGAACCTTTACAAAGATGTTGATATTGTGCAGACCATTAAATTAGCTATATTCCGATGGGCCGGTCACGTAATAAGGATGAACCCTGAAGAAATTCCAAATGTGTTAAGTGAACGAGTCTATGGAACTAGAAGAGTTAGTCGTCCAAAGCTGAGATGGGGATTCTGCTTGCTACCCGAAATTGGAAGGCAGCAGCACTTGATCGGGAAAACTGGTGGTCGATCTTGGGACAGACAAAAAAAAAAAAGAAATAAAAAAAATAATTTCATGAGCAATTCGCGGGTGCATCCCCATTATAAGTTTGACATTATGAAATGAATGAAATGCAAATGAAAAAATAAACTTTATTCTGGGACTTACTGTCCCCTAAGAATAAAAATAATGCACAGTAAAAAAGTACAATTGTCTGGCCTATTACTTACAAATTAGATGGTTCTGTAATTACAGCATACATTTTTTACAGGAAAAAAAATTAAATTAAAATAAATGAAATAATAATTATAAGATAAAATACAATCGTATATATATGAACATATAAAAGAAAGAAAGAGGAAAGAAAAAAAAAAAAAAGTAATTCTAAGTATTCATTTGATTATTGACATATTTTCAGAAGATTGATTGTCTAAAAGGTAAAGGAATAAATTATTTTAAAGGAAGTTATTGAAGCTGCTTTACGAATAGAAGTGGATATGGAATTCCAGAAGGAGGTAGCACAAATGATGAAGGATTTGTCAAAGGAAGCGGTTTTGTGTGAGGGGATATATTATACGTTAAAAGGTTGGGATCTAGTGTATAGGAGTTGGATAGAAGAACGCAGAGCTAATAAATCAAGAATATATTAAGGGTTTTTGGTTTTTAGACATTGGAATAGGAAAGTACCCAGAAAGTATTGCCGTCGGAATTTAGGAAATAGCCACCCAAGCTCAGAATACCGGCAAGTAGCATGTGACCGCCTGGTTATCCCGATGGTAAATCTAATGAAACAGTTCATCAGTCTCCTCAGCTTCATCTCGAGATCCCCAGACAGTCCTCCATAAATTAGGTTATTTTGGGGTAAAAGGAAGCGAACTGGAGTGGAGATAGTCATGAACTGAGCTATGATCGGACGTCTTGCCTCAACATCTTGTCTAAAGGTTGTTTTGTCCTATCAGTTCTCGCAAATGATGCTTCTCTCATCAGTTCTTCAATCTGACCTTGGATTTCATTTCGATTCGACAAGACGTACGTTTTGCTGTTTACCACTTCTTATTGGACAGGATATGTCCTCTCCGACAAAACGTACATTAAAACGTAGCGAGTAAACCGGCCTTAACATTGGCAAAGTGGCTACTCCAAAGTGTTCCACCCCATTCAAAGATCAAGGAATCATCTGGTGGTTATGCCTGCAGGTGATGATCACATCAAGATCTTATTTCTCATGGCCCCTAGATCATAAGATTCAAATGGGCCTATTATATAGAGGTAAAGAGGTGACTGAGTCCTACCCCAATAGAAAAATAAATAGAGGCGGAGTGGCATGCGCGAGGCGGGGCGGGGGCGGCAGTCGGTCCCGGGGAGATGGAGGGGAACCTCCCGGCCGAGCAGTAGTCGGCTCCGGCGGCATGAGGGCGTCGCTCTTCCTCCTCCTGGCCTCCGCGGCCGCCGCTGTCGTCAGGTCTAGCCACGGCCCCAGGCTCTACGAGCTCCCCAGGATAGGTCAGTCATATCTACTACATACAATACATACTATATTATATTAATATAGCTAATATATAATATAATACTTCAGGAAGCAACGTTATTCGGCATCGCAATATAAAGGAGATTTGTATTTTTTTATCAAATGACAGAATGAATAGAATGATGAATCGTAGTCATTTTGCTTATAAACTTTTCTTCTTTTTTTTGTTAATATTATTTTAGGTAAAGAAAAAAAAAAATCATCTTAGAAATTTAGGATAATTAAAACCTTTAATAATGTTTACAGAAAAATAAAACAAGTCTAACTCCATTATTTTTTTTTTTTTTTTTTTTTTTTTTTTTTTTTAGTTCTTCAAAAGACTTAAATCTGAAATTTAAAAAAAAAAAAAAAAAAAAAAAATTAAATAACAACTTAAATCTCTGCAATCCCTGAGCACTCATTATTATTATTATTTTTTATTAAATTTTTAGCTTCTTCAATCAACTGCAAGATTACTTTATACTTCATTGACAAGCTAAATAGCTATTATATACATGTATATTTTTCATTTAAAATAATAACAATAATCATACAAATTTTTAATAATTAGAAAACTTGTAGGTTGGTATATTAACGTAGTACACATCTTTTCTTCACCATCAAATGATACGAATCTATAAAATGACAAATCGTAGTCATTTTTCCTGTTTTTCCTACTTTTTGTTTTTTAATATTATTTTAGGTTAAGAAAAAAAAATCATAATAGAAATTTATAGTAATTCAAAACTTGCATAATATTCATAGAAAAACAAAATAAGTCTCACTGTATTATTATTATTTTTTTTTTTATTTCTTTAAAAGATGAGAAATTCACGATTATATTTGATTTAAAATTATTAAACTTAAATCTCTGCAATCCCTGAAGAATTTAAGTATTCCTATTTTTTTTCTTTTAATGTTATTTTGTAAAAAAAAAAAAAAATCATCTTAGAAATTTAGAATAATTAAAAACTTTCAAAATGGTTACAGAAAAATAAAACAAGTCTCACTGTATTACTTTTTTTTTTTTTAGTTCATCAAAATATGATATATAAAATATATTGGAGATAAAAATATAAAATATATTAGTTTAAAATATGAGAAATAAAATATATTCTCTAGATTTGATTAAAAAATAGTAGACTTAAATCCCTGCAATCTCTGAGCATTTTTTATCATTATTATTTTTAAAAATTAAATCTACAAGCTTTTTTTTTGACTAGCTAAACACATATTATATTGAGGTATATTTTTCATTGAAGCATTTTTTTCTAATTTAATTTTAATATTAGAAATAATTAATGAATTGTAGGTTGGTATATTGCTTAGTACACTCAACATCTTTTCTTCATCATCAAATGCCAGAATGAATAGAATGATGAATCGCAATCATTTTACTTATAAACCATCTTTATATAATATTTTATGTAAAGAAAAAAAAACCATCTTAAAACTCATAATAATTAAAAACTTTCACAATGTTTACAGAAAAATAAAACAAGTCTCACAGTATTATTTTTATTTTATTTTAAATTCATCAAATGATGAGAAATTTACTTTAAGTTTTGATTGAAAATTATTAAACATAAATTTTTTATATTAATTTTTTAAGCTTCTTCTATCAATTGCAAAAAATTACTATGTACTTCATTTACAAGCTAAATAGCTTTTTTACATATGTGTATTTTTCAAAGAGATAAACAATCTTTTTTTTCATCTTTTAATTTTATTTAAAAAATTAAAACTATGTAATCACTAAGCTAAAAATTTCATGTTGATTTAAGAAAAACATATAATCATACAAATTTTAAATAATTAAAAACATCTATGGTAAATCACTTAAGTCACATCTTTTCTTCATAATCAAACGAAAGACTAAATAGAATGATAAATCGCAGTCATTTTACTTGTAAACTTTTTTTTTTTTCATATTGGGTAAAGAGAAAAAAAATCATCTTGGGAATTTAAAATAATTAAAAACTTGCATAATTTTTACAGAAAAAGTCTCAATGCATAATTCTTATTTTCTTTTTTTTTTTAACAATTTAAATCTTAAACTAATTAAAAAAAAAAACTACCTAACAACTTAAATCTCTGCAATCCCTGAGCAATTTAAATATTTTTTTTTTTTTTTTAATTTCATTTTGGGAAAAAAATCATCTTAGAAATTTAGAATAAAAACTTGCAAAATGTTTACAGAAAAATAAAAGAAGTCTCACTGCATTTTTCTTTTTTTTTTTTTTGGTTTTTCAAAAAACTTAAATCTTAAATTAATTACAAAAAACTAACTAACAACTTAAATCTCTGCAATCCCTGAGCAACTTTTATCAATATTATTATTTATTTTTATTTTTAAATTTTTTTTTTGGATTCTTCAATCAAGTTGAAATAATAATTTATACTTCATTGGCAAGCTAAATGGCTATTATATACATGTATATTTTTTCATAGAGGTGAAGCATTTTTTTTTTTTAATCATTTTTATTTTATTTTAATTTTTTATTTAAACCATATTTTCAATAAGCTAAAAATTTCACGTTGATTCCAGATAAAAATATAATTATGCAAATTTTACATTTTTAAAAACTTTTAGGTTGGTATATTACTTAGGACACTCAACATCTTTTCTTCAACATTAAATGACTATCATTTCAGAAATTTAAAATAAATAAAAACTTGCATAATGTATACAGAAAAGTAAGTCACCCTGTATTATCATTATTATTTTTTTTTTAGTTCGTTAAAAGAAGAGAAATTCAAGATAAGATTTGAATAAAAATTAGTAAGCTTAAATCTGTGCAATCCCTGAGCAATTCTTTATAATTATTATTATTATTATTATTATTATTATTATTAGATATACAAGCTTCTTCAATCAATTGAAAGAAGATTATTTTAGACTTCATTAAAAAGCTAAATGGCTATTATATAGATGTTTATTTTTCATACAGGTGGAACTTTTTTTTTTTTTTTATCTTTTTAATTTTATTTGAAAAATTTCAACTATATAATCAAGGCAAAAATTTCATTTTGATTCAAGAAAAAAAAATATAATCATACATAATTTTAAATAATTAAAAACCTTTAGGTCGGTATATTACTTAAGTCACTCAACATCTTTTCTTCACCATCAAATGACAGAATAGATTTTTTTAAAAATGTTATCTTTGTAGCCACTAAGTCAGTATTATCATGTAGACAAAAATATAATTGAAAAAAAAATATCATGTTGATTCAAGAAAATAATATTGATTGAGTAACCAACGAAGCAAATCAAAATATAATTTATATATATATATATATATATATATATATATATATATATATATATATATATATATATATATATATATTCAATGTTTATCTAAAAAATTAAAGTTTTGTAATCACCAAACTAAAAATTAAATACTGAATTGAAAAATTGAAAACTTGAAGGTTGATAGATTATTAAGTACAATTAACATCTAAGGTTTTCAGTGTCTTAATCATATTTGAGATTTTATCATATAGCTTTATTGTTTATAATTATTTTTCAAAGAAATTAAATTTTTTATAAACATAATACTTTTATCTGTATTCGTTTTACTATCTCCAAGCATTGAGGAGAGATTCCTTTACATAGTTTCAGCTGAGTACCAAGAGCATTCCTAAAGAATATGTAAATCTTATAAGGTATAATATTCATAGAAAAATAAAATAAAGTTCACTGATTAAATTGTAAGTAATTTGTAAATTCGATAGGATAAAATATAACTAAAACTCTCTATTAGTTTTTTAACACTCAAAAGCACCACAAACATCTGGAAATTATTTTACACGACAAACAAACTTATGTAGCTTCTATATGTGTGCATAATACAAAAAAAATAAATTTAACTGAATTTTTTTTTCTATGTTTTTATTACCCATGATGCTTAATTTAAAATTTTTAATTTTCATATGACTTAGTTGCAAAAATAAAAATTTATAAAAAATAAATGAATATTATAAGATTGAGTAAAAAGCATAGCAAATCAAAATTAAATTAATAGCTATTTTTATTCGATGATTGTCTGAAAAATCAAAGCTTTGTAAACTCTAGGCCAGTGCCTAGAGTGCCTAGTGTGATTACAGTGTCTAGGCCATAATACTAAACATATAAATGTAAAAAATTCTCATATTTATTTAAGAAAAGAATATATCATATCAGTAATTTACAATAATAAAAACCGTTTAGATATATAGGCAGATTGCCACTCATCATCGAAGGTCTTCGGTGTCCAGTTCAAACAAAGGTTTTATCTCATTAATTTAAGGTTTATTATTTTTTTTTTTTTTCAGTAAAAGAAAATTCTATCTGTATTTGATTTACCATCTCCAAGCATAATGAGAATTTCCTTTGTATCCATTCTAACTGCAAATATATTTTTTCATATATTTCTTGAGAATAAGTATAAACGTGGGTAATTTTTAAAGAAAAATGAAATAAATTTCACAGATTTTTGTCTTTATTTTAGTTCGTCAAAAGATGTCGATTTCATAAAAGGGTTAAATAAAATTTCCACATATTTTAAATTTTATGAAATGAATGTTACAATAAAAATACAGTCAAAAGGAATTCCTTTACCATCATTACATTAACATCAATTAATTATTAAACCTACGCACGAGAATCTGGAGATTATTTCACACGAAATACAAAACACAGTAGCTTCCATTTTTATCTTTAAAAACAATATTTTTTAGAGTGATGGAAACTTTTTTTTTTTTTGTATGTTTTGATTATTAGTGTTATGAAAATAAGAATATACAAAAGTAAATTATAGAAAATGAAAATACTTTGTAATCCCTACACCTGCATCATTTCGATAAGTATTAATGAAATCGCATTTCAAATGATTTCGTTACAAAAATAAAAAATTATAAACATTAAATGGATATTATATATTATAAACACTGTTTAATTACTAATACATGCATCATTTTGATGATAAAATATGAACGAAAGAGAGCAAATAATTTCAAACCTACTTAAATTTTACAGAAAAATTGAATACATTTTATTTTACTAAATTATTTTTTTTTTAGTTTACCTAAATTCATAATAGGATTAAATTATTGTTTTCAGATATTGTAACTTAATAAATCGTAAATGAACCACTCAAATCGTAAATGTTTTTCGTTTTTCTATCTCATGACCAATTAAAAGTAATTCAAGACAATATTTTTTTAATGGAATTATTTTGTACATAAAGCTATTTATGTTTTAGTTAATTAATTAAATTTAACATAATCAGTATTAAATCATAACAAATGGAATGCAGGACGAATTGCACGAACCCAGAGTAAACGAACGCATTAATTATTTACTGACAATATCATGACAAACTTCATGGAATAAAAACATACACATCATGCAGGGCATAGTTACAACTCCCATAATTTTTATTAGCTTAGTATTTAAAGTACAAAATTTAATAATTACAACTATTTCTGATCTATTTAAACATATTACCTTGCATGATCAGATATGCATGTCAAAGCGCATAATGCATAATGGAAACACTATCCCATGCTAAGCCACTGACACCAACCTAGCCTGGAACCTAGATATCAAACAATATAGATGATACGATAATACTTGTGTCTATTCTATTATTAAAATTACGTATATTTAAAAGTCATTAGTTTGCTCGTAACCTCATTATATAAAAGTAATGCATCAATTTTAAATGATATAGTGTTTAAGACAAACAGAATTTACGAATTAAATAATAAAAATTAAGAAGTTGTCAATTTCTTTAGAAATATAGCTAGATAAAGAGAATAATAAAAACATAGAAAAACTAAACTTGAAAAAAAAAAAATCTTTCGATAGTGTTTTTCGATTTTTAGGAGAACATATTAAGTTTAAGGATTTTTTTTAGTGCATAAAGTTTTTCGTGAAATCTTAAGTACATAGAGAGTGGTTTATGGCTTACTATAAGGCTAAACATGTATATCTTTAAAGTAATTTCTTTTTACTGTTGTATATTTTAATAGTGTCTGTTAATTATTTTAAAATTCAAATTGGTTACATATTACAAATAATATTTCAAATACTAACAGCTCCTATGCATTGATTAAACATTAAAACATTTACCATATAACGAACAAACATATAAGATTTGTCAATTTGCGTAATAATTTAAAAAAATAATTTTAATGAAATTTTAAACATATAATTAAACATAACCAACAGCTTGGTCTTCTGCAATGCAGGTGTGCTAACGGAAAGTCTTAAGCTTATCTTTGAACACTTCCTTATTACAATACACCCATAGCCCATCTTAAAGAGTAATGGTATACTACATATTCTTTAAAGCAAAATTATATAAAAAAAACTATTCTAAACAATTTCAATAAAATGTTGAAAATATTATTTTTCAAATAAATGTTGTTTTTTATAACTTATTTAATAAATTCTTAACTGTTTAAAACAAATAAATTTAGTGTAGGAAATTGTGTATAAGATCAGATGGCAGTGACATATGTAGATACTCCAAAAAGTTCAATATTAAAATGTCTAGAGACAGTTTTATTTTCAGACATATTGTAAGGTTATATGAATAAAACTGTAAAGTTCATTAAAGAGGGTAGAATGTTAAATTTTGAAAAAATATACGGAACAGCTATAAATACAACATTAAAAAACTACAAATGTTTCGGGAAAATTTTTTTAAAGAAAACCAGCACTTATCTTTGTCCACTTCTAATAGTGATACGAAAAATTATATGTACCACACAAAACACACAAAAACAACACGGCCAGTACTCTATCCAGAAAAAAATCGGATAAGGCAGAAAAAAAGTTGGATGGGGTCCGTTTTTCTTAGGTCACTATTTCTTAGTATTTTGATATATTTATCATATTCTCTAATTTTCAGAATTAGGATAGCTGTGAATAAAGAGTAAAATTAAAAAATAAAAATAAACAGGTATAAACATGATCTTTAATATAGAAATGACGATCTATTTCAGTACTATAAATTTTAAAAATAGTTATATTTGTTTGCTGATGCTTTATACTATATAGACACATATTTTTACTATTTAACGAATACATTTTCTAATTGTGAACTTACTCACAATTAGCACAATATGAGAAATAAATATAGGTTATAAAGGGAAAGGTAAGTATTTGAGGTTATTGAGGGAAGTAGCTCCGGCTTTATCTCCCTTCCGTGCATCGTTTTTTCCCTGATAACGGTATTTTTAAGTGAATTAGAGATGTTATACAATGCCGTGAAATTTAAGTTTCCTTATTCCCTTAGAATAATCTTAGGTTCTGTTTTTCTCTCTTGACGAAAGATTTTCCAGAGCATTAGGAATGGAACAAAAAAAAAAGGAATACAAAAATTAATTCAACAATAATGGTGAAAAAACATATAAAATACAACCAAGGTATACTTACAGCCAAAGTTATACTAATATCATAGATTCCCGAATCTGTAAATAACTGTCCTTCCATTGCATCCCAAATACTACAATATCATATCACAAACCTCTGAGAATGGTGTCGAAATGGAGAATTAAAATAAATTAAAACAAATCTCATTAATTACCTAACACTTTTTTTCTATTTGTCTATTGAAATTTAAAACTGTATAAAAAAAAAATACATCCAGTAAATATGATAATAGCCTTCATAGTAACATGAAAATTGCTTGTGAAGCAACTACTCACTGGTAGCACATCAATGAAAATTCTATATGAGAAGGTCCCGAGGACATCTTCTTTTCAAATGCCTTGGAGGGGCAGAATGGGAAGTCGAGAGACTAGGATTTAAATAGCTAGGGAGTTTACAATGAAAGGATAGGTATCTTTTTCGGACTAAATCAGCAACATAAGGAACATTAAGATCTTTATAGATATGTTCATTAGTTGCGAAATAAGGAGTATTCATGATTTTAAGAAGGATTTTGGATTGTAAGGATTGAAATTAAATACAAAACAATTTACATGGTTTAGCGGAGTACCAGATTTCAACTCCGTAAGTCCAAATAGGTCTAATTACTGTAATAAATAAGTATTTTGTATTTATTGGAAGCTTTGTTCGTTTGTATGGTTAATTTATAAGTAGTAACATTTTAAAAAATTGCTTAGTCAGAAATATAAAATCAGGAATCAAAACAAATATATATATATATATATATATATATATATATATATATATATATATATATATATATATATATATATATATAAATAGTAAAATTATTTAGAAGAAACTTACGGCAAGAAGAATATACAATCAGCGGTTCGTGTAGGGCATACCTGAAATAAATACATGTCAAAGTATTATTTAAAACTCTATTATACTTAACTGTATACAAAAGTAATAATAAAAAATATATAAATATATTTACAAATAAAATAAAACTGTGAAGTATGATTGCATAATATTAGGTATAATTACTATATTTGTTTCATTATCTATTTATTAAATTTGGTAAAAATATTATAAGTAAACATAAGTAACATGTCTGTGACTTGTATTGCTAAATTGGTAACACTTTAATAAATATTATTTATTAAAATACCATCTTTTTTTTAGACGTCTAGAACTGTTAAAGGGGATTGGATGGGAAGCAAGTTAAAGAAACTAGTAAGCTTCGGGGATTATGGAGTTCACTGTGAAAGGATAAATATCTCTTTGGGCTGAAAAAGCAAAATATATAAAATTAAATTTACCATAGATAAGTTTGTTTTTGTTTTTTTCACAAAAATGAATTTTAAGGATTTCAGATTTTAAAGATTGAACACGAGATTTGGATAGTCAAGTGGACCGCCAAAGCTTATAACTGAAGGCCGTATTTCGTGCAGTAAAAAATTTTAAAAACGAGCAATAAAATTAGCTAAACGTGCGAAAACGTGCAACAAAAATTAGCAGAACGTGAAAAACAAAAAACAAAAAAACACATTGACAAACGTGCAATTCAACTTGAGATCGGACCAATTGATTTATTGCAAGAAGAGGAAAAAAATTGTTTTCTCTTCTGATTTTAATTCTATGGTTTTTTTTTTTTTTTTCTAAATGTTAATTATTTACGAGTGCTAGCGGTCACTTTAGACATTTTCACTATTAATTGTACTCCAGTTTACCGAACTAAGCTCAACCGCAGAATGAAATGGAAATAAAAGTGTAGGTCGGAAGATTGAGTAAAACCGAATTAGAAATTCTAGGAATGGTAATACAAAGAGAACTGTATTCAACATTATACCATTTTTTTAACGAATTCGAAGAAGTGATTGGAAACCATAGGTTTTTTTTTATACCTCGGAAAATTTTTCTGCATAATTCTGTAGGTAAATGTTTTTCTCGTTATTTTCAAAATAAATTGCAACTTTTCACAAAATGATAAAAAAAAAAAAAAAAAAAAAAAAAAAATGTATCTTCAATTAAATAACAAAAAGTGCACTTTCCTGCACTTAAAACATTAAATGTGAAAATTTGCGCAATAACCCCCAAAATGTGCAATTTAATGCAATGTCGTGCAATTGCACGGGAATCCGGTCTCTAGTTATGAGCAAACATTTCTGGTTTTATTAATTTAGATGAATCTTTTGTAATCAAACGGTAGTTAAGAATGTTTGCCTATTAGTCGGATTTGAAGGAGTCGGAAAAGGCGTTATGTTTCTTGTCGTTTCAGTCTTGAATGAGAATTCCATGTAACGCCTTTGTCTAAATGAGTCTTACACAGCGGATCTGTTCAATACCATCAAAGGGTACTTTAGGACAGAAAGACATAGGTTTACGACGAAGGTAAAGGTGATTCAGTGGAATTCGTTTTAAACATGTATGATTAATATTTAATAGAATGAAAAAATAAATTTGAAACATGATTAACGAACCTTTAGCGATTCCTACTGTTAAATAAAAACATTCTAACATCATGAGCAAATTTAGAAATTCTTTATATTATAAAAACCAGATCCTTTTCATAGCAAGTAATCCTAGCTAACCCCGTTTTATAACTACAAGTTAACAAGTTATAACTTATTATTAATATATTACGTAACAAGTCAAGAAATTAGCAAATATAAGATGATTTCAATTATAGTTCGGCCCTTGGTTTAATGAAATATATTTTTTTTTTTGAAAATCATCGAGCTGCAACTAAGCAAGTTAATATAATTAAAGTTTTCAATTTAATTTCTGTCATTTTAAAACAACCTCTGTGTGTTGTCATGACACAAAAAAATATAAATAAATAGGTATGGAATTTCGTCCATGAGTCTGGTATTAACTTTTCACATAAAAAATTACGTTCGTAAACCGATACAAGTCTAGGATCAGATTTCCAAAGTGATGAATTGATTGTTTGTAATAAATTGATGCACTGTAAGCCCCCGAAAATAGAGTTACCAAAAAATGCTGTTTATCATACTGCGTGTTATATATAGATATTAACCATTTGTAAAACTTTAAACCGAATTTATATTGATTTTATCATATAAATATATTCATAATAATAATAATTATACATCGCCGAGTGGCTTATAGTGTATATAATACATATTAAAAAAAAAGTATCACTGTGACGTATAACGTCTTACTCTCCGGCCCAAAATTCGGGAAGTCTTGGCGAAATCCTCCCATATACGTCTATTTTACCCTCCGATTCAACTCCGATCACTTTGTCTAGGATTTGGTCACTATTAAATCTTTTCTTCCATTTAAAACTTTATGATGCAATGCGCTCAAGTATATTTTCTTAAAAAATGTATCTGTAACTCTGCATTGTGTAGCCTTATTAATCTGCAAGTTGTCATCAGTTTTTGAACTAAATGACCTATAAAAATTTAAATAGAAAATATCAACAGATTTTCTAAGTTTGTAGCGTTGTACTTATCGCAGGGCCACCGGTAACATACAACAGCATAAAGAACAATAATCTATACTATTATATAATAAAATTATATAAATATAAATACTGAACTGATCTTTGCTAAATTTTAACAAAATCGTCTTAATAATTTTAAAAAGTCTTAGCAATAATAAAACCTAATGATTTTCAATACAATTTTTAACTTAGGAAGCAATAATATGTGGATAACTGTGAAGCTTGAAAGTTAACCTTTCATATAACTTTATAGTTAGAAATTAAATTCCTACCGAATGCTATTAATAAATTTATTACTGCCGAATAAAAATTATTACCAAATCAAAATGTCGATCCTATTGCTGTTTAATATTGTTCGTAAAAATAGGATTCATGGGCTTTTAGTTGTGGGCACTAGAAATGCGGTCTATTATCAGCAAGAGTTTCTTAAACAGTGCAATTTTAACCCAGTTGAAAATTAATATGAGTGAAAAAATCATTGAAGAAATAATGCTCAATTTTATAATTCATTACAAGATTTTTATCTACAAACAAATAAAACTTCAATTATTATTGAAATTATCTATGTTCTTTACTTATCAGAGCTGGCAAAGCCTCGGCATGGGTTACTAGTATTTTATATGATAAAATTATAAACATTATAAACAGTGTATATTATAACAGTGTTTGAAGATTCTGAAAAGCATAATTTGACATCTAATTTTAAATTTTAATGTAAGAGTAGTTAATCCAGATGGACAGGGACTATTCCGAAACTTTTGCGAATAATAGACCTCATTATCAATATAAAGGCCATTAAATCATATTTTTGCACACAATATCAAAAAGCGAAGGATCGTGTATTGGTTATAATTCGATTTGGCAGAAATAATAATAATAATATTGATTTCATCTGGTTAGGTTCTAATTTCTAGCCATGAAATTATATAACAGTGTGGCAAATCACGTATCTGACATTCAATATTGTACATTTAAATTATGATTATAGTACTTCTAAACCTTCCTAGAACTATGAATATAATATAGTTAAAATTTGGAACGGATAGGTTAAGCAGTTTTACTATTGTGGACTAAATTGCGGAATATTAACCAAATGTCTATTTTCGAACTTCACCACGATCCAAATGCCGCACCACATATTTAAACATTTTTTAATAATTTAATTAAATATAAGTGATTTGTATTGTAAATTTCTAGCTGTATATAACAGCTTATCTATGTCACCTCTATTAAATGGAGTTCTCGACACCTATCGGTCAATTTTCAAGCTTCACTGCGCAACACATATTTATCGCTATTTAACAACAATTTAATTAAAAATACGTAAATTTTATTATTGCTAAACATTCCTTGAACTATGAACTATGACTTGTTAATATTATAAAATATTAATTGATTGAACATATTTTTTAAATAAAGACTAAAATGATTTCTCACTGTCTGATTAACGTGATATTTATTAATCCATGAAACCATTGATGTCTAGACATTCAGACGTCAGACTAAATCTCCAAAACTGCTTACAACAATTACAAGGCTGTTAAAAATAAATGGAAAATTATAATCAACAACGACGTACAACAACACACCGCTTTAACACTTCGACATGATACCTGCCCCCTGTTTACATTAATAATTTTCTGATTCAACGGACTAGCACTGTTCAATGTTTTCGACAGAAGGGTGAAATGGGGCTCACATGTGAAACAGAAAGGCCAACGCCTCAACAAAGGACTAAGACTTTTATATCCATTTCTAAATAAACAATCGACATTTAAAATTATGCAAAAACTAAATAGTTATACTTACTTATCAAAAATACCGAATTTACAAATATCAAAAATAAAAACACGCATATAAAAAATTAACTTTCCAGTCAAAAGCATTAGGACTATTTATTATTTATATGATTACTATTTTAGGTGATGTGTACAACTCAGGCTAGAGGCACAATTACATTACATTATTTATTATAATTCGACATTATATAAGTAGATACGAATTGTTTTCTTTGAGGAGGGTTAACAGTTTTTTCCAGTTTTCGGGTTTTAAAGCCCCACAGTTTCCTTAGAGATGCAACGAAGTCCTGGAAGGTAAAAGTCGGATGTAATCATTGATAAGGTGCTCCGTTGTCAGAAGGCAGTTGCAAGTGCTGCATTCTGGTGGAGGATTGCCTTCAAGTAGGTGCCGGTGAGTCAACTTGCTGTGTCCAATTCTAAGTCACGTTACTATTATCTGTTCTTTCCTGTTTATTGGGAAGGGGTTGCTGGAAGAGATTTTTCATATATATTTTTTTTTTTTTTTTTTTTTTTTTTTTGGGGGGGTACTTTTGCCGAAAAGTTGATGCTTGCCTATCTGCAAAGGTTAAATATTAAAATCGTGAGAATGATATATTGGACTTTGGTATTTGGACAAGGGAACATAAGTTCTTGATTCCTTTGCACATGTCTGCCAATTCATTTCTTTCTATATTAGTGTGACTAGGGACCCAAAGAAATTTAATATTTTTTTTTTTTTGGATTGCCTGAAGGGCGGAGAAACAGACGCTGCAGATTAGACTATTTACACAATCACACTGGTACGTCAATGACATAACATTGGCTTGCGAACAACCATTGTACAAGATCACATCTAGACAAAAGATTTCACGACAAACTCAATTTAATACAAACTATCTCGATAAACATGCTAGGAAATACCCTAAGAAGGCTAAAAAGAAGTTGGTTGAGGGATCTATTCCATTAAAATTAATGTCAAGTTTGGCACTGAGTTCTAACCTCTATTATGCCAGACATGCCAGTTGTCTGTTATACCACATCTGTTAATTGTAACGGGATAAATGACAGGTGTGGATTTGAATATTAAATAAGTAAATCATACAACTACCATGATATTTTAATAAACATTCGCTTTGACATATATTCAGGTGCTTTATAACACGGAGCACCATAAATCAAAAACGCTACTTGTGCTTTTGCGTGCCAATGCATACACATAATATGTAGTACGAACAGATTAAATAATAATTTATAAATTATTATATAAAGGAAAATTATATGCATAGTATTAAACCTAATAGCTATAATGTATACGAGAAATTGCTGTTCTATTTCATATCTCGCATTTTATAGAAATAAGAGAAAAGTGGTGTTATCATTGTGTATCAGATTATCGAAAAGGTTATTTAATGCTATAGTTTAAAACCATGTTATACAATGGTTTTGTACACGCAAGTGGTTTTATAAACTGAAGTGTAGTCAGTAAAGTTAAAGTTATTTTTTATTTATTTAGCAAATAGCGATGGATATAAATAATAAAAAATACAATATTAAAAAATTATGTATTGAAATTTGGGTGATGTTTCTTCTCAATTATAATTATAAACACCAAAAATTACAATATTTATTAATAATATGATACAATAATGTGTGTAATAAAACAATAACACTGTTTAGCATTTTTAATGGTTTATTATATGTTTAATATTTTATTAGGGTTATTTTAATTATCCATTTCATGAAAAAATTTTATATATCTAACAACAAAATTTAATAAAAACAATTTTAAAATTTAATTATTGATGTAATATATATTTGGTACTTGTGTTGTGCATAGTTGGTTAAGTGCAAAAATGATATTTTTTCCTAGGTCTAGGAGACATTAATAAAGTAGGAAAAAAAAAAAAAAAAAAAAAAAAAAAAAAAAAAAAAAAAAAAAAAAAAAAAAAAAAAAAAAAAAAAAAAAAAAAAGCATGACAGAAAAAAATCAAAAATTTAAATAATATTTACTTTTATGTACATTATAAACAGTAGATTACAGAAGATAATGAGTATGTCTATCAATAATCTACTGCTTTTCCTATTTTATATTCTAACACTAAAAGGATCAAATTACTTCAATTGATAATTAAATTAAATTAAGAATTAACCATTATTCGGTAGAGATTTCATACTGTTTTTATTTATTTTTATTCAAACTAATATAGCTCCTAAACCGTAGATTCTAGCGGCAAATATTAAATACAAAAAAATATTCAGCATTGAATGTCTGACAGGAAATTTTTGTCATATTTTCGATCCAAACAATATCTACAGAGCTAGAAAATGTCAAAAAAGCCCCAAACCTTGTAGAGCAAACATAACTTTTTTGAATCAAACCAATATAGCTCCTAAACGGTAGGTCCTAACGACAAATTTTATTTTATAAACATTATTTTCCATTAAATTTCCGATAAGGAAACTATCGGAAAAATTTTTATTCCATCTATACTAACAGATCTATAGCGTGTAAAAATGTTACAAATCTGAGAGTGAAAAAAACGTTACGCCAAAAAAGTATATACCCCAACTCATAACACACAAAATGCACTTAACTGACTATTCAAAAGTGCCTCAAATAAATTGTAATTAAATTATTCGAAATACCACATTAAAACTTAGCGTGGCTGTAATAAAATTCAATAAACTATTAAGAAACTAGTGACGCAGCTGAACAATCATAACTGAAATGAATGGATTAACTATCGTTTATGTAACTTATTTCCCTGGAGTAAGGAAGCTTGTAATATTTATTTAATTCAACAGTTTATTGGATAAAAAGAAAATTAAACTACTTTTTTTAAATGCATTGTTAATAAACTAATTTAAATATTTTTGATAACAATGTATACCATACAAGTTAATAAATTTTCCATTATAGTTATTTTGATTTCCAAAGATCAATTACATTATAATAGCCAAGAAACTCTAAGAAAGTCCAAATCTTAATAAAAATATTTTATAAAGTACATAAAGTTTCTATATTTTTCAATTTACACCTCACAATAATAATTGTTAAATATTAATTTTATAGTTATAAAAATGTGAGAACATTGTTTATTTAATATAAAATTTAAACATATTGAAATCATATATAGCTTTGCTCTCTAAATTTACAAAACATGCAAACATTTGAAAAACCTTTCAATTTTCAATTTGAAAAAAGTTTCAGTTATTAAAACTAATGACTTCTACAATATAAAATTTTTAAATACATAGTTACGAAACGAAAGAATTACATAGAATAATAAACTAATTATCAGAATCTACAAAATTTAATAATATAATGGATCCTCATAATTTATTTAAAACTTTAAAGACGAGAAAAAGTTCCCCAAACTGTAGGAAATTTCTCTAATGAATTTAGTTCCTTCCTAAGTGGCCAACTTTCTTTCATTGTCTCTTTAACTATAAAGTTTTTTTTTTGCACATAAATTGTCTATATTTTTTTTAATTACGAATAATAAAGTTATTGAATAAATTATTACTAAATCAATTGTTATGTTTATTTAATAATGTTATTCATTTATTACTCTGTCGCTTATTTGTCTGCACTATTAAAAACAAATTAAATTAAGCATAAAAAATAAAACTTATATAATATTTAATATATTAACATTTATTTATATCATATAATATTATTTAATAAATAAAAAGTTTATATTTTTTTTTTCATTGTTTAAATACTATCGGATAGGTAATTGACTTTTAATAGAAAACTCATCCAAAGATGGTACTATAGAATATAATTTTGTTTATATAATTGTCAAAATAAAATGGAAATTTATTTGAATTTCTATATATTATTATAATATGAAAATAAAGATGATGAAAAATAACTGCATGTTAAGAAACTGTTTAAAGTAAGGCTCTGGGATAGACAGTTAGTAAATACCATTGAGTATTGCGGTATAGTATTCGTCGCCGACCTGACAAAAAAAGATAAGGAAATTTTTAAAAAAATTTCAAGGCAGCAAAGACCAAAATCCTTGTAAAAAAAAATAGTTTTGGATTTTAAAATGTTTTTATGTTCAGGAGTTTTATCCAACAAAAAAAAAGCTCCCACCCTTGGGAGTTGCAGAGAGAGAGAGAGCGGTTTAAAACTCGCTTTTTTTTATGGATTTTCAGAAATATATCTGGGACCGTAATCAGTAAAACTCCTTTAAATTTCAAAATATAATGATTTTATTGATATAAATGAAAATTGTGCAACTTATATCTGCTTATTATTTACGTTTATTGACCAACATATTCACGGCTATGTCACATCATGTGCAAGTCAAAACCATTACCGCATATTTTTCACTCATAGTTTATTGCACTTGATAAATTTTATAATCTAATAAAATAATGTATAGTTAGAGATTGGTGGTGTTAGATTTTAAAATTGGTTTAAAATTTCCTAATAATCCTTTTATAATAAGGAGATACTAGTTCATCCACATTTTTTCTCTGTATATTTTTCATATCGTAATTTCAGTTTATCAGAATAAATCTGAATAATCAAGAAAAACGTGTACCTTGGAAAATTCAGTGATTAATCTTTCCTTTTATTTCCTAAAATATTGACTTTATAAAATATAAATAATAATCTTAGGGGTTTTCCCCAGTTAAGTATGCTCTATTCTTTATTTGTGGAGTGTTCATAGTGTTGAGTTGATCCGTCGCTAAATTAACAGATAACATATATTTGGTTGACTACAGCCGGATTTGAACTCGGAATCATAAAACTTGTCTTTTAACTAGTGAGTTACCCTACTATTTAAGTCCATAATTTGCAATTGATTATTTTAATGTATAACGTGTTACTTACATCTTACTTTATATTACTAGGAATGTAGCAATCGTGGTCCAAAAAATGTTAAAACGAAGGATCATCTAATTAACAACTCTCAATTCAAGCTAAGAGGAGGTACAGATGTATGCTAGTATCCATAAAGTATGTGTATGTGTGTGTAAATATTTTTATCGAATATCAAAAAATTGAAACAATTACCTTCAACTTTTCGTAATAAAGAAAAGTACATCATAACATAATATAACTACATAAACGATTTTCAAAAATTTTGAATCGATTGAATAAAAGAGAAAATTCGGCTTTTTCGTGAGCTGAAAGAATTTAGTAAGGGTGCCCTTCGACGTTTTGTCGAATTCAGAAAAAACACGTATTATTCAGTATAATTAATAGAAGTGACTCAAAAATATATTTTCGTTCTTACAGAGAGATCAATTGATAATTAAACAAACATTCTTTTTAAAAATGTAAAAAAACAAAACAAATTTCTAATCATAATATAAATTGTAAGAGTTTCGAATTGAAGATTACTAAACAAAAGCAACTTCTTCAAGAATCTATTTTACTGTTTTAACCTTCACATAAAACCTAATAGGAACTAATAATCATATTATGGATGGAAAAGTGCCTGAATGTGGAGTAAATGCTACAACTGTTTATTGAGTGCCGACGTTTCGGGCTATATTGTAGCCTCTTAACAGAAAGAATGAATGATTTCGAATTAATTTATTTATTAGTTGATATTTTCAGTTGTATACAATATAAAAATCAAGATGGTATGTTAAAAAAATATTACAATAACGTGTCAATAACTTTAAAAAAACTACCTATAAGTAGCTCCTCAATTATAAGAATGTCCCTAGGCCATCTTCTTTTCAGGCGCCTCTGAGGATTATCGTCAACTGAAATAGAAGCAAGCTGGGAGCTTGAGATTCGAATATAAGGCTTTTCATCAAAGGATAGATAATCTGTCTAGGCCTATTCTGCAAAATATGAGGCATTTAGGACATTATGGATATGGTTATTAGTGATTTTGAGAATTTTACGAGGGATAATGGCTTGTGAGGAGTGGAAGGTTCTAAATGAGACTTTTGTTATAGGAAGCTTTGAACGCTTGCCAAGTAAATAATGGAGCAGTCGAAAACGACGAGCTGTTTCTTATTTTTATAGTCTTATAATTTTATTCTGGGACAAAGTCCCTTACTAATAACATATAAGTTATAGAAATAAAAGCAGTTACATCTAGTTAGAGACATAATAAAATGAAAAAAAAAAATTAAAGTTAAAATAATAAAAAAAGTAAAGAAAATAGGTATATACTTAGAAGATAGTTATAAATATAAAAAGGAAATGAAAGAACACTCTACAAATAAGATAAAACAGAGGTACCAAAATGTTATATGCAGAGGGACTAAATTTATATTAAGTGAAATCTTAATCATGGATAAACTGTATCTGAATCTGATTTCAGAAATGCAAGAACATATATTTTAACTGAGTATGTAGACATAGTTAGCAAGCGTCATCTTGGGTTAGAATAAGGTGAAGGAAATAGAGATATTTGAATGTTTTCAGGGATTTCGCTTGTAGGATATCAACAGGAATAGAGTTACAGAGGATGGTTGACCGGATGAGGAAAGAGCGATGGACTGCAGTTCTGTGGGATGGGGTATGCAGGTCAGAAAGACAGGACATGGTATGTATTAAATCGATTGCAGATCTGAGTCGAAGCATATTATAAATATAGATAGGATGAAGGGTATTGATAATTTGGTAAAGGAAAGTTCCGAGGAAATAATGTCTACAGAAGGTAGAATAAAGCCAATTTAATTGGGAGTAGAGGTAGGAAATTCATTTCCCAAGGGAGCGCCTAAATGTAAATTCCAACTAAGATGTTTGTCCAGATGGAGGCCTAGATAAGTGGATCTGGCCAACAGGAATTAGTTGTATAGTATAGTTAGTGTATATATGTTTATATAAATATACAGTATTTTTTTTAGCTCACTTATAGTATGTCTTTCACGATTCAACCATCCATCAACTACATTTCCCCAACGATAATACTTTTATTTGTCAACTTATTTATAGATGTTTACTCAGTTACTATGCAGCTGTAAATATTATTTCCTTGCCAATGTAATATTATGACCTACTTCCGTTAAAGTTTTATTATCATTCATCCGCTGTCATATATATGAAAAACTTTAACCCTTAGAGAACTTTTTACAATCGTTAAATACTTTGAATTTATAACATTATTTCTTTCCTTTTTTATCATGACAAATAGCATGAACTTTAAAGGTCGAAGTTCAGGATGGCTAAGCCGCCTTAGTTCTGAATGGGAGGGTTTTGATATTGCCAATTAAGTCCATCCTTAAGGACTTGAACAACTTTCCTCGAGTTCTATAACGAGTACCTCAGTCGAGAGAACTTATACAGCGTATTTTTTGTTGTTAGATTCTTTTTACGTTTCTATATTCCGTAAACGTATTTGTTGTTAGGATGGGTGTATGTATCGGATAAACTTTGGTCGTAGAATTTTAAGTGAAAAAACAAACCAATCAAAGATATGTCTGAAAGTATCATAGTGATTTTAAAAAGCTACGAAATAAATTCAAACAAATAGTTTTACACTTTTATATGGAATTTTTTTAAGCCCCTTATATTCTTGTTTTGTCGAGCATATATCTTACTTTTTTTCTCCTTGTACTGAAACTGTGTTACATTTTAAGGAATTTATGAGTGATAAATTTAGATTTGATAAATGTTCGGTTTCATTTATTTATCATTATATGATGGGGGTTCATCTGTTCTTGATTCAGTCTAACCTAAGAACTAAAACTGAAACTCCAAATATATTTTTTTTTTTTTAAGCATTGTTACAAATTTCTACTCACCTGAATTTTATTCAACAATTTGCTCCCAGAAAGAGGTAATTTTGACTGAAAATTTAAATGTTTCAGGTTTATAATTTCTTTTATGGTCGGTAATTGAACCTCTTTATTTATTAATTTTGTCTTCTTTTTTTTCAAATACCATTCCCTTTACTATTTTTATACTAATTCCATTTTGGAATGATTCCAACCGCTTTGTCATAGTCTTTGACGTACTGAGAAACATCGGCGCTCTATAGAGTAATGCCTTTATAAATTATAAGCTTGAGCCGTAGAGAAAGACTCCTCGACAGTAATAGGTTTCTACGATTTTGTTCGAACAGTTTTTAGTTTATTTTCAAAATTGGTTGAAGAAGTCATATGTCTGTCAAAGTAAATGCCATGAAAAAATAATTTATTATAAATTTTGTTTGTATGTCCATTTAATTTTTAGCAGACCGGAAATATATATTTCATAAATATTTTTTATATCTACATAAAAAGCAAAATAGTGCAATGATTGTTCGGGTAAGAGATATCTTAATTCATAAAATACATATATTTAAGATCAACAATTTTTTTCTTTTAACTATTCAATTATTACAAGATGGCCATAATCCATTCATTATTGTATACAATAGAAGTAAAAAATTATTTATTTATGTTTTTTATTAAACTGAAAAAAGAAATAATATAAATTTTTAAAAATTAAGGTTTCTTAAAATTTTAAAAATTTAAAGCTTACAATATCGATTATGAAAGAAGGATATGGGTTTGGTTCAGTAAAGTTTTGTTGGTACCATAGGATGGATCACTTAAAATCCTTTTGATGACCTTTGATTGATTTAGTGTTTCTTGAAAACAAGGAGTAACGATAAATAACCGATTAAATGTATATCTTAGAATAACGTTAAAATATTTTATAATCAAATTTAATAAATTTATTTGTAGAAAGTAACAAAATAAACTTGTTATTTTAATTAAAATCGAGTATATTTTAAGTATATATTTATTTATTTTTAATTAAAACTTGTACCAATAGAATACTTGAACTTTCTTGGTTTTAGAAGTAGGATTTGGCGTTTATTATAATATTTTTCCCATTAAATGGTACCAACATTACAGAGTCTGGGTAAAGTCTTGAGGGTTTGTATTTTTTTTAATATATACAAAAAAAATATATTAGTCTAAATAGCCTAATACCACAGGTTTTTATTTCAACATGAACTGAATGTTATTGAGATTTCTAATCCATATTGAGTAAAAATAAATTAATAAATAATGATTGTTTACAATGTACTTTTAGGATTTGGAAAGACAAAACGTTTAAAATTCGTTAAGCCCTTTTCAAAACTTTTTCATTGAATACTCTCAACTAGTTTAGTGAAAGTCATAAATTAAATAGTGCATTTCCCTGGCAATGTAATTATGAATGGAACTCAGATTAAATAAAATTTCAACACTTGTCTTGTAACTTTTACCCGGAATTCAACTTAAGGCTTTCACTGTTTCACGCAACAATGAAATTTCTAAGGCCCGTTCATTCATCCAGATCCGAGGAGCTCAAGAGATAAATGGAAGACAGTATCATTTGTAGATACGAGATACAAGGTGAAGAATGACCAATGACACCCCTAGATGGCTGGGAGAGGAGACAAGAAAACTTATTTTTGGAACTGATGATGCTCGAGGGGCGATTAATCAGCGCCTTAATTCGAACGTTTTCGCTTCGTCAATTCAATACTCTACGGCAATGTCGTCAATCCTAGTGGTGTCTGAAATCTTAAGAAATATCATTTAATGGGAGGGATTATGTGTACCAGAAAAGATAAACAAAAAACAATAATAATATATTAAAAAAATTAATATTAATTAAATAATTCATTTACTTTTAGCTCATATTGTATGGATAGAATGACGGTTATTTCTCTTAATTCTACTCTTGAGTGAGACAGATTGTAATATTTTAATCAACTGCTGGTTTTCTAAAATTAAACAAAAAATAAAAAAAAAACAAAGATAATAAGCAATAAAAGATCGTTTTCCATTAATTTTTTGTTTTCTACTTTTAGCCCTTAGCTTGGCAAGGTACGGTATATGACACCAGAAAAATGCAAAATAATTAAGCATTTTTAAATTGCCAAACTTTCAGCAATAAACTCTTTTAAACACGTTTGTTAGTTAAAAAAACAAACTTACTTCCACCTTGATTGGAAAACACCATAGAACATGGATATGTTTATATATAATCTACTCCTTTCCCCAATTAATTTTTTAGAATTAAAAGGATCAGAATACTTATAAATTAACAATCAATTTCCAGCCAGTTTTAAATTAAATGGACATACAAACAAAATTTCTAATAAATTATTATATCTTGGCATTTAATTTGACAGATATTTTCACCCAGAATTTTAAGAATGACATTTTCGGCCAATTTTGAAAAAAATAAACTAATAACTGTACGGACAAAATCATACACTCTATCACCTATTACTGTTAATGAGTCCAACACAACGGTTCAAGCTAATAATTAGTAAATGCGTTTTGAAGCATTACTCTATGGAGCACCAATGTTCCTTCATATATCAAAGGCAATGAAAAAAAGGTTTCTAAATGGAATTATCAGAGAAATATTAAAGGAAGCTGCATTTAAAATAAAAAGAAAAAAATATTAAATGAAGAGCTTCAGTTACTGGCAATAAAAGAAATTATAAACCTAAAACATTTAAATTTTCAATCAAAATTATCACTGTCTGGGAATAACCTGTTCAATAAAATTATAGAAAGTCTAGTTCCCCAACGTTGGCAGAAATATGTAACAATGTGTGAATAAATTTAAGTTTTTAGTTATAGTTTTAGTTCTTTATCACTCCTAAATTCCTTAAAATGTAACTCAGTTACAGTACAAGGAGAAAAAAAGTAAAATATTAAGCATAACGAAACAAGAAAATAAAGGGATTAAAAAAAAAAATCAATGATTCAATCGTTAGTAACACACTGACTGAAAAGCCAACGAGGGGCAAAACTACGTAAAACACTTGACTAAGATGACTTAATACATTCTCTTTCCCAAACACCAAGTGAGCCCCTCACTAGATCAAGATTTATTGTATTGTATCAAGATTTTGTACTTTGAACAGAACACCCTTAAAATGCACCAAGTGCAGAAAAAGAGGATGGGTTGATATTTTTATAATTGCGTAGTAAATTAATAAAAATGAAAGGGTTATAGAAAAAAAAAATCAATGATTATTCGAAACAAACAACGTTGAGAAAGAATAGTTGAATTTAGAGAAAATAGTTAAATAGATTTTAAACGCATTTTTTTTTCGTTCAAAGCGGTGGGCTCCTAGCCACAAATGCTATAAAACAAAACTTATTCCCTATTAAGTTTGTGATAAGGAAACTATCACTAAATTTTAAATCCGAACAACACCAACAGAGATAGACTATGTTAAAAAAGACCCAATACTTAAAAAATGTAAGCAAAAAGTAGCTTTTTTCTTTCAAACTAATATAGCTTCTACTGTTATTCGTAACGACAAATGTTAAATAACAAAAAATATTTTCCGTTATGTTTCAGAAAAGAAAACATACGCAAACTTTGCATAATGATTAAAGAGAACAGATCTGTAGTGTGTCAAAATGTTACATTTTTAAGGGTAAAAAAAACCTTGCACTTTTGAATTTTTTCATTTAAACTAATATAACTCCTTAACGGTAGGTCCTAGCAAAAAATTATATAAGACAAAAAAATATTTTTAAATTTAAATTTCCAACGAAGAAACTGTAGTCAAATTCTCGATCCTTGCAACACAAACAAAAATAGAGCGTGACAAAAAAGCCTAATAAATTAAAAAATATAGGTATACGTTACCATTTTCATTCAGATATATATAGCTCCTATATGGTAGGACCTTGCGACAAACGTTATATAACAAAAATATTTTTCATTTTATTTATAAAAGACTAAAACGACAAGAAACTGCTCGTCGTTACAGCCTACTTCAAGATTTACTAGACAAACGTTCAAAGCTCCCAATTAATTACAAAAGACTCATATAGATGACTGTGATTAGACTTATTTGGACGTACGGAGTTGAGCTTTGGGGCTCCAGTAAACCATCCAATTCATCTCGTATCCAATCCTTATAATCCAAAATCCTTCGAAAAATCCTCAATGCTCCTTACTTTGTAACCAATAAACTTATCCATAAAGATCTTAATTTTCCATGTGTTGCTTAGTTAGCCCAAACCAGATACCTATCCTTTCATAGTAAGCTCCATAACCACTCAAATCCGTTAGTTTCTCACCTTGCTTTCCACTCCGTTCCTGATAATCCTCCAAAGCGTTTGAAACAAACATGGCCTAGAGATTTTCTAGTGTAGAATTTTTAATATTGTGCTACTGATGAGTAGTTCTTTTCAAGTTTTGACATGTTACTGTAAGCGTTGTCAATACATTTACTTGATGTATATATTTTGTGCAGTTGTAAATTTCAATAAATGTATATTAAAAAAAAATAGCAAAACTAAATTAAATTAAAATTTGAAACTACAATCATACTTTATTTACAATTCACCCGCATCTTAGGGATCTCCTAACCAAACCTGTCCCTCCTTTCATTATATTTAAGATCAGAAATCTGTCGACAAATTTTCTTTCCAAGCAACACGAACAGGGCTATAGATTGTCAAAATGTTACATTACAGTAAAAAAAAAAATTAGTTATAGACGTGAAAAACGTATAGACTCCTGGCCTTAAGACTAAAACAACTTTGTCACGGATGACGTCATGGAAAAATATTTTAAAATGATAAAACCGAATAGAACGTTATAAATAATGAAAAATAAAAATGATTTCCAAGAAAGTAGTGTGTTTACCTTGGCTAGGGCGTAAACAGGAGGTGATTTGTGGGGGGATTAATATAGTACTGCCCCAAAGAGAGCGGTTTCCTTCGAAAATATTTCGACAACTTGGCTTTCATGTTCCCTCCACCCTTTGTGATTAATTGCTATTCTCCAACATTTTCTCATAATTCTGTCCCTCTCTCCTCCTATATAATCCCACCGGTGGTGGGCTTTTGTCTCCCTCTCAATACAAACTCGGGGGAGGAGGGAGAGGAGAGGGAGTAGGGGGGGGTTAGAAAGAGAGAGGGAATGAAGGAGAGGGGGGATAGAAGAGAGAGAGAGGGGGGAAAGGGAGGGCCCTACCTTCACAAATACATCGTACCCACCACTCCAGGCTAATTAATTCACCCTCCGTCACAAACCTAAAACAACTGATTCCGCCCTTTCATCAAGAGAAATATTTAATTGAGACGGTGATAATTGTGATGTTTGAGCCGTGATCAAGAGATATGTATAATATTAATTATATGTGATATGTTTTTGAAAACAGAAAATAAACATTACAATACTCAGAGTAATTTTTAACTACATATTTCCATTCAAACCTACATCAAAAGGTTATAACTAAAAACAAAAATTAACTACAATTCATTTATTATTAGATAATTCAATTAGGCTTCGCTGACTCTCCAACACTACTTATAACAATTACAAGACTGTTTCAATAAATGGTATATTAAACTCAACAACGAAAAATCACCAAATATCATGAATTACTTCATTAAGTTTTTCTTCGGAATCTCGAGACGTTCCCATGTTTAGCATCTCTACACCGAGTTAAATTGGCTCTTCCCCTCCTTCCGCAGAAAATACTTCCTAGGCACATACCTCTTCCCAGTTATCAACACCCGTCACCCTTCCTTTATTTACATTATCCTGCAATTCGAGTCAATCAAATCACTGTATACAAGATCTCGTCTTTCCGATCTCTATACTCCATCCCAGAGAAGTACTGCCTTCCAACAGCCCTTCCTCATAAAAACCTCTATTCTCTGGAATTCTCTCACTCCTCACATTCGCAATACTTCTTCCCTCGGAACATTTAAAACACTCTTCTTTCACCATCTTCTTTCTCTTCCACCTGACGCTCTCTTATGATATCGATGTCTCACAATGTATGTAATCGAATAATGTAATCACAAAGTATGTCAGACATGAATTAGCATGTATTTAAAGTTTGATTATGATAATGTTTTAATTCTTGTAAGGATGATTTTTTATGCTCGATCTTTTTATTTTTAATATTTTTATTTTTATTTTTACAATTTTGTTCGTAACATTAACTCCTATATTCTCTATTTCTTTTTTCCTTCTTCCTTTTTTTTCTATTTGCAGTTTTTTTTAATTTATTTTATTCTATTTTTTTTTATTTGTACTTGTTCTCACACAAATTTGTATTCACTTTTATCTATGTTATTTTATTTTTTAAATATCTCGGCCAGTTATGAATTTACTTATAATATGTATAATTACTCTATGGGGACTTTGCCCCTGAATAAAGTTTTTTTTTTTTTATATTTCGATTTCTATCACTTTTACACTTCGACATAATACCTACCTCTCAGTTTACATTAACAATGTTCCAAGTAAACAGACTAACCTCACAAATTTATGGTTTAGCTAACAATCACAAATTCAAAAAAATATAGACTTTCCTGTAAAAAAAACTCTAATACTCATTACACAAAAACCTAAGCATACTCATGGTACTAGATTACATACAAACTACGTCTCGAGAAGCATGCCAGAGAATACCTGAAGAAGACTAAAAAGGAATTTGTTCAAAGATCTACTCCGTTAAAACCGATTAAATATCAAGTTGGTAACCCTGGGTGCTGACCTGACATTCCAATTATCTTAACTGCAATCATCACATCTGCTATTTACCACGGAATAAGTGAAAAGTGTGGATTTTGAAATTAAAGAGAAAAAAATATATTAAATCATTAAGTAAATTAATAAATAAAGTTTTTAATCGTATAAACGATTCATTCAGCACAATCTTATCACCATAAACGATATTTTTTTTTTTTATCTTTAATTTTGAAATTCGTCGTAAACCCACAACATCCTGCCCTACAGTATCCTTTAATGATATTCCACTAATTCCTGTTGAACAGATCCGCTACCTAGGACTCCAATTGGACAAACGACTAACTTGGAATCCACATACAAGACTAAAACGACAAGAAACTGCCCGTCGTTATAGACTACTTCAAGATTTACTAGACAAACGTTCAAAGCTCCCAATTAATTCCAAAAGACTCATTTACATCACTGTGATTAGATCTATTTGGACGTACGCAGTTGAGCTTTGGGGCTCTACTAAACCATCCGATTCATCTCGTATCCAATCCTTACAATCCAAAATCCTTCGAAAAATCCTCAATGCTCCTTACTTTGTGACCAATAAACTTATCCATAAAGATCTTAATGTTCCATATGTTTCTGATTTAGCCCAAACCAGATACCTATCCTTCCATAGTAAGCTCCATAACCACTCCAATCCACTAATCTCCCGACCCCCAGCTTCCTCCTCCATCCCTGATAATCCTCCGAGGCGTCTGAAAACAAGATGGCCTAGAGACCTTTTAGTGTAGATTTGATTGAAGTGCTACTAGTGAGTAGTTCTTCACAAGTTATTTGCATACCATTGAATTCACTGTCAACACATTTACACATTTACAGTTGTATATTATTTTGTACAGTTGTAAATATCAATAAATGAAAAAAAAAAAAAAAAAAAAAAAAAATAAAAAATAAAAAAAAATAATAGCCAGACACAAATAAGGTATAAAAGTAATATCGACATAAATACACAGTCATGCCTTATTTACAAGAAAATCAAATAATAAAATCAATAGAATAAATACATGATTTAAAAACGTGAATATATAAATGGACACAATAAAAAAAATATTAAAAATAAAAAAAATAAAAAAATAATAAAAAAAATCATTCATTCGTATTTACACTTAGGCTAAAGATTACCCTATCAGTTTCCACCTCCACTGAGATTAATTCAGCACAAGAAGAAAAACAGGAAATATTCAGAAAAAAATGCGAAGCTGCCTGAATATCAGTGTCATGTTTAATTAAAGATTTTAATTAATTATAGAAATATGTTAACTAATTCAGCAAGAATCGGGAAATACGTCTTAAAGGTAGTTTATAGAAACTAATATATTTTTTTTTTTTTTTTTTTTTTTTTTTTTGAATAAGAGAAACAGGTCAGCAGAAGAATTTTCTAGTGAACAAAGCAATATAAATCATTTAAAAAAGGATATTTCAAGTGAAATGCTTACCTAATAGACAATCCATTTATTTAGCAGCTATGATTTTATTCGAAATGCTCTCAAAAATTTTTCGACATAACTAAATTATTATAAATAAGGCAGATATGAAATTTTCGATAGGTTGGTTTTAAGGAATTGAGAGCAAACTTCAACCCTTCATCTTACATATTTACACATGTATAATATATGGCGAACTCTATTTATAGGATTCTAGGCTATGGAAAACACCTGCTAGGAGTAAGGTTACGGGAAAACAGGTGGGAGGAACCGGATCAATCCATCATTCATAGGTATCGGCCTTCTGGCTAAAGGAATAAGAAATAATAGCAGGCTTAGGAAAGGTCAAGTAAAAAGAAAGAGGCAGCAGTGTTTAGGATTAAACCTGACATCAGAGGTCAGTGAGGACCTAGAAAAGTTGAAGAATAAAGACCATTGATGTAGTAGTACTTCATAAATTAAATGTTAATTATTAAATTATTTATTAAATATTATTAATAAAAATGTTAAACATTTAGAAATATATATATATATATATATATATATATATATATATATATATATATATATATATATCTATACTGTACTATTATATAAAAGGACAAGCCATTTTTCGTTTGTGGTCACTAACCACAAATACTACTAAACCAATCTCTAATAAATTTTAACTTCATCATCTCCATTTAAGGAAGGTTTATTAATAACTAGCTAAAAGTACCATGCTTCGCTACGGTTTAATATCACTAGAATTAAGGACAACTTAAATATGTAAAAGTTAAGCTTAGTGTTGATAATTATAATTACTTAAATAAACCTAAAAAATTCCATTCTTAGAATAATTTTAATAAGTAAATTTGACAATTTTCAAAAGGTAATTTTATATTATTTTGATAGTCCTCCAGTGAAGCTTCGAGGTAGCACTACCATGTTACCCAGCTCTGATACCAGACCATCAGCTTTTCTTATGGCATACTTTAAGTGAATATAGTCTCAACTTCTCAACTTTTTTGATTTTTTTGAATAAAGTTTAGTCTTTCTGTTTCTATTTTTGCGTACATATCAAGCATAAATTGGTTGAGGAGATAACAAAAATAAAGTAAATAAGGTTGTTCACCTCCTCGTTCCATCAACATTTAGGTGTAAAAATCAGCTGCTGACACAGTTTTCTTAAGTAGTGTATTGGTGTTTGGGTCAATCTGAGGGATGTTAATTCTGTACTCATCTTCTCCATGGTAGAACATGAGACCACACTGAAGAGAATCATACACTTGATATTACTCACTGATTCTTATCAGTTTTTTGTCCCAGCTGTGGAGAACAATGTCTCGCTTTTCAAACACCTGGCCAACAACCAAGACAGCAACTTCGTTAGCGGTAGGAGTATTGTAACGCCCTCAGTGAACATTTGAAGGCTTCTTGTCAGCACTGATAACCACCTGGAAATCTTGTAGATGTTTCTGTTTGTTTACAACTATAAGGAACTTAATTTGTGGTCAAAGTGTGCGGCCTAAACATCAAACCTATTTTTTAACTTAGCTTATCTCCAAATACCATATGACAATTAATCTATTATTATTCACCCAATAAAAATTGTAATCGCATTTTTCGCGAATTAGCCGCGATCTAGGCCGATTTTTTTTTAATTCCTTTCTTAGCAGCGAGCACCTATGGCCCCAGAGGAAGCTACATATCGAATTTCATTCCAATCCGTTCGGTGGTTTGTAAGATTTCGTGTTAAAAATGAGTGAGTGGTATTAGACAAATATATAGTAGATAAAATCTACCGATTTTTTATTAACTTGTTATTGAAAAAGCGATAATACGCGTATATCAGTAAAGTTTAACGGTTTAACCGTGAAGTAGTCACCAGCACTGCTGTCCTTTCCTCGGTACTCACATGAATGTGTGGAAATATTCAAAATATTGAAATTAAAGTTGAAAGGTTGGCTAATTAAAAATGCTTAAAAAATTGAGATGGTAAAAAAGATACCCCGAATGTGGGTGTAACTTTAATCATCGGCGGGAATTTCTCGGTAAATAAGGGATTTTTTTTTTATCTTGGTGACAGGTAATTTTTTATTATTATCTTTCCCCTTGCTTAAAGTTAAATGATAAAAGAAAAAAAATAAATAAAAAAAAATAATAATAGACTAGACGTCAAAATTATCGCAAGACTTTGAAATATTTGAATTTCATAAAAAAGTTTTTTTTTTTTTTGCATAATTAACAAAGGTTCTGAAGTCTTTAATAAACATTCCTAAACTAGGCATAAACAATTTTTATTAATATAAATTACAATGTTTCTTCCAATAAATAAAAAACTTGTAACTTTTAAATTTATATTTAATAATACATATTTCCCCCTCTGGCTTGAATTACTGCTTCCACTAGTCTTAGCATACCTGTAAATAACGAAACGAAAGATTAACATGGACTGAAGGAAATTTGAAAAAAATAATCTAAAATTCCATCGTTTGTTATTAACAGGGAAAACATTGATGTGTCTAATCCTTAATGTCTCACGTTCAATAAATAATATTAATATGAATATAAACCAAGTATGGATTAAGGTAAAAACCAGGATAATCTCGAGAATTATGGATGTTGCAATACATTTTTGACGGGGAGTTTATTTGTTTCATATTTTAATTAATATTATCCTGCGTTTTTAATCATCGATACCACTAATATCGATAAGTATTTTGTACACGATTACGCAACTGATACCAGAACCAATATTCGCTTTATCATTCGCTTTGTTAACGGGGACTATTAATTATTCAATTATTCCCCTCTCCAGTTGATAGGGCAGGGTGAGTAAATAATCTACAATTCCATTGGCAATTATTGGTTTACGGCCACTATTACCAAATTATTATCAGATCATACAACGAGTACTTTTTTTTATATTTGATAGAAGGTCGATATGTTTGCATCAGGCAATCCATTAACGCTTGGGGTTATTAAAGGTCAGCGATACCTACTTGTTTCGGTGACGAAGAATGAATAACCCAGAATTTCTGATATGACTCAAACGCCTTCGGAAGGAATTTTCATCGACGATTCTAACAACTAACAATGAATCACACATTTAGTAGGTCATGCAATCACCTCCGTTTTCACAAATAACATAACCAAACGTAATATCAAATTAATTTCAACATATCTGCACTCTAAGGATTTTTCAACAACTAGAAATGTAAGTACTCATAAATATCAAGATAGGATAACAAAATTCTTACGAACTATGATTCAGGAATATACGATGATTTTACGTTTTACCACCACCTAATGAAAATGTAACACCTGTTATTTTAATCAATCATAGACTACAGTCCTGTGAAAAAATATAAACTCAACTTATAAAAATAATGTATTTATAAAATTTAAAAGTAAATGCATTACACAATTATGTTTTTAGACTTGTATTTATCTAATTAGATTGGTGTGAAGCTTAAGTGGATATTGATCTATTTGATAATTTACAATCAACAACTTTTGTAAACAAATCTTATTTATGTTGTGAATAAGTATAAACTCAATGTTTGTTTTCTATTGACTGGAGTATTAAGGATTAAAATATCACTTCAGTTTTGTTCCCGCTGTTAAAAAGTGTTCATCTTTGATACCATAAAGCTTCATTTAGTAATTAATTTTTTTTTAATAATGCCGCGGGGGTCACAACTCACGGAAATTGAGCAGCAACGAATAATGGACTTAGGGAGAGCTGGGATGACCCAGAGGCAAATTGCTCATGAGATAAACCGCTCCCAGGGAGTAGTCAAAAACTTTTTAAAGTGCGGCCCTGAAAATTACGGGAAAAAGAAAAGAAGTGGAAGGCCTCCAAAAATTTCTAAGCAGGTGAAAGGGGCAGTTTTGAGAGAAATTTCAAAAACAGGAGCTTCCTCTGCACAGATTGTGAGGCGATTCAACTTAAGATGTGATGCTAGTTTGATGAGGAAGTGGTTAGCTGAATCCAAGTTCTTCAAATATCGTAAAATTATGAGAAAACCACAGCTTAAAAAACATCATTTGCAGCGACGATTGCAGTCTGCAGAAAGACATATCCAAGACCGCAATAAATGGTCAAGAGTTATTTTTAGTGATGAAAAAAAATTTAACATTGATGGCCCAGATGGATTTAATTACTACTGGCATGACCTTAGAAAAGAAAGAAAATTTTATCACGAAGAACACATTGGGGTGGAGGAGTAATGGTCTGGGCTGCATTTAATGAAAAGGGAAAGTCTCAAGTTGCATTCATTGCTGGCAAAATGAATGCTGTCAGGTACCAAAATATTTTAGAAGAGTTCCTTTATAGAAGAGTTTATAACAATTTTAGAAGAAGAAGATCCCATTTTTCAACAAGATAATGAGCCAATTCATACAGCACGCTCAACAAGACAATGGTTTGAAGATTTCAGACTCAATGTTTTGGATTGCCCAGCTCTTAGTCCTGATCTCAATCCCATTGAAAACTTGTGGGGAATCATGTCTAGAGAAGTCTAAGACCCTCAGAAACCAGAAATCCAAATCATTGATGAGCTCAAGGAAAGGATCACACAAGCTTGGGAAAACATACCAGAGAGCACTTTACTTAAATTTGGTAAGAAGTGTTCCTTAAAGACTGTTGGAGGTGATTAAAAAACATGGTGGAAGTTCTCATTATTGAAACGAATTTACTCATTAAAGAGACATTAAAGTTTTGAGTTTACACTTTTTCACAGGTGTATTTATTTATTTTGCCCCAGTTGTACCTAATTCTAGCCATATGATGAAATTATTTATTAAAATTGTAATTAATCATTCACTGTATACATTAAATAATATATTTTGTTACTCAGATTCCAAAATTAAAGACTTAAAATGACTTGAAGAAGTTTTTTTTGTCTTGAGTTTATAATTTTTCACAGGACTGTATATTCTGAATCTGGAAATTACGAATAAGGAATGAGGAAAACACTGGAAAATAATGGGTACCAAAACCTTTTCTATAATTAACTAAAGATAAAAATATATTTTGTGAATTAATTACTATGAATTACTCGAATGAGGAAATGATAAACAAATAAAATTTAATATTAATATACCATTAATTAAAGTTTATTTGGTCATTACCGTCTTAGCTTATAATGCTCTTTTTAGTTCGACATTTTCCAATGTAAACAACATTATTTACTGTACTTGAAATAGGGATTATCTTTTAGCCTAGTCACTGCTAAACGTTTAGAGAAATACATTAAAATGGAGTGTTGAATTTATTACTCGGTCAATTTTATTATATGAATTTAAACTTAAAGGCAATGGAGACTGATCGAAAAATATGCTCCGTGTTTGGTGAAAAGGAACGATCTGAGCGTTAAACTTAATTTTGGTTTTCTAAATTTAAATTCTAAAAACAGGACGATGAAACGCTTGAAGATGAAGCTCGTTCTGGAAGACCTCAATATGCTAACGGACAGGTAAATTGATACTTAATTAATAATTAATTAAGTGCGGAAATAGATAAGCAGTAATATTTCACAAGGAACAACCTTGAGATACCTAAATCAAAAGGGAAAAATAAATAAAAATGGATAAAGGTTCCCTCGCAAGTTATCATAGAAACCGGATGAAAAACATTATTCCACCCATCGTATTCTCCAGGCCTTTCACTGATTATCACTTTTTCAGATCTCTGGACAATTGTTTTCCGAAGACATGCTTTCATAACCAGCAAAGCCTAGAATTGGAAATATCAATAATTTTTTAAAGACAATATTTGGGATCTTGCATCACGGTGGGATAAGGTTATTAGTTGTAATGAATAAGGTTATTTTAATAAATAACATTATTGTATAATTACAGGTTCATTGAAGTTTTTAATTAACCAAAAAATAAATGACAGGAATTTAAAAACGACCTTTAAAAAAAACACAAAAAATTACTTTTTTGTTCCCTTCCTCTCTCTCTTTGCTTTGACGAAAGCAGTATTTGAGGTATAAATGGATTTCTGAAGTTTATCGGTTCATATTTATTTATTTATTAATTTATTTTAATTACAATTTATTACTTCAACCAGCGCACAATCAGAGGCTTTTCTTATTTCAAACTATTTTGAAGGAAAAATTAAAAGTAATTAAAACATATTTTTATTTTATTTATTTATTTTTAATTTATAAGATTTGATCGATTCGGATAGAAATTGCTCTAGTGGAGCAGTAAACCGTTGTGAATTTTAATAACGAAGGTAATAAAACAGTTTATAAAATAATAATTAATAATAATAATAATAATGATGGAATATGAAATATTATTTTTTCTGCATTCAACTTGTTCTGGAACCTGAGCCCGGATGCTTGGCAGGGTAGTGATTTACCCACTCAGCTTCCGCACCTCCCACTTTTTATAAAATTATAATTTTTAATTACGGAAAGCACACCAGCTGGGATTAATTTAAAATGTTTTCAAGTGTCAAAACTCATTTATTCCATAATGGAACAAGAAATCATAACATTTCTTTCTAACTGAGCTTGATGAATGTTTCATTAAAAAAAAAAAAAAAAAAGCAGCTAGATTTATGAAATATTTGAATGACTTTTAATATTTTTGCTAAGCTTATGTAGAACTTCATTTATATCGGAGTGTTACACAAGGAATAATCTCTCAGGAAATAAAATGGTGAAAAAAAATCCTTCAGATCGTGAACTACCACGATGGTTCAAGTATCTTAGTCTTGCAATCAACGAGTCAAACACACATACAAATAATTTTGGAAGTGATTTTCTTAAATCTATTTTAGCTATTTGTTTATTCTTTATGTGGCATTTGCTGCCTGAAAACTTCATGAAGGTGTTGGGTTGTTTGGGTATGCAGTCAGAGATACACAGCAATTAAAAGTAAATTGTAATTATATAATGCCGACGTTTCGGCCAATAATGTAAACCTTTTTCAGTGCTACAAGAAATGCAAATAAAAAGATAAAAAAAAGAAATGGAATAAATGAAAAAGATAAAAAACATATTTTCAATTGTTTTGTGTTTATGGCTGCATAAGTTTTTTTTTTTTTATTTATTTAAATCAGTAGATCTTTAAAAGTGTATTTGTATTAAAAAAAAGATTAAAAAAAAAAAAAGTATAATTTATATTGTAGTATGGGTTGACATTAACGATGAGGAAAGGAACAGGGTGACATGACGTTGGTCTGAAATGGAATACCGGAAAACGAGGACAAAGAAATTGTGATGACGACGTGAGGTAATAGTCCTGCTACTAAAATAACGCTACAAAAAGGCTAAAACCAAGTTTGACACTTCCTGTCCAATACGTGACGTTACGGCATATCACGTCACTACACGTCCGAACCGTATATCCTATTAAACTGATTCGTCTCTAGCATCTGTATCACACTATCTTGTATCTTCTGTTTCACACTATCCTTGTTGAAATTACGATTGGATATTAGGTCGTTATATAAATCATATATCTCCCAAAAAAAAAAATTAAAAAAAATTAAAAATCATAATATATTAAATATTTTTAAAGTATTAAAAACCATTTCAATTTTTTTGCATCATGTTATATAGCCACTTAGAGTATTTTTTTTTTTATGTCAAGAGTAACTGTTGTTAAGATAAGGGATTAGTGAGAAACTCTACTCTTAGTATCAACATGTAGAGCTTTTGCTTCAGATTTTGGTTAAATATTTTTTTTTTTTATGAACCAAACTTTTTTTTAACCTCTCCACAAATCTAACATGGCAGAGAATTATTAAATTGAAAGTAATATTATTAGATTGTAACAGTAATATACTTATATTTTACTGGCCGCGTCATCTTTTGCATTTCTCTCCCATGATATATATACATATATATGGATGTATGTATTGTTTTTTATTGTAATTTCCAAAAACATAACAATGTCTCTTGTAAAATTTAAATCTAATAGGAAAACTACTTCATAGTAGCAATCATTATTTAGATGAATATAATTGTTTATTATATAGATTATTATTATTTTACAAGGGGATGTTTGGAGTTGTAACTCATAGATTTGTATGGCGATTTGTGTTTGGGTAGTAGGGACCTCTAATAGTGCAAAACTAGAGTTATAACCGCCAATGAGCATTAGGAGCCGAGAAAAACAGTTTTTTAAAACCAAAACCTGATATTAATTTTAGATTATTCAGCAATCTTAGGGTTTCAATGCAATTTGAAATAAAAATATAGGTGAGGTAAATTTTTACACTAAAAACTGATATTACTTTCAGAGTCCTCATCTCAAAAAACATGTAGAAACTGATTTTTGACTAAATCAAATTTTTTTTTTTCCTTTAAAATTTTGTATGACTTTAGAAGGCTAGATGCAGTCAATTTCTGAAACTATGTTACCAATTTGTGCTATCTCACACATTTCACCACCGATTAAAACCAAATTTTAATCGTAAACTGTATAGTTGGATAGCTGTAGTAACTGCATAGTTTAGCCCAAATCCGGAGGTCACAGGATTTCCTATTATTGACATATCTCAAGTTATAGCTGACCTCGGATTTTTTCATTCACATCAGTTTTTGTCCACTAAAACCTTGAGTAATCCCAATGTTATATACATGGATAAAAAGCTGAATGTATGCTGATTTAAGTTATGTTATTACTATTGTAATCGGTTGAACGCAGCAGTTGTTATGGCCGTTAAAAAATAGTTGATGAAATCTCAACTTCAAACTTTTAACTTCCTAAAATTTTATTTTGATAAAATTTCACATACAAGGGTTTATGGTGCGTTAAATCGAAATTTGAGGTCAGATGTTCATGAAAAAAAATTCCACTGATTTAAAGCGGATTTCCTTGGAATTTTGTCTTTTTTTTAGAGTGTTTGTACGCCCTAAAGCTGGGTGGTGTCTTGAGCATAACGGAAGTATTTTTATATAAAATAGCATACATACCTGCAATTAAACGTGAAAGAATCATTTCTCTATATTGATTGAGAGCTGAGAAAAAAAATAAAACGTGATTTTCATATTTTATTTTTTTTCTCGGCTCTTAATGCTCATTGGCGGCTATAACTCTAGTTTTGCACTATTAGAGGTCCCTACTACCCACACACGAATCGGCATTCAAATCTGTGAGTTACAACTCCAAACGTTCCCTTGTTAGAAAAAATATTTTTAGGAGAAACATTAATTATCAAGAAAATATTTAGAAACTTATGTAACTATTTTATAACAAAATCAAATTCGAGCCTGCCAATGTAGAAACCCAGGTAGAATATATATAATACTATATATATATTGTATCCAGTCCCACCCATTCATATAATCCTCTTTGCAGGTTAAAACAGCAGTTGCCCAAAGATCAAAAGTACAATTTTACAAAATTTTCTCTCTACTTATGTTAGAAATTTTCGCGTTTATAATTTCACTCTGCCTCCACTGGCTAAATAAAAAAGTTATTTATATAAAATAAGAGCATTGATATTCGAGAACCTTATTTAACCCCTCACGCATTTGAGAAAATATGGTCTGGAAGTTCTTAGGCTGGATGCAAACATTTTTTAATAAGAAACGTATATTTCAAGATCATTTCTTTATTTATGTATTATATCTATTTCTTTTTTTGGATAGTCATTTTCAATTTCTATATCTTAATATAAATAGAAAAATAATAGTGAGACCTAGGCGCTTATTTCCAGTATTTTACTTGAACTCGTATAATCTATTATCTTACATAACGTATTTATATATATAAAATACGTTATATATATATATATAAAGTTTTTTTTTTATAACATTACCCAATGGTAAAAAATACACAAACGTACGAAAATATCATTGTGAATTTTGATTTTCTTCAGTTAGTTAACCATAAAATTTAAGATCTTGCTTCATCTATTCTAGACAATATCCAGTAAACTTGAAAAACAAATATTCATAGAAATAAAGAAATAAGATATTAATAAAAATCCTGTTTATTTAACCTTTTATTTCCCAGAAGTAGTGAAATACATATTCATCTTTTTCTTGTTAAGTATTTTTTTTTTAAAAAAGTTATAAAATAACTGGAACTCTCTTTTTCTCATATTCTTTGTCTTATTAAATAAACATCGCTGAGTCGAAGTTAAAAAGGATTCTGATATGAAAAAATAAAATGAAATAATAAAACCCGGCTCGTAGGAGATTATTGCCTGAGAGGGGTTTCTTGAAAACAACTTTAACAGACAGAGCTTATTTTTGTTTGTTTACTAGAAAAAGTTTTATCGCTAAACTTCTTCCACTCATCAGTATCTCAGAAGCCCTCGGAGAAAAACACAAAAGTTAGAAATATGGAGAATCCATATCTGGGGACGTTGTCAATAGTCTGATGTCGCTAACCATTATTTGTTTCATACATTATATATTAAAAAAAAAAAAAATTATATGTTTTCTGTCCATTGGGATTACCAATTCATAAATTAAAATTAAAATTTGGATGTGTAATAATGTTCTTTATGAACTTCAATTCAACAAACATCTAACTTGTACAATAGTTTGTATTTGAAATGCTCCATTTCATGCTTCAGTACTAGATTTTTTTATCGAAAAATAAAAAAAAACTGTCATTAGTTAAAATTATCTAAGTTCTTTACTTACTAGAGCGGGGGATGCAGTAAAAAAAAAAATTAGTATACTTCAGTACAAACGTTTAGAACGTATTTTCTAGTATGGAAGTATAAATTTTGAAATTTTTAATTTTCTGATACTGAAATATGTGCAGCTACACTTCTTTTTCGGACACATCCCTGAATTTTTGAGGCCGTATTGCGGATGCCGCTATAAAATACATTTAAAAATTTAATCATATTGTACTGTATACTATCTTTTATTTCATCTGATTGAAAGTAAAAGTAATCTGAACTATTTTTTTTTTTTTTTTTTTTTTTTTTTTTTTTTTTTTTTTTTTTTTTTTTTTTTTTTTTTTTTTTTTTTTTTTTTTTTTTTATTTGCCGGAATATGAAAATTCATTTATCCAAAATAAAGAATATTCATGGTCGTTTTATATTCAAAGTATATCATGGAAACTGAAATTTGCGGTTGCAAATTAGTCTTCAATGGCCCTAACATATTGGGAATTATAGTTTTAACTATATTTATAATTGTAGGAGGTCAGTTAATGACATTTAACAATTGGCACATACTCCATTTAGTTCATTGAATAATTAAATTCTAAATGTTTCGGAAATGACATTTCCCATCTCAAGGGACAACATCTAAAACATGTATGTATTACAGTTCTATATAGATTATATTATAAATTTATTTTCATGGCATTACAATTATCTTCTATTTACTAGTCAATAAAATATTTAATTATTCCAAATAAAAACAATATCGATATAAATTTAAAATTACATTTTTATCAGCATCTCTATGACTGGAGAATTGATAAATGAAGAAGTATGCAAAGTTCATTTAATTTATTTTTAATCTTTATTTTGATATTTTTACTTGGATATTTTGTTATTTTTACAAAAACAAAAAACTAAACAACTATTCACTAACCATAAAAGTTAGTAAACACTTGTGTGTCTAGACCAGTAGCACTGTTAAAGGATCTTTTAATGTATTTTTTCACAAAGAAAACTTTTTTTTTTAAATTATAACATTGCAATTTAGCATTATAGAATTGGATTTTTATCATTTAAAGAACAGAGCTAATCGGTATTTTTTTGTTATTCCGTGAGCCTATAGCTTTTTTTTTTCTTTAATAAAAATTTATTGAAATTCACAACTGTACAAAATTTTATACATTAAGTAAATGTGCTGTTAACTATTACAATAACGTGACAAAACATGAAAAGTACTACACATCAGTAGCACTTTAATAAAAATTCTACACTAGGTCTCTGGGCCATCGTCTTTTCAGACGCCTCGGAGGATTATCAGGAATAGTGTGGGAAGCAAGTTGAGAAATTAGGGGATTTAAGTGGTTATGGAGCTTACTATGAAAGGATTGATATCTGGTTTGGGCTAAATCTGCAACAAATGAAACATTGAGATCTTTATGGATAAGTTTATTGGTGACAAAGTAAGGTGCATTGAGGATTTTTCGAAGGATTTTGGATTGTAAGGATTGGATATGAGATGAATTGGATGGTTTAGTGGAGCCCCAAAGCTCAACTCCGTACGCCCAGATAGGTCTAATCACAATCACGTATATTAGTCTTTTGTAATTAATTGGGAGCTTTGAACGTTTGTCTAGTAAATGTTGAAGTAGTCTGTAACGATATTAATTCTCAGTATTATATACGTCATGTATTCTTGCATATATTTTACTGTTATTCCAAATATACCAAAGTCCCTGTACGTATAAATTATAGTTTAAAAATAATTTAAATCTATTATTATTATTATCATTTTAACAATCAGCATCTTTTAATTTCTTTCTTATTTTAGGCGCAAAATTTAGTTTTAAAATAATATATTAAGTCGATAAGCTAATCTAAGAATCAGTAATTTGTTACATATTTAAGATATGTTATTTTTATGTTGTAAAAAGTATATGTCGCTCATGTATTTCAAAAGTGACACAAAAATCAGTATTGCATAAATATCATGTTTAAGTTCAAAACACTACAAAATGTCATAAATGTATCGAATTAACTTCAAATCCCACCCGATTCATTTTATTTTTTGGGTACTCGTACACTTTCGGTATTTCATACAACACTCTGAGAACTTTAGATTTTTTTAATACTATTTGATTTGTGTCACTTTTGAAATACATGTGCGATATGTTTATATTCAAATGTATAATACAACAGTATATAGCGATATACATTTGAATAGAATAATATAGACCAAGGCAGTAAATTGATTGAAATTCTTGCAAGAAAATGTTAGCACAAAAAAGCAAGTTGAATTTTAGAAGGTCCTGAGGCCATCTTCTTTTCAGACTACTAAAAGGATTATCTGAAACCGAATGAGAAGTTTGAAAGGGAATCGAGCTGGTAAGGAAATTATGAACGGATTGTAATCTGGTTTTTGCCAAATTAAAATATATGGGACATTACGGATTAGTTCATTTGGGGAATTTAGAATTTAGGATTAGACAGAATTTGATGGATCAAAATAAAAAAGTAATTTTCTACATATAATACATAACAGATGTACACGGAAAACTTTCTATCGATAGAGTAAGATTAGACACTGTTTATATATTGTCAATCCTTCTAATGCATTTGGTTTTGCAGTTATCAACACATCACATATCGGGTCAGAGATAGCGACATTACTGATAAATCATGGCTGCTGATTAGACGCACTGACTTCATGCAAGTTGCCGTTAAGGGAAAACTAATTTTAAAGCAGTACAGATTTTATGTATACAAAAGAATACGTAATAAAATTACGCTAATAAAGTCAGGACCAGATATCAGCTATTCTCTAGTAAAAATTTAGTTTTACACCTTGTATCTTATTCAATTGTCGAAAATCCTGTGACGCGTTAAAAAAAAATGGATGCATCTGAGATCTTAAATATAAATTTTAGTTTAAATCGTTATAATATCATTACAATTATTATTGTTCTCATTTACTAAACATGTTTATTTCATTTATATAATAGATCAAGAGTAAAGTAAAAACAATGAAAAAGTAAATAAAAGTAGCAAAATTATATAAATCATAATCATTATACATTTCTCAATCATTAATTCAAGTCATACAAATTAAATAAAAAAATTCATCTAAAAAAACAAAAAACAAATTTCAAGGATCAGAAATATTCTTTACTCCTTAAATTAGCATTTTTAATTTAAAATTAGAAAGGAACGCGTTATTGACTAACGGTTTGATGAAATAACAAAGGAACAAAACACTGTTTAAAGTGGCTATGATTTATTTTAAAGAAGTCACTGTTTGCTCAAAAGTACACAAAATAAAAATTATAATTACATAATAGATGATGTGTGTTAATGACACTCATAATTTTTGGGGAATATTTTCATCTTTTTTTTTAATTATGCAGTCCACAAGTTTCATTCTCTTCCACATTTTTAAAACTTGGAGAGTCTAAAAGTACAACCTTTTACCAGTGTAGGCGATTATTGTCAATTTTGTCATTATTGTCAATCATGCAACGTTTCCATAGGCTTAGTGGACAAAACACTCTCTGCTTAAAACCCTGATTTTTGTTTACTAATTTTGGATGGGGCAAAGCTTGTTTTGATGGCTAATACTCATTACATATTGTAGGGTTCTGAAAAACAAATCTAGTGATACCAAAAACCACAAATGTTTTGTGGCAAAAGACGTTTTGAAAGTTACCTCCTCAAATAATGTGATAACATGTTTTACCAAAGATAGCCTCTCGTGTTTCATGCAGGATAATTATGTTGCCAATACATTTCAATTTAGTGTTTTCAAATAATAAATTTAATACGGTTTGATTTTTTTTTTATGTATTTTATTTTTTGAAACTTTAATCAGTATTTTAATTACATGGCTTAGACTTTTAATGATGTTACCCAATAAAGTACTACATCTGAATTTGCTAAGCCATTTTATTAAGTTACTTTGGACGGTTATCCAAAATCGATTTGGAAGCATGAGAGACTCGAGAATTCGAGTGTGTATGAAGTTATTAATAAAACAAAAGGAATCTTTAAAGACCAAATAAACATATAGTACATTTAATTCATTAGGAATAAGTTTATTTGAGACGTAATTTTTCTAATGATTAAGGTGATTTTTCTATGATTGGATAAAAAAAAGTATTGTTTGGCTCAATGAAACCCCAAATCTCAACTCCGTATAGGTCTAGTAAATTTTCTAGTCATGTAAATGAGTCGTTTGTAACATAGAGGCGATAGTCTAGAAAATATTAAAGTGTTGAAAAACCAATATTGGTCTCTTTTTTTATTTCAGCCTTGTATTTATATTTTTCCAAATATAGTTCTGTTAAGCAGATCTCTTGAACAGAGATTAGTGGAGTACAATTAAAGTTTACTATATGGCGAAAAATTGTAAAATATATATTCTTTATATTTTAAACTTTGTATATATACATTTACACCTTTCAAAAGTAAATGTGAACAACCAGCGGAATGGCTTGATAAACATGTGTGACATGCTAAGCGTAAGAGAAAAATATAACCAGCGCCAATTCTTCCTTGGTATTCGTTAAGTTAAGGAAATTAAGGAAAAAGTAGATCTTTCATCCACCTTCTTTTAGGTTTCCCTTAGGTATTTTAAAAAATATGTCCAAGTAAATTTTGGTGGATTTTCCGTAGTGAATCCTCATGCTTTCGTCAACTGTTACTACACGTAAGTCAGTATGTACTGCTGTTTTGGCAATGTACAAAGTTTGTGTGATGTCTAAGAGTTCTTGATTGATAAGTCTGCAGTCTATTCATGTGTATTTTTTGACATGAAATCTGAGAAGCTTAAACTCATTTAATACGTTAAAGTAACAAGTTTGTGTATAAGTGTTAACTTGGATTGTCGTCTGAGTAATAATATTTTTTAAAATCTATTTGGCTAGTTTTTGTTAGTGGAGTGTTATCAATGCACACAACCACCCTCTTGATTTCATGCCTGCGTCCTTAAAATTAGTCACTAAATTTTTATCGATTCTATTTATTTGTAATTATATCGATAACTTTAAACAATTTTAAGTTACTTAGTAACCAACTTTGATTATTTAATAAATTATTTAAATAGCAAGGATTAAAAACCTTTTCATATCAAAATTTATGAGAACCAATTATTCTTATTGAAATGTAAAAAATAAATTGTAAAAAAAAAACCTAACATATGACCTAGTCGAAATTAATGGTGAATACTTTGAGTAAAATTCATAATAACGGCGTAAAACATTTTTCTTGATTAGTAGGATGATGATAGTGGCCAGTTACACGCAACCCATAATGAATTTTCGTTGAATCACCTGCAACACCTGAAACTCGAACACGGGCTGTAGGAACATCACAAAATAGAATTAACAAGCTGAACGACAATCAATCGCCACGGATGCAACAGGTAGCGCTCTGCCGCGCAACTTTTAATAAATAATGTTATTTAATAAATTTTAGTACATAACAAATAAACCTCTCATGTTTCCGCTTCAATATAAAATAAGCTTTTCTAATAAAGTTGCACTCTTGTATCTTTAAATTAATAATCGAAAAACCTAAAAATACTTTATACTAATCATGCATGCTTAACATACTTAAAATATAGTACTATACCAAAAAATTTTCATCATTCAGAAATAATTTTACTGGTTAAGTAAGAATACGAAGGATAACAGTAATGACGTAAAATTACTAGTGATAATCTTCATGCTTGATTTTAAATTGCTCATATTTGACCAGCTTAATATTTTATATACCGTAAACGGGGGCTACTTTCAATAGTTTTCGCACATTTTGCCCGATCGTTTTAGTGAATATTTTAAATTTTCTTGGACGAAATGATAGCTACACAACTCGGCTTCAAATTTCTTTTGTTTGAGAAAAAGCTGATTTTTTTAAAGTAGTATTCTTTAATTTAACCCTTTTGAATATCAAATTTATGATTTTTTAATTTTTTGTTTTTGTTTTGAGTCGAAAAACCTCTAAGAAAAATTGCTCTTCAGCAATATGTTTCCATGATCCGCCAATTGGGTTCTATTCATCGCCAGATTTTTTTATAGAACACAAATATTTTTAGTTATGTTGCCACCTTTTATAAAAACATAGCTCTTAAATTAATAAATTACAAACTATCTATTAACATAAAGTCGATTTAGCTTTCAAGAAACATTTGTCCTTACAAAAAAAAAAAAAAAAAACATAAAAGAAAAACTTGAATAGAATGACAACATTACTAAAATCGAAGGAACAAAAGTGCATTTAGTCCAGCCAATGAGTGCTGAAGTGAGGGGTGTAGAGGGCATGGAATATCCGATAATTTTTGACTTCGTAGCTTCGTTAGGAATAGTCAGAAGGTAAACATACTAAAAGTCCCCACCAATGGGGGGGGGGTGAGCTAACAGTGGGGGGGAGGGGAGCGGTTCAATTTTTTTGTTTTTTCGATAATATCTCGAAAACGATTGACTACAGAAAAATATATTTCAAATAAACATAAAAGCTAATTAAATTTCCTATAAAATTAATAATATATAAATTTGTCGTAGTTCTGACCGTTTAAGAGATATTCGTTATTGAAAATCGGTGATTTTCGGAAAAAAAAAAAAAAAAAAAAAAAAAAAAAAGCAACAAATGTCACCTCACTTTTTGTCAAACTTTTGATTCTAGTACCTTCCACAATCGATTCTCAGAAAAAATTTTAGAATTAAAATTGTAGAGAATTAAATTTACGTTAATTTTATACATACATTTCTGGTATTTGAAGCAAGTGTTTAACAAAAAGTGAAGTAAACTTTTTGTTTATTTCTAAAATTATCGATTCTTAATAGCGTATATCTCGAAAACTGTTGGAATTTCGACGAATATGTATAACATTAATTTTATAGGAAATTTAATGAGCTTTAATTTTTATTTGTAACATATTTTTTTAGAGTCCACTGTTTTTGAGATATTGAAAAAAAAAAAAAAATTGAACTTTCCCCCCCCACCATTAGCTCACCCCCCAGGGGCGGGGACTTTTAGTATGTTTACCTTCTAACTATTCCTAACGAAGCTATGAAGTAAAAAATTATCGCATATTCCATGCACTCTACAATGTGTTTATTGACTGGAATAGTACGTGAATTTTCAATTAAATTTTAATAATTTTTGTGAATATTATTTTATCGTTCTTGATTTGTTAGTTTTACATGTTAATTTTTGTCCATCATTAAATCAAAATCATTTTTAATTATATATTACAGGCATATACTACAATAGTTTTAATTTTAAATTTGAACGAAAGGGGTTGTTCATATCCATCAAAAAAATAAAACAGACGATATCACAATGTTTAAAGTAATACCTTCTTCTAAAAAGTGTCAACAATTTTGACGGATTATAGTAAATGACTAGTATTCAAATTTAATAATTACTACTATTGTCTTAAATATTTTAACAGAATGTTTATCATATCGTGGTTTAACTATGGGAAATAAACTTAAACACTGGAACTATTCAAGATAATCACGAATTATTTCGATTTCATAAGGGACTGAATGAGTAAGATGTGTTTAAACTATTGGTAATGACCAATCAAGAAGGCAGCGGAACTTCTAACCGACGCGATCAGGTGACGCTATTTCTGACGCAACTTGTAACAATAATTGCAGACCATGATGAAACTTCCAACGTTAATTAAAGCATGTATTTGTTAAAGTGACATGATGGATTGATCATCCGTCTCTACGGCCCTCAACAGTTGTGATATCCAATGTAAACAACAGTCGAACAACATGAATTTGTCACAGCGTTTGCTGGAAAAACAAGCTTCGATAATGCTTATCTACTGTTTGTTTTGTAAGATCACCTCTGGATCTCATTCCCCGTATCAATTTCAGTTGAATTCAATTGAATTTATGGGGTAAAGGCGGTTTGAATTATAACTGGTGTTCTGCTAGTTCTAGAAAATAAAACAATTTTGATGTGTGCTGCTGTAGTATTTCTCTTATTCGGCGCTTTATTTATTATTATTCAAATTAAAACGACCAGTGACGCAGACAAAGAAGCGCTAAGATCTGAAATCCTGTTTAAACTTGGTGAAAACTGGAGGGGGGATTGTTTTAGAAATAGGCATTGTATATATGTAAGAACGTTTTTGTTTTTAAAAATCTATTTTGTCCAATTAATTTATCAAGACCTGGGGCCCACATGTATAACAAAAACGTCTCAGTCTAACCAAGAGTTTAAAACTGCTGTATCCAATGCTTCATAAACGGTCGACATTAAAACTCCGACAACGACTGAATACATACACTTACTTACTTAAACCCATATGGACTTACGCCACACAAATATACGGGACTGCAAAAAATACGCACCTTAAAAAAACACAAATATTCCAATAAAAATTACTCAGACTAATCACGAAATCACCTTGGTACATTTCAAACCACACCCTTCACACTGATTTAGAAATACCCACAGTAAAGGAACATATATACATGACCTTTATAGACGATTCCACGACAGACTTCATGGACATAACAACATACTCATTAATGACATGGCCACGACTGACATACCTGGAAATACTATCAGAAGGCTTAAAAGAAGCTGGATGAGAGATTTTCTCAAATAAATCTCTTTAACCCATGCCAGGAGAAGGTACTATTGAGTACTAAGCTCCCACACGCATACGCATACGGCCTGTAGTCTTCAATTTCATCACATTCACTGATTGTTACCCTAATAACAGGTGTGAATCGAAATATGAAAGAGAAAAAAAAAATTATCATTATTTTTATTAAATTATTTTTCACCAGTAAAATGTTATAAATTTCTAATTTACAAAACTATTGCTTGTTATCATGCCTATTGAAATGAAATGAAATGAAAAAAAATAACCCTTATTCTGGGACATATTGCCGCTAAGAATAACAAACATGTATAATAAGGTTGTATAATAGTCTGGCTATCTTGATTCCAAACAAAGATAATAATATGTATAAAATATGATATATGTATGTCCAATTGAAAATAGAACTTTGCGATAAATATATAAATAAGAAAATATTAGAGAAAAAATAAAAACAATAATAATAATAATAATAACAATATGATGACATAATAACCATATGCAAATATAATAATTACAATGCGTTCTGGAAAAATAAAGAAATGTAAAAAATAAATTAATAAAATAAAATAATTACAGTGAATAGAGAGGAAAAGTTATATGGAGAAAAAAAAATTAAGAACTATTTGGGTGTTAATAAGACAAAATATTTACAAATACCTATAATCGTAGATTTACTCATCTACTTCCTATTGAGGCGAATGACTAAAATTAACAAATGTACAAATAATGATAGTATTGTATGAATTTTGGGGAAATAAAGGCCCTTGTGGGTACCAAGGAGGTGAGGGGGGGAGAGTATGGAGTGAGGAAGAATACAGTCTGAGAGAATGAAGAAGAGGTGGGAGGAGAAGAAGAGGGAAGGATGTGTGGGGAGAGTTAGGAGGAAATGATATTCACGTGGTCTATAAGGCTGTTTCGTGTCAAAAAAAAAAAAAAAAAAAATGATAGAATTATTGAAGTAGGCCATTGGTATCGAATATGCTGAGTTTGACTTACTTGATTTTTAATTATTACACATATTGGCGGCGTCTAACTATTTAAGGTGGTATCGGAATAGGAGAGTTTTGAATGAGTTTAAGGAACAAGCATGTCTAATTGCAGGAGGGACACAGTTCCAGAGGGTAGTGGATCGAGCTTGGAAGGAGTGTTGGTTCGGTGCAGGGGAGTATAAAGGTTAGAGGAAGGCGATGTAGTAGTGCAATATTTGTTACAATGAAAGTTTTTAATTAGTTAAATTAAGAAACTAAAACAAATTGTAATGGTTTAGTTGTATCATAATAGACTTAGAAATATTATGTATTCGCTGATCATCAATATTCAAATATAAGCGAATTAAGAATAATTTGAAAAAAGAAATTCATATAATTAATACATTTTCTTCTAAAATTTTAATTGTTTCTTTATGTATTTATATTTTTTAGCTATTTATTGAACTTTAAAATTGTTATAAAATAAAAATACATTCAGTAAATGTGAAGAAAATATGTATTCTACCTTGCCAATTGTTTAAAAACAAATACCACTTCAGTAAAACATTCATATCAGGAGGTCCCGAGACCATATTCTTTTCAGAAGGGTTATTAGGAATAGAATGGAAAGCACGTTGAGAGAATATTGGATTTGATCGGTTATCGGGTTTGCTATGGAATGGTGGTTGCCTGGTTTGGGCAAAATCAGCAACATGTGCGACATTAGCATCTTTCGGTTGGTTTTGACAAACTAAAAAGCATTTTTAATTGCTAGGATAGTTTAGTGGATCCTTAAAGCTCAAATCCGTATGCCCAATTTGGTAAATTACAGTCATCGAAAGTATGTTTTGTAATTAATTGGAAGCTTTGAACGTTTGTCTAGTGAATGTTGAATTTGTCTAGAATTGGACAAATATGAGCAGTTTGTTGTCGTTTTAATCTTGTATGATATAATATGATATTGTGCATTATACCTTGTATTAAATGATATAAAATATAGTTTAAAAAAATAGATAAAAATAAACATAATACCTAATAAAAAAACTGATTTAAAAGTTAAGATAAAAAGATGTCTCTAATATAATATATATTTCTTGGCTTTATGTATCGTAAAAAACGGTGCTTTAGATTGTAAGGCTACTACGAACTAACGAGTATCTATTAACTTACAATAAAAAATAAATAAATTAAAAAATTAAAAAACAAAAAAATTTGACAACTAATTTCCTAGAATGAATCACCTAATTAATTAATAATTAAATAATTAAATCTTTTAGTCAAATTATCAATAGTTCACTTAAAAATGAAATATTTAATCATTATTAAATTAGGTGACTGATTCCAGGAAATCAGTTGTCAAATAGCTATTTTGCACAACTCTGCTGAGAAACATTAATCGAAAATTGATGGAAAAATTGTATTCTAAAAATAAAATAAAATGTATAAATAGGACCGAACAAGAAGTACATAATTTCCATTCGACCTTTTTCGTCACTGCAGTCAATATAGTAATTTATCAACGTTTATAAGTTATTCAGAATAATGATAGAGAAGGAACTACATACTAGATAAATATTAGAGATGGTATCAGTGCGATATTTTTATACCGCTCTGAATCCATTACACCCCTCTAGGCATACTGAGGATTACAGGGGTAATTTAAGGTCATTATCATAGAGAGTGAGCCCTTCCCGTTATATCTTGCCAATCGTTCCATCTGCCAGGAATAGCGCAAAATATTTTACCATAAAGCGGTGAGATGCCTAGGTCCTGATAGAACTACCAGTCGAATTACCTATGCCAACCTTTATGCACTAAGGATCGTGTGGGATTAATTTTTTTGGATTAAAAGAGTAAAAATATAAAATATTTCTTTTAGAATCATTCTAGTCCTAAAGACTTTTTTTTTAATAACAATTTATTGAAATTTACAACTGTACAAAATATATACATCAAGTAAATGTGCTGTTAGCTATTACAATAACGTGACAAAAAATAATTTTTAGAGAAAAAACAAAACCGATTTCAAGATTAAACCTACATATACAAACTTAAACTAAAAAATAAAAAATAATATTTTAATTGCATCAAAACAAAAACCTTTAAATGAAAATCAACGAAATTATCGATACTTATATACCTATTCACAATTTATGACCAGTTATCTTTGGGGTCGGTGCCAGCCAAGAAGGGCAGTTTAATCCTGCCTTTACAATAAACTTTCGAATAGCCGGAGACAGTGGTGTGGCAGTGATGAAACAGTTGGAGTATCTTTACGATTACAATTTCTTTTCAAATTCTGTTTGTTTTGGTAGGCACCGACTCCAAAAATAACTGATCATAAATTGTGAATAGGTATATAAGTATCAATAATTTCATTGATTTTCATTTAATAGTTTTTGTTTTGAAGCAATTAAAATATTATTTTTTATTTTTTAGTTTAAGTTTGTATATGTAGGTTTAATCTTGAAGTCGGTTTTGTTTTTTTTTTTCTCTAAAAATTATTTTTATTTTTCACTTTTTAGTGGTGAGTGTATTTTTGTTTATACAGTCAATACTCGATCTTCAAGCTTCCCTGAAAAATGGTTTTATTTATTTAAAACTTTCAACTGAATTGCGTTTTTTTCTGAGGGTGCCTAAAAGTAGACTTACCGCCTTCCACCAGTGGCGATCTTTTCTTTATTCTTTAGGACGGTTGAAAGAGAACTAAGCGGAATTCGGAATTCACTAGCAACAAACGCCCACTTCTTTCTCATTGCTGCACTTTGCAAATCAATTTTAATAACTAATAATAAGTGACTGGTGTAACTATGAACTGAAAAGACAAACAATGACAGAAAACAGGAAAACAAATTACACATGAAATTCCTTTAATTTGAGTTCGAGTTATAGAGGCGATGACTTCTAATAGTTCGTTTCATAGAGGTGGTCCTAGAAGTACTCTCTTTTGAACCCTATTTTTAGTTCTACTTATTTTCGACACAATTTGTCACGTCCTTAGTCTCAAATTGTCTCATTGAGGTGAAATTTAAGTGTAATGTACTTCCGACAGCAGATTATCTTCGACTAATTTAAGAATTCAGCTTATCGAAGTACAACACATCAAGAGTTGACTGTATATGTAAATTATTTTTGTTAGTAATTTAGATTTAGTTACCATGGAGGTTTTAGATAATCATAATCATAAATATGTTTACATTTATTATAACAGGTTATATAACAGTGTTTTTTATTAACTGTTTTTTTTTTCTTAAAAAGTGTTGCGTTGATTTCAAAATATTTTTTATGGGACTACCTCTGAAGTATGCCCTACCGATCTGAAAAAGAATCATCAAAATTGATTCAGAATTGACGGAGGTTCTCAACTCGTCTGTATTTTTTTATTTTATTTTTTGTGTTTGTTACGCGATTACTCCGTTAAATCTGAATAAATTTTGATGAATCTTTTTTAGATCGGTAGGGCATACTTCAGAAGTAGTACCATAGAAAATATATTGAAATCAACGTAGAAATTGTTAACAAAAATCCAAAAAAAAACGTTAATAAGTGATTTTATGACCTGTTTTTTTTTTATTTTTCTTAAAAAGTTCTGCGTTAATTTCAAAATATTTTTGATGAGACCACCTCTGAAGTATGCCCTACCGATCTGGAAAAGAATCATCAGAATTGACGGAGGTTCTCAACTCGTCTGTATTTTTTATTTTATTTTTTGTGTATGTTACGCGATTACTCCGTTAAATCTGAATAAATTTTGATGATTCTTTTTTAGAGCGGTAGAGCATACATCAGAGATAGTCCCATAGAAAATATATTGAAATCAACGTAGCAATTTTTAAGAAAAATACAAAAAAAAACCGTTAATAAGTGATTTTATGACCTATTTTTTTTATTTTTCTTAAAAAGTTCTGCGTTAATTTCAAAATATTTTTGATGGGACCACCTCTGAAGTATGCCCTACCGATCTAAAAAAGAATCATCAAAATTGATTCAGAATTGACGGAGTAATCGCGTAACATAAACACAAAAAAAAAAAAAATACTGACGAGTTGAGAACCTCCTCTTTTTTGAAGTCGGTTTACGACGAAGGGTCAAGGTTATTTGGTGAGATTTTTTTGGATTTATTTTGATTCTCCATTTTTGACACCATTCTTGAAGGCTTACTAAAGATTTTTAAAAATTATTTTATAATAATCTTATACAGAATACCTAAGACTATATATTTTTCAGATGTCTCCGAGGGTTATAAAATTCAAATGAAAAACTCATAAAATATTTTTAATTGAAATTATAAATATATAAAAGAGGATGGCCTCGAGACCTTTTAATATAGAACTTATATACTTATAGGTACCAGTAGATAGTTCCTTTACAAGCAATTGACATGACACTATGAGCATAGTGTTCACATTTGAAGGGTCTGGTGGATGAAGAGGTTCCGTAACAAAACACAATTTTGAGTAATTCATTTTAAAGTTTTCTTTTTTTTATATTTTCCTTTTGCAGAAAAAATTTAAATAGCACTTTCATTTTCTACGAGTATTTATTTATTATTCTAGTTCTTTTGATATTTAGATGGTGCTACCTACAGTGCGCATAAATTCGATACCCATTTTTTTAAAAAAAATTTCATAACCCTTTATCCACGAAACTATTAATTTACTTGATGCATTTTTATTTTATTGTATACAGTTGTAAATTTCAATAGATGTCTTTAATGAAATGTAGTAATGGACATTAAATTATACTATTTTAAAAAATTTTACATTTGACGATTACCACCTCAGACTCTTCCCGATGAGATATGCATAATTGAAACTGGTATCGCCGTAAACTGACGGAAACACTTCAACGAGGCGGGTAAAAAGTGAAGAGATGAAACTCTCACTAAGTGAATGCTTTATAAATAAAATTTTCTTTACTCAAACCATTAGGTCACCGATGACAGGGAAGTGGATAAAGCGAGCGAGGTCCAGTGGTCAGCTTCTAAAAGCCGACACTAATCTGGTTAGTTCGCCTCTTAGCTCCTCCATCTCTTATCCGCTTCCTCTATTAACTTTTAACGTTTGGTCTCCTGTTTGACAACAGTCGTATTAAACCTCTTAATAAACTGCTCCGGGAATATTAAAAAAAATAATAATAATAAAATTGCCTATTTTACATAAAGTTTTAAAAAGCTGTTAGAAAGCCCTTTGATGATAATCATCAAGATTAATTAAGTTTTTTATTTTTATTATTAATAATCACCCACATACTTTTTTGTTATAATATTATAATAATCACACCGGCCTGAACCCTCAAACATGATTTACGTACTTGAAATATCCACATTGCATGTTGGAAAGAAATTGCTATTTGTCTCATAAAGGACGTGTATGAAGGAACTTAGAAACAAAGCCTTCCGCTCTGGACCGCAGTTTTCCCAGGAGTGTGGGCCCGGGTAATCAAAATTGTGTGGGCCCAACCTTTTCTCTATTTTCAGACCTTGGACTAGAGATGGCGTCATAGGGACTCAACTCCCTGTGGTTTCCAGTCTTAGATATTTCAAAACTAAGGAATACAAAGTTTTTTTTTAAATTTCTTTAATGTTGATAAGTTTGGTGAAACTTATTAATTGAAGGATTTAATGAATGAAGGAGTTATGTCAATTTTTTTTAATACAATCTAGTTTAATGGATAAAGGTTTTAGGTGCGGAACTGTTGGTAGCTAAATCTGAATATTTCAAAACTTTAAAAAGATATATTAAAAAGATGAAACAGGACTACCACGAAAGCACACAGTTACTTTAGCAAAATAGCTCTGTATACGGCCCTTCGCAAACTGTCAATGATCAAACACGAACTCTCAACGAACGATTTCATGAAAAATCAAATGAACATTCCAACACAATCATAAACATGGCCACTACTCACATTCTATACATCACCCACTAAAGCCTAAAAGAAGCTGGATGAGAGATCTCCTGAACTAATTCAGGAAAAAATCAGGTCAGAAGGCGGTGCAACTGGGTTCTACTCCCGTACCTCAAATTCATTTGTTGTTAATCAATTGTGTGAATAAAAAGGACTGCATGAAGTAACCATATTCAATCATTTCCGTTTTTCTTTCCTTGATTTCCAATTGTTCTTCATCCGTGCACTTCGCAGTCTCCTCTCTTTTCCTTCTTCTGGAAACCATTATAGCTCTTATGAACATGTTTGAAAATTTATTTCGTATGCCTGTTCTTATTAATAACCTTATGTGACCAAAGAATTTGATTCCCCTTTTCCTGATTTTTAAGTATTTATTGATATTTACAACTGGATACATTATAGGCAACAAGTAAATTTGAGGGAAATGATTACAATGATATATTAATAGCATGTAGAGAAATAGTCACTAGTAGCACTTCAAGGACTCTTGGCCATCTTCTTTTAAGATGCCTCGAAGAATTATCGGGAATTGAGTGTGAATTGACTGGATTCAAGTAGGTATGGAGTTTACTATGAAATGAAAGTTATCTGATTTGGGAAAAATCAGCAACATGTGGGACATTAAGATTTTTATGGACAAGTTTGTGACATAATAAGAAGCGTTGAGGATTTAACGAAGGATTTTGGATTGTAAGGATTGTATACGAGACAAATTACGTCAAAGCTCAACTCCCTATGTCCAAATAGGTCTAATTACTGTCGTGTAAATGAGTCTTTTGTAATTAATAGGAAGGTTTGAACGTTTGTCTACTAAGTACTGGATGAGTCGAAAACGACGGGCAGTTTCTTGTCGTTTTGGTTTGGTACGATAACTACATTTTATTTTATTTTTTAACATTTACATCTGTCTATAAGATATTCATCCAGTAAATAGAATAAAAAAAAAGCTTTATTCTTCAGGGCTTTATTCTGGGACAAAGCCCCTTAAGAATAACTTAGAATAACACAAAGTAAGATCATAACAGGCCGAGAGCTGTTAAAAATGAACATAGGTAAAATTGAATACAAATAGGTATGAGAAAAAAAAATACAGAGAAAAACTAGAAAAAGAAAAAAAAAACCTATAAATAAAAAGAGAGTGAACAAATAAATATACAAAATAGAGGTTAATATTGTAAATAAAATTGCAGAGAAAAAAACAAAACAGAAACTTAAAGAAAAATAAAAGATAGAAAATCAAAAATTATCATTACAATCAATTAAAATATTATCATAATCAAACTATAATTTATGCTAATGTTTTATGTCTGACGATTTTAGTAATTAAATTAGACAATTACATACATAGTACAAACATCCTTATAATTAGAGAGCGTCGAGTTGGGGGGAAAGAAGATGGTGAAAGAATAGTGATTTGAATGTTCCAAGGGAAGAAGCAGTGCGGATACAGGGGGGGAGGGAATTCCAAAGAGTAGAGGATCGGACAAGGAAGGATCGTTGGAATGCAATACTTCTATAGAGGTCGGGAAGACGAGATCTTGTATGCAGTGATTTGATAGCAGACTTGAATTTCAGGTTACTGTACATAAAGGGAGGGTGACGGGTGTTGATAACTTGGAATAGGTAGGTGCCTAGGAAGTATTTTTTGCGGAAGGAGGGAAAAAGCCAATTTAACTCAGTGTACAGATGCGAAACATGGGAACGTCTCGAGGTTCCGAAGACAAACCTAATGAAGCAATTCGTATGTGGGGAAATAAATAAAATAAAATGTTAATAACTTTTAATAAAACAGCAATCCTTTCTTCACAAATACATACCATAGTATCCACCGCTCTGTCTTCAACTTGTGTTGTTTAGGTTTCGAAGTTTTATTTTACGAATTACTGTCATGAAACGTAATATTTTTAATTAATAGGGATGTTTGAACGTTTGTCGGGAAAATTTTGGGGAAGTCGGAAACGACGATCATTCTTTCTTTTAAGTCTTAAAAAAAAGAAATATTTCGAATTTGAAAATCTTCTTTTCTGAACTTTTTTAAGAAAGGCTTATCTTGGTTCCAGATATGGAGATGAATAGAGAATAAAATAGTATGGATTGTATATAATAGTGAGTATACAGGGCAATAATTTGAGGAATATTATAGAAAATTAAGCGATTAGAGAGAGCTATCCATAAAATGGATTGGGTTAATGGGAGGTATTACTCAGGAGTGGACAGGCCGTGCGGCCGTGACCCCCCCCCCTCCTCCTCAGCCCCCACAGGTGGCCCACAACAGGTCCGGTCCCGGCCTAGAGTTCTTATCTCCTTCAATTTAGTACACCTTCTGTCCGCCTAGCCGAGATACCATCGCTCGCAAATGGTAATAGGTTCGGATGTCTATTTCGATTATTGAGCAAGTGAAAGCAACAAAGCTGGGGTTGAAGCTCTTCATCTAGAAGAAATAAAGGCTTTCTGATTGAATTATAAAACTAATACCTAAGTACTTTTATTATACATTTCATTAATTTAATGCATAAGTGTTATGTTTTCTTAACCCTCCAAGGACTTGCTTGTCCGTATAATCACACCAAGCATACCCCCACTCAAAAGGACATCCTTTTTCACCCTTATTTTATTCCTTTGTACCACTGACTCGCTCTCCAAGAGGTGCTAGTATTGATTTGCCACCAAAACTGTGACTATTGAAGCACTTCTCTCATAAAAAAAAAAGTTTGAAATTTGTAAAATTTTAAAAATCGATTTTCACCAACGTTAAGAGTTATAATTTTGTTAAATTTGTTTTCAGCTGAAATTATTATAGAGTTAGACTCTATATAATTGTATCATACTCTAGTACGAGTTTCATTAAAAATAATAATCCTGAAGGTTTTAAAATGGCCGTTCCCTACGACTGCGATCGAATAATCGTGCCCACGATAATTTTTTTTTTTTAATTGTTGATCTAACAAAAATTTTATTTTTTATTGAAAATAGGTAAATATGCATTTATAATAAATTTTTAACCTTTAGATAGGTCGTAAACTTGACAAATTACAACCTTTTCCTCTTCTAAAATTACAATGTTCTCCCTAAATATTGTTCATTATTAACAAAATCTGAAAGTAGTTATAATCGTCCAGGTTTCTTAAATTTCATTCCATTCTCTCACCTATCTACCCTTTCAGGTAGCAATGTTACCGTTGACAGGTAGCACTAGTAGTGCATCATTTTACTGATGATCCAGGTAACGGCCGCTGTTAGATGTTAGATGGGGTTTCATAAAAAAAAAAAATCAATTCTATATTAAATAATTATTTATAGTTTGTTAGGTATATTAATTATAATAAAAAATTTATTTTGTTAATAATAAAAGCGTTTATATTATGAAATTCCAAAATTTAAAACATCCTTTGCGTGCTTGGGGAAGGCCTAGCATGATCATATGAACATGGTCAATTATGAACAAACAGCGAGTCTGATTTTTTTAAAAACAATTTTCCTGTATATCATCATGTCCAATAATAATGAAAAATTTAAAAAATCTTATTTTAATAGCAAAAATTTTTGTTCGTTCTTGGAGGGTTAGTAACAGTTATTTCATCATACATCGTGACATAATACTTAAAAAATGAAAATGAAATACTTAATGACTGATTTCCATATATGCATGCAGATAAGGATCATAGTCTTTAAAAATTATTTTACTATAACCATACCATTCTAAAACTCATATCAGAATAACTAGTAAATCTATCAATATTAGATTTAATTTTCGACAGGAAAATTCCTATCATTTTGTGCTTAGCTTTGACAGAAGGATGGGTGACAGGAGTGTCAGTTTGTCAAAATAAAATTATAAATTCTTAATAACTACCTTATATTCCTTTATATAAACCTGTTAAACCAAAACTCTTGCAGTAAATCCACATATTTACCAATTTAAACCCGTATGAACATATGTCTTATGAATATACGGTGAAAAAATCCAACAATTGTATTTCTTCTGTCCATTTTTTTTTTACCACAATTGTAAAAAAAACTATTTGCTTATGAACAATGTGATGATCATGGTTGCTTGGTTTATGGGGATCAGTCTGGTGATCTCAAGATTCGATTGAGGATACTGGCGAAATGTTTCATTAGATTTATCTTCGGGATCCCCAGGTGGTCACATGTTTCTTGTCGATAATCTGAGCTTGGGTGGATTTTTCTTAGATTCCGACGGCAATACTTTCTGTGAACTCTCCTATCCCAATCTCTAAAAACCAAAAAATCTTCTTATATCCTTGGCCTGATAATTCTGCGTTCTTCTATCCACCTCCTGAACACCAGATCCCAAAACTTTTTCCTGTATACCCCCTCACGTAAAACTGCTTCCTTTGAAAAGTTCTTAATCATTTGTGCTACCTCCTCTTGGAATTTCCTACTATTCGTAAAGCTGCTTCCCTTACTTATTTTAAAAATAATTTAGTTTTACATCTTTTAAAGAATCAATCTTCCTCAAATATGTTAATAATTGAGTGGAATTATTTATTTAGAATTATTTAGTCCTTTAATATACGATTATATTGTATATTACTATTTTTATTCCTGTCGAAAATATATGCCGCAGACCATTGTACCAATCATGGTACATTATTATTATTATTATTATTCTTAGGGGACAGTAAGTCACAGAATAAAGTTTATTCTTTTTCATTTCATTTAATTCTTTGGATGAAAAAAAAAAAGCAAATAGATATGTGCCTCGAAGAAAAAAACATAGGGATATTTATCAGTTTATACTGCAATAATATAAGTATTCATCAACAAATATAGATGTACATGGCTGTCATTTTTCGTAAGGTCAAATCAGCCAGTATCGGTTTCTTCAACCAAAAGACAAATGTTCTATAAAAAAGAGTTGAGGACAAGTGCCTAAAGAGAAACGTTTGAAGAATATAGCTAATGTTTTAGTGATACCCGTCCCCTCGCTCGCTATGTTCTATTTTCCGCTTTGTTTTTCCTTTAAGGGTCTCGAGGTTAAGGGCAGCAAGGAAATGGAGTGGAGAGCTCTCATTTTCTTTCTTCATCCGACCCTTACCTACACTCGTCTCCTCCCTATACAAGGCCGTTCCTTATCTCCCGTGTTTCTCTTTGTTCGCTCTATATGGCTGCTGCTTAGCTGTGCTTATACATCACGAACTTTTTCATTTAAAAAAAAAAAAAAAATGCCCCCCAGGATTTGGGACAAGAGAAGTCTTAACGGCAAGATTTGAAAAAAAAAAAAAAAATGAACTCGACTGAGACAAAATTGAATATAACCACTTATTTAAATAGTCACTAGTCACGGTTTTTCCCGCTCCCCTAAGTTAAGAACTTTTAACTAATTATCGAAAGTTCATTTGTTTATCGATGAAAATCTCGTATTCAAGTATGCAATTAAGCTTTGTTTCTTCAATGATAATTTCATTGAAATTAAAGAGCTTCAAAAACTATAGCTGAATGTTACTATTAAAAAGCAGCTATAGTGACATACGTATACCACACGATAAAGACCTTTATTTCACGAATAACTAGGTTTCGAGAAAATCGTGACATATGCCCTTCTTTCGGGCGCACATTAAAATAATAAACTTTTGGCTAATAAAAAAAAAAATATATATATATATAATTTCCTTAAATGTATCTACTATTGATATATCTTATTATGTATAAAAAAAATCTACTTTATAATTCAGGAATCAGAAAAATATGGATACCTATAAACCCCGTCACATAAAACGTCTCCCTTTGAAAAATCATTCATCATTCATGCTACTTCCTTCTGGAATTCCCTACCCCCTCTTATTTGTAATGCTGGTTCCCTTTGTTCCTTTAAAAATAATTTATTTTTACACCTTTTCCATAATCAATCTTCCGCAAATATGTAAATAATTATGTGAATATTTAGAATTATTTTATCTTTTCATTTACATTGTATTTTATGTTATCATGATCATTATTTTTTATTTTTTCCTATCGAGAATATATGTAATGATTACTGGTGCATTTAACTTGTAAATAATAACAGCCAGACAATTGTACCTGTAATTGTGCATTATTGTTATTCTTAGGGGACAGTAGGTCCCGGAATAAACTTCCAATGTTTTAGTTTTAACATTAATTTCAAACAATTTCTCTAATTGTATTCCAATCTTGTATATTTATAGACCTACTCGTATTAAAGAGAAATGTCAGAGCTAATAGAAAAAAAAAAAAAAACGATAAAGTCAAATTGAAGATAAATATAACAAAAAAATTGTAAATCCGATTTCTCTAAAACTACTAACTCTAGGACAATCCATCGCTGCGATGGAATTTGTGGACCTCATCACTCCGGATGATGATGATGATGCAGCGAGGGGAACTTTATTCTCTCCAGACCCGACCCCTTGTAATCAGAACCGCCGGAGGAAAATTAATTTTTCAACCGTACTGTCATCATATTTCACCACTGATCAATAGTCGCTTTCTCTACGAGGCGAGGAGAGCAGGTTCATGTTCAGCGGCAAAACATCACTGCGAAGGATAACAGAGAGTATTATCCGAATTCTTAATAAATTAGGAATATGATTGAGATAAAACCGAAGAATGAATGTCTTGTTATAGCGTTTCTAAACATTACATCGACGCTTAAGGAACCACATACTATAAGTTATTTTTTATCCAAAATAATAAAAACCTTATCTTTGACATAAAATTTCGCGCTGGATTCTTTTCGGTTTTAAAAAAAAACCGAACGCAAAACTCCTAAAGCCAGTTGTGTTGATATGCTACAAATGGAATCATTGATCTGCATGCTAGAACTTACCTGTTATCCATGTTCAAACATTTAACTTTGAATCGATATACAAGACTAAAATGACACTCAAACGTTCAAAACTCCCGATTTACAACAAAAGACTCATTTACATGACAGTTATCAGACTTATTTGAACGTATGGAGTTGAGCTTTGGGGCTCTACTTAACCATCTAACTCATCTCTTACTCAATCCTTGCAATCCAAAATCCTTCGAAAAACCCTTAATGCTGCATATGTTACTGATTTAGCCAGAACCAGATACCTTTTATAGTAAACTCCATAACCAAATCCACTAGTCTCTCAGCTCGCTTCCCATTCTATCCCTGACAACCCCCCCGAGACGTCTGAAAATATGGTGGCCTCGGGACCTTCTCATATAGAACTTGTATTGAACTACTGGGTAATTTATTCACAAGTAACTGTCATGTTATTATTTTATAAAACTTATATTGAGTAACAATTACAATTTTGCCACAAATGTGATCAATAAGTAATATAGATATCGTATGATTACATTCACATTATTTGCAATGAGAAAAAATAAATAAATAAAAAACAAAAAAATATATAGAATAAAATAAATAAAAAGATAACAGAAAATAACTTTCTATACATAAACAATATAAAGAATAAATATGCTTATAAATAAAATAAATTGTAAAATTAAAAATAAGTAAATAAAAATAAAATGAATAAATAAATAAGTAGTAATAATAAAGAATAAAACAAAATTAAATTGAAATTTAAAAACACAATCGTACTTTATTTACAATACACACTCATCCTAGGGATTCCCCAGCCATACCTGTCTCTTCACATGTATAGGGACAACCCAGGAGGAGAGAGGTCCCAGCTCTTCTCTCTCAGCTGCGTTACAGGGTCATGTTATTATTCACATTATTAGCACATTTACTGGATGATTGTTTTAAGTACAGTTGTAAATTTTAATAAATGAATGAATAAAAATCTTAATGGCCCTAACAGTATCGTTAACCAGCGAATCATGAAGCATTAGGCGTAATTTATTCTCTTAACACAAACAGATTTAAATACTTCTCTTCAAGTCTAGGTCTTTTATTAAAACAGAACCGAGTAACTTTCAGCTTGCAAACCTTATTCTTAGCGCCGGTTATAATTGGACACACGCTACTCTGAAATTTCGATTCGTTACCGAGATTGTCATCGCTTTAATAATAACAGTACAATTATTCATGCTGATTTTCCGCTTTTTAGTGGAATATTAATATTAGGAACTTTAAATTTTGAAGACTTGTAAAATATTCTTTAAAATTCCAACCTAAATGTGATTAAATTCCATGAATTATTTTATTGATAATTGATATACAATTATGAACAAACGAAAATCAAATAAATAAAGAAAATTTAAAAAATAAAAAAAATCACATTCAATAAAAGTATTTCTTATTTACATTTCTTCCATGCTTTTAATTTAATTTAAAACAATAAAATGTAAGTAGTAGGGATGTATCGATTCTCAATGAGAAAAGAATCGGAATTATAGAGTATCGATGATCTGGAATCGATTTCTTGGAACAGATCGATGATAGATTTGAGATAAATCATTTTAATTAAGCAAACTAATCTTGATACCAAACCAATTATACTCGTAATATATCAACGTTAGAATAATAAAAATATCTTTAATTACAGAATATAGAGGTATGAAACTACTTACAATGTTACAGGTGGATATACTTGTATTGTAGCTAACTTTATGTTTCGAAATATCTTGTATAACTTATATAATTTTATTGTAACCAGTTTTTTTTCACTGCAGGGCATGATTATGAGAACAATATAGTCTCGAAACGTCGCCAAAATAGTAGTTTTTATTTATTGACTGAGCCTCAAGAATATATATATATATATATATATCAATATATATATATATATATATATATATGATCAAACCCTCTCCTGGAAATCCCATATTGCACAAATCTCCCGAAGGTCAATCGGTATCCTAAAACTATTTCACCGCTCCCATCACCTCCTTCCCCTACCCACACGCAAACTTCTAGTAGCCTCCCTTATTTTCCTCCAATTTGACTATGGTTGCGTGATATATGGCGGGCTCTCGACGGTTCTTGAAGACAAATTAAAACGCATCATGAATTGCTTCATTAGGTTTGTCTTCGGAACCTCGAGACGTTCCCATGTTTCTCATCTCTACACTCAGCTAAATTGGCTTTTCCCCTCCTTCCGCAGAAAGTACTTCCTAGGCTCCTACCTATTCCAAGTTATCAACACCCGTCACCCTCCCTTTATTTACAGTAACCTGAAATTCAAGTCTGCTATCAAATCACTGCACACAAGATCTCGTCTTTCCGATCTCTATACTCCATCCCACAGAAGTACTGCTTCCAACGTTCCTTCCTTGTCCGATCCTCTACTCTTTGGAATTACCTCCCCCCCCCCCCCCCCCCCCTGTATCCGCAATGCTTCTTCCCTTGGAACATTCAAATCACTATTCTTTCACCATCTTCTTTCCCCCCAACTCGACGCTCTCTAATTATAAGGATGTATGTACTATGTATGTAATCGTCTAATTTATTTACTAAGACCGTCAGGCATAAAACATTAGCAAAAATTATAGTTTGACTATGATAATGTTTTGATTTCTTGTAATGATAATTTTTGATTTTCTATCTTTTATTTTTCTTTAAGTTTCTGTTTTTACTGTCTATTTTTGTTCCCTTCTGCTATTTTGTTTACAATATTAACATCTATTTTATATATTTATTTTTTCACTCTCTTTTTATTAATAGTTTTTTCTTTTTCTAGTTTTTCTCTGTATTTTTTTTATACATATTTGTATTTAATTTTACCTATGTTGTTTTATTTTTAACAGCCTCTCGGCCAGTTATGGTCTTACTTTGTATTACTTAATGTTATTCTTAAGGGACTTTGTCCCACAATAAAGTTTTCTTTCTATTCTTCTATAAAGTTTTCTTTCTCTTCACATCAATCTGGATAATTGAAGTTTCACTGAAACAGATATTGTATTCTTTTTTAAAAGGAACTAAATGTAGAAAAATGGGAAATTAAACATGCTGTTTCATATCGATCCAAGAAAATCAGAAATAGGAATCAAACCATCAATCCACCCTACTGAGACTGTCAATTATTTAAGTATGGCAAATATATAAAGGCCATTGAAGTCCACCAGTGCTCTGCAGCTCTGCATTGAGTTCCGCTAACCTTGGGCATTATTAACAAGGACCGGCTATTTTTAGGCCGGCCAAAGGGGAATAAGCTCCATCACCGGATTCGGAACGGGTTAAATCTTAACGAGAAGAGTCAGCTCCCCGACAGATTATAGTCCCTCGGGGTATTGTGCTCGTATTTGTTGGGACTGGCAAAGAGCGAGATTGTCGATCCAGGATAAGATCCCTTTCAGGAGGTAAAGAAAAGCCAGAGGGGATATTGTAGGAAGTGGTGGTAGGTGGAGCTCAATGCCCGCCCGGGGTAAAAACATAAAAGGAATGAAGAAGAAACACCACCCCACCACCCTACCCTTCCTCCTAATAACCTTTCAATCCGAGTCGGTTTTCCTCAACCCTTCCGTAACCCCTAACAGGATTTTTTTTTTTTTTTTTTTATTTTTTCCCTCTTAAAAATCTGATTTCAAAATATATCCTGAACTGTACCTATTCATTTATTAAATTAAATATAACGATAGGTGATGTGGGTTTTTCATTACAAAAATGGATAAGATAATCAAAGGTGCAGTCAACCAGAAACACCACGTCCAAGTAGGAATACTGTAATTGTGTGTCAATGTTTTAATCTGCCTTGCTCGTTTTCTTCAGGTTTACCGAACTACACTACAAGAGGAAACGAACGATGACTAAAAGTGTGGTTCGGTGGACCTGAAGAAAAAGAGCAATGCAGGCCAAAACCTTAACACAAAAAGTATTTCTACTTGACGTGGTGTTTCTGTTTGACTGCATCTCTGATTATTTTCTTCTCCATTCATTTTTAACAGTCAACCATACTTTTATTAATATTATAAAAAGTTACTTTGTTTTAGTGAACACAAATGTAATTTAATTTTGACTTATAAATTACGACAAATCGCAACACATTACGTTTAAACTTCGACGTGAAACATGCCCACCAGTTTTTCTTGACAACACGCCGATTCCTCAAACAGACATTGTACACTAACTTGGTCTAAGGTTTGGCCGAAGAATGACATGGCGTCCACACATAAAGAGAAAAAGTCTAAGACCAACCAAAGACTAAGACTTTTTTATTCACTCCTTTTCAAACGTTCAACTCTACAACTTAAACAAAAAATTAATACTTATAATTACATAATAAAACCTATGTGGACATGCGCTTCTCAGATATACGGGACAGCTAAAAAGACACATATTAACAAACTCCAAATCTTCCAGGCAAAAACATTCTAGACAATCACAAAAGCACCATGGTACGTAAGAAACATAACTTTACATACTGACCTATGCTTACCAACAGTTAAAGAACAAATACAAACGATTCCACGAAAAATTACATGGACATCCTAATACACTTATAAACGACATGGCCATAACACATATTCCTGAAAACACACAGAAAAGACTAAAAAGGAGCTGGATGAGAGACCTCCTAGACTAAAATGAGATGAAAATAAAGACTGGAGGTGCCTCTGGGTTCTACTCCCCCTCATGCCTTTCAAGCCAAACAACACATAAATAAAAAAAATTTGACTTAGTATTATCTAATTATTATGAAATTTTCGTTCGCAAAAATGTGTTTATACCTTTCATTAGTGCGTTATAAACGGGAAATGGGAGCGTTACAACGAGTAAACCTTCATTCGAAAATTTCCCATTGGACTGGGACCCAGGTAAAGGAGTGTTACATCCGAGAAATCGTTATAAAAGGGAGCGTTATTCGAAGTTTTATTGTATATAGTATCTAAATTAATATAGATGTTGAATAATTATGAAATAATGAGAATATATTAACGAGTACAGATCCTGTCTGTTATAGCGCATGCCATTTAAAGTAGTTTCTGAGCTCATCGAGGAATTCAGATCAGATCTCAAATTAATCGACGAAGATCATGATGGCCCACTTATCCAGGTAGGCCGGCCATATATAAAAATGGCCCCGATTATCTATAAATGAGGACATAGCACGTGATCAGATTGACGTCCGCTATTGGCTCGATATTGCCAACGAGGCAACTACATGTTGGCACCCTTCCTCTTCCTACAACTGGCTCAGCAAAGTCCCAAAGGCTTTATAGGTGAAGGGACTTTATAAGTCGGCCCTAGATGGCTATCCGTACCCTTATGTAGCTACAGTAAGGGTGTCGTGATCCGTGGGTTCGGAATATGGATTCAGCACCATAAGAAGTTTATTTAAAAGATGGCGGCTTCCAAATATATGCCTCGAGGAAGTGTTCGACTGCTTCCAATATATGAAGGCTAACAAACTGCTTTATCAGATTTATTTTCGAGATCCCTAGATATTCTTACATATCTCACAGGAATTCTGAAATCAGGTAGCTTTATTTTAATTTCTGAAATCAGTACATCCTGGACACATTCATATTCAACTCTATTCAAACTAAAACGGCCACCTATATTCACGGCTTCCCTACACTGCGTTCCGATTCTTAAATAGAAGAACCCGACCATCCACGCTGTAATTTGAGGATAATTGTAAGGTTTGAAAATTGACAGATAGGTGGCGAGCACTATTCGAGAGAGATTACAAAGGTACGGCGTTATATAGAGCAAAAAATTGATTATAAAAATTACTTATTTTCAATTCAATTGTTATAAAAAAAACTATAAATATATGGAGTGACGTGTGGATCTCAGTGCAGTTTAAAAATCAACCGACATGTGGCCATTCTGCAACAGAGTTTGCTATGGTAGAACTATTAAACCTAACTATGCCAAATTTTAACATCTTCATAGTTCTAGAAAGGTTTATAATAATAAATTTTAATATAATAATAACTAAAATGGATTTTATTGAGAGCCAGAAACGAGATTTGGTAAATTATCATATACTTTTATGGATAGAAATTAAAATCCAACCAGATGGATTAATAAAATTATTTCTGCCGAAGTGGATGTCTAATTATACTTTTATGTACTCTTCAAACACCAATTCAATACATTTTTAATCAGGTTAAAATTACTGCTATGCGTGAAAATATCATTGCAGGAATAATGTCAAATTCCTTACATCAATAGATTATTATTGATAAACAAATGAAATTCAATTATCAGTTAAAATAATCTAAGTTCTTTATTTTTGAAAGCGGGCTTAGCCGCGATGGAGTATGCTAATTGTTAATAAGAAAGGATCCATGATTGTATTGGTACGACTCAAATCATTGGTTTCTGGTCAAGGACATCATAACGAGCCGTACCAAAGGTACAAGCCTGAACAAGGATAAATGAGAAATAGTTGCCGTTCTAAAAGGGGATTTAGCGAGATGGCGTGGTGTGCCTGTTGCTCTATTTCGCGTGGCAAACATCTATACGCTAGTCGGTTGGAGGCTAAAAATATAACTTTCGGATCGAAGAGGGGGCGGGAATCGAAGCTACGGTGAATTATTACCCCGCCAGGACCAAGACACCTGTACTCTTTGAAGCATCGGGGGAAAAAAAATTGTTACGTCTCAAACTAGAAAGACCCGTCAGCATGTATACCTGATAGTCTGTTGCATAACTAATAACAAGGTATTGGCGTTATACAAAAAGTTATAATATAATTTTACAAAAAAAATCCTAATATTCACTCGGTAAAGGTTTCCAAATTAAAATTAAATTTATCATTTATTTTAAATGATTTACCTCAAGTCACAATGTTTTATCACATACATCTTCTGAAATATTTAAGGAAACTTTCTTCAATTCGTGTTTTCCAAATATCAGACTCATGGGTACTTTAATATTATATAAGAAAGAGTATGATATAAAAAAATTGCAACAAGGTTTGTGTTTTTCACGTAACTAATTTAAGGTAATCAACGCCCTTATCATTGTTTAAATAATTTTTAGTATAGATGGAGATATATCTCATTTTTATATTAAAGTTTTATTTTTTTTTTAATATCTATTTATTAAAATTTACAATTGTACATAAAAAAACATACATCCAATCAATGTGATGATGACATAAAATACCCACTGGTAGCACTAGTGGAAAAATGGTTATTTTTCCGTTGTGATCACTAACCAAGAAAACTGCTGATCCAATCTGTACCAAATTTTTACTACATTATCTTCATAGTTTAAGGATATTAAATCTAAGTTTAGTAATATTAAAATTTAAAGATATTTATCTTTAACTGTTATCAAAAAAGCGATAAATATGTGGTGTAAAGTGAAGTTTAAAAATCGACCGACAGGTGGCGATCACCATTCAAGAGAGGTTACAAAGGTACGATGTTATGTAGAGCTAGAAATGTATAATATAATTTACTTTTTTTCTATCAGTTAGCACAATGCTAAAACCACTGTGCACGTCTGTACCAAATTTAACCTACATTATTTTTTTAGTTTTAGGAAGGTTTAGAAATAATACAATTTAATATAATAATAATTTTAATGCACAGTGTTAAGTAGCAGAACCGAGTTTTGCCGCACTGCCACTTCTATGTTAAGAAATTTAAATCCAACCAGATGAAAACTATAAAACTATCTCTGTCCAATAAAAATTATTGAAAATGCCAATGAAGAAATAATTTTCAATTGTATACTTCAATAAAAGTCTTTTATGGGTAAGAAAATAAAACCTCAGTCAGTTAAGATTATCTAAGATCTTCACTTATGAGAGCGGTGAAGCAGTGACAGGGGATTCTAGTATATTATATGAACCTAGTATCTGAAACTAGCAACCAATTTAAAGACATTTGGATGGAGTAACATTAGATACAGTAACAAAGTAGTAGGTCACAAAAAAATAAAATTCTTTAAAAATGTTTCTTATTTTTTTTTTTTTATATAAATAGAAGGGTTTTTGGGGGGAAGAGTTGCAATTTACCTTATTTAAACAAGGCAACAGAATACAACTGTATCTCAGGCATCTTATATTCGGCAACCCTCCCCTTACTGTTAAATAGGCACTCATATACACTCTCGGAATTGAAAAAAGTACAGTTAGAAAACAAATTGTGTTTATTTAAACAGTGTTCCTCTGCACTTATTTCTTTACATGTCACTGAAATTTATTTATGTTTTGCCAATAAATGTTTAGATGCATTGTATTATGCTTATTTAATCATTTAATCACGTTTAAAATATTCCAGACATTCATAGCATACGTGCTCAATTACAATAAGAAATGGAGACTAATTTAAAGAAAATATAATTTTACAAGTAGGTACAGAATTGCAACAGTCGAAGCAAGGAAAGGGGAATCAGGCGCTGAGTTATACAGTTTTGCATTACTTGAATGCCCTGCAAGAGGATAGACCAAACGCCTTCCTGTGCAAAATGCTTGATGCAAATTGTATAGATAGTACTTTATATAAATAAGCTAAAACAAAACTATTTGTTTACAAAAATATTTTTTATATATTCATTTTAAATTAAATCTGTTTTTTAAAAAATAAAAACAGTTGTTTTATTATAAATTTTTGTTTACAATTCTTCTATGGTTACAACAAATCTTGAAATCTAAATGTGCAGAAGTACCAAAAAAAAGTCAATTTTTCTCTTTATTAAGCTTTCATTTTATATATGAGAATTAAATGGATCAAATTACTTAAAATATTAATTAAATTAAATTAACGATTAATGATTATTCGCAACTTTTTCCATTCAAAACTATATAGCTCCTAAACGGAAGGTCCTACCGATAAATGTTATATAACAAAAAATATAATATATTAAATTTCTAATCATGAAATTGTCGGATAGTTTTCGATGGAAGCTACCTACACCAACAGAGCTAATGCCTGTCAAAATGTTACATTTTTGAGGGTATAAAACGTTACAAAAAAAAAAAAAAAAAACATATCCCCCCAACCAAAAGACTTATCAATATAAAAAAAAAATACTAATAATAAAAAATGTTACCAGATATAATGTATAATGGTAAGAAGGACCAATAGACTATTAAGCTTAAGAGATCTCTAATTAATTTTCAAAATTTAAATTAAATATAAGACTAAAACGACAAGAAACTGCTCATCGTTACAGACTACTTCAACATTTACTAGACAAACGTTCAAAGCTCCCAATTAATTACAAAATACTCATATACATGACGGTGATTAGACCTATTTGGGCGTACGGAATTGAGCTTTGGGGCTCCACTAAACCATCCAATTCATCCCGTACCAATCCTTGCACTCCAAAATCCTTCGAAAAATCCTCAGCGCTCCTTACTTTGTGACCAATAGACTTACCCATAAAGACCTTAATGTTCCTTATGTTGCTGATTTAGCCAACACCAGATACCTATCCTTTCATAGTAAGCTCCACAACCATTGAAATGGGTTAGTTTCTCAACTTGCTTCCCACTCCATTCCTGATAATCCTCCGAGGTGAGGTAAGCTTCTAGTGTAGAAGTTTTAATAAAGATGAGTAATTCTTTCCAAGTTTTAACATGTTATTATAATTGTTGTCGATACATTTACTCGATATATAGTTATGGGATAGCACCAGGAGACAAGTCACACGCAAGCTCAGCATTGAGTCATTTCCTCCTTGTCCTTATATAAACCGTCCTATTCCTTGACTAGAGAGACCCCACCCAGAATCTATGTCAGTTAGTAATTAGGCTTATAACTGTTTAAACCTTGTACTTAGTCTGTTCTTTCAATAAAACTCTTTTTAAAAAAAGACCCCTGCTGCTTTGAAGAATCAATCTGGCGCCCAAATAGGGACATAGCAGGCTTTGTATACTTCATAGAGGTAACTTAGAAAATTCTCTTTAGAATTTCCAAGCTAAGTCACGAGAATTGATCAAGAAGAATTTAGAACTTCATATTTATGAACTTCTCTTCACGCTAATTTCAATTAAGAACGTCACTCTGGACAACAGTCAAGAAACCGACTTTAGAAAGAGGCATTGATCATCGATCGATAAGGAAGCATAGGTCAAGAGAGGAAGACAACTTTGTATAAAGGTACAAACATTTTGTTTTACATTATAAATTTATCATTTTTGTCACATATTATAAATTTCATTTTATATTCCAACTTATTCTAAATTTTATTTTATATTCTAGAATTATTTTTACATTATTGTATTTTTCTCATGTTATACATTATCACTACTTTAATCATTTATGTCATTTAATTTACAATTACAAGATAGACTTAATAATTTAAGAAATTTTGACACAACGGATCCAGAAAACATGGCATTAGAAATCAAAGAATACGATTTTAAGTTAATTCCGGAATATGATGGAAACCCATTACAACTTGTAGATTTTGTTAGGAGTACTAGGTATATTTTTGGGCTCTATTGCAAACAGGGTAATCCATTCAAAGAAACTAATCATGCTAAACTTTTATTAACCGTACAAAACAAATTAAAAGGAAGAGCAAAAATCGCGACATATGACAAAGAATTTGGACAAGTAGAAGAAATAATAAATTACTTAAAAGAAAAATATCAAGATACGCGATCAAGAGAACAACTAATCGCAGAAATCTTAAATACTCGCAGTTATCAAAACGAAAATCCTAGAGATTTCATAGATAGACTAGCTATGAAACGGTGCGATTTGTTTGCAAGAACATACGCGGATAGCGAAATAGAAAACAAGGCCGCTGAAATGGCTAGATATGACAAGCAAATATCACATCATGCAATACATCAACTTCACCCATCACTAACAGACTTCATATACCACATAAAGTTCGATACTTTAGAAGACTTAGATAATATTTTGAAAAATACCGCTTCGCATATTGTACAAAGATTATACCCAAATTCAAGAAAAGAACAAAAACATTCCCAAAATCAACATAAACAATTCCAAAAAGAAAAGTTTAATAATCAACAATTTAATAATTATAACAGACAAAATAAACCTTTCTTTCAACAAAATCAATCTAATAACAATTTTAAACATTATCAAAATCCGTATGGATATCAACAAAAACCGGTTTGGAACAATCAAGATCATAATCAACATCCACAACATTCTACACATAATCAACATCCACAACAATCTACACATAATCAACAATGGTCACCACAAGACCAATATAAATTCTTTAATAAAACAAAACCAAATAATCAAACGCAACCAGATTCTAACACAGTGTCAATGAGGACTGTGTCAAATCGAGTACATCATTTGGATGATGAAAAAGACGCTATAATTAAACAATTAACAGAAAGAATAGAGAAATTAGAATCTAAACAAGAACATTTTTTAGATCCAAGCCACAGTACGGATCGACCCCCGGATACAGTCTAAACGAAATTAATAATGAAAATGATCTCCCAAGATTAGTAGATGACCTCGGCAATAAATGGTTGATAGACACCGGCGCAACGAAAAATTACATACACCCGGACATAGTCCCAAAGAACGTAGAATTAACTAATGAAACGTTTTATGTAATAACACCTACGGGTATTGGAGGAGGAACACATAGTGTTTTACTATCGCTTAAACCCTATCTTGGTGTAAACGCTGTCTCTAAATTTTTAATATTCCCATTCTCTACCCGATTCCATATGTTATTGGGATACCAGACACTTAAGAATTTAGATGCTCGCATTTATTGTAAACAAACCAAAATGAGCCTTAATTATAAAGATTTTAATAAGGAATTTCCTATAGAGGAACCAGAAAGTAAAATAAATAAAATAAATATAATGGAAAACGAAGAAGAAATTAGTAATGTCATAAGACATGAACATATAAAAAATGAAATATTTGATAAATTAGTCAAAATGATAAAAAGAAACGGTGAAATAATAAAAAAAGATAATGAACAATTAAAAACCACAAATTTACTTAAACATAAAATCGAAACCATAAGTGAAAACCCTATTTATACTCGAAACTATAGGTACCCCGAACAATTTAAAGAACAAATAAATATAGAGGTAAATAAAACTATTGCGTGACGGAATAATACGCCCAAGTAATTCTCCATACAATTCACCTTTATGGATTGTGCCAAAGAAATCGGATGCGAGTGGCAAAAAAAAGGTCCGTATGGTTATAGATTATAGAAAATTAAACCAAAATACCATTAAAGATAAATTTCCACTTCCGAATATAGAAGATGTACTAAATAGATTGAAGGGTGCTAAATATTTTAGTACAATAGACTTAACATCCGGATTTCATCAAATTATGATGGAAGAAAGTTCAATTCCAAAGACTGCATTTTCAACAGAATCAGGACACTATGAATTCGTGCGTCTCCCTTTCGGTTTATGTAATGGACCTCCCACATTCCAACGAATGATGACAATGGCAATTGAAAATTTAGAAAATACAATGGTATATGTGGACGATATCATAATTTATTCAAAAGATGAACAAACTCATTTAGAACATATAGAAAAAGTACTACAGAGACTAAAACAACATAACTTATCTATCCAACTAGATAAGACAGAATTTTTCAAGACCGAGTTAAAATTCTTAGGTTACATTGTAACAGAATTTGGATTAAAAACTGACCCAAAGAAAATAGAGGCTATTCAAAAATTCCCACTACCCGAAGATGAGAAAACCACACGTCAATTTCTCGGCATGACGGGATATTATCGAAAATTCATAAGAAACTACGCGAAAATAACTAGACCTATGAGTAGTGCATTAGTTAATAAAAATTTTAATTCAGAACAATTTCAACAATCATTTCATACTTTAATTGAACTAATATCAAATACTCCAATTTTATCGTATCCGGATTGGAAGAAACAGTTCATCCTAACAACAGATGCAAGCAATGAGTCATTAGGATCTGTCCTTTCTCAGAAAGATGACAATGGAACAGAACATCCGATTGCTTACGCTTCAAGAGTACTCTCACTTACGGAGAAAAACTATAGTACAATAGAGAAGGAATTGCTGTCCATAATATGGGCAACTCAACATTTTAAACCCTATTTATACGGTTCAAAATTTATATTACAAACCGACCATAAGCCATTAATTTGGATATTTAACATGAAAAATGGAAATTCCAGAATCATGAAATGGATATGGAAGTTACAGGAATTTGAGTTTGATATTGTACATATTAAGGGTAAAACGAATTTAGTAGCAGATGCACTGTCAAGAAATTCAGAACTAAACGCATTAGATAATGAATCAGAGATAGATGAAATAATAGAAACGGACATAGGAGATAGTTCCTCAGAGTACGAAGCTCTAATGCAGGAATTAAGAACATTACCACCACAAGATGTCGAAACACAAATAGAAACAGAAAGCTTAGAAACATGTCATTCTCAAGAATCGTCAAACGAACAATTTTGGTACGTTGAAAAGGAAAAAAGCTATTAACGTGGAAAAACATCAAATAATCATACGAAGAAATAAAACAAAGAAGGTAGAATTTGAAAAACCCTTAATAATAAGAATAGATACATTTTAAAAATTAGAGATAAAGAAGATATTGAAGATTTACTTTTGGAAATAATTAAACCAAACACTACATACGGTTTATTATGTCAGACAAAATTTGGAGCATTAGAACAAGAATTTGAAAATTACTATTTAGCATTTAAAGAAATTATAACTAATCATTATCCTAATAACAAATTTAAGAGATATTTTACCATACTCAAAGATATGGAAAATTTGGATGAGCAACTAGAACTGATATCGCAATATCACGTAGGAAAAACATGCCATAGAGGAATAATTGAAACACTAGAAAAATTAAAACGCGAATATTATTTTCCCAATATGAAAGACAAAATAACTGAATTTATTAATAAATGCGAAATTTGTAAATTAACCAAATATGATCGAAAACCTCTAAAAACTAAATTTGAAATTACTCCCACTCCAAACAAACCATTTGAAGAAATAATGATTGATGTTCTTAAATACAATAAACATAATATCTTTACAGCAGTAGATACGTTTTCAAAAAGAATCTTTACTCTTTTACTACCTAATTGTAATGCGATTAGTATATGTAAGGCGATTGAGCAATATCTTAGTCTCTACCCATCACCTAACCAAATAAAATGTGATCAAGGCTCTGAAATGAAAAATGAACTATTTAAACAATTGTGTGATGTTCATGGTATAAGAATCCATTATACATCTGCACAAAACTCAAACTCCTTAGGTTTATTGAATAAAGTCCACTCAACTATGGTTGAACTATTGCGAATAACTAGTAAGGAATATCCTAAATATGAGTTTAGAAGAATATTGAACTTGATAACCATTGCATACAATAATTCCTTAAATAAACATTTAAATTTAACACCAAACGAAATAACATTCGGTAAAACTAATAATTCCCTGTTAAATAGTCACATAACAGAATCTTATGTGCAAAAATATCATGAAGATTTAACATTTTTACATAAACACTTAAGAGAAAAAATAGTAAAAGAAAAGCAAGACAGAATTAATAAATTAAATGAAAATCGAGAAGAGATACCTGACGTAACTAACGAAGAAAACTATTTACTATAAAAATCCTCAGAGTAGAATTAAAGCTCAAGATCAATACAAAAAAGTAAACTTGGTCCTACAAGGCAATAAAAATAGACAAATTAAAACTCATATAAATAAAATTAAACGACCTAATAAAAAACGTAAGAAGAAATATTTTTCTTTTCCAGATGAGGGTCCTTCTAATCCTCGTGATGATGATGATACAGATGAATCATACAACAGCAATTAGAATAACAGATTTATCTCAATCACCTGGGATATTACATTATTCAATCAACGAAATAAAAATAATTAATACATTTTATGAAACCTATCATTTCTACAATTTGTCTAAATTAAAACAAGAAATTAATTATTTGAATCAAAATTCTTATAAATATAATAAATCTCGAATATACGATATTATAATTGATACTATGGAAAACATGAAAACATAATATTCAGTCGAAATTATGAAGATTATATAAAACAATATGTAATATACATCTAACCACAACATATACATATAACAAGTTATTCGATAAGTGATTTTAGAAGTATTAATTTCAAATTTAACTTAATCATGAAGATGGGCTCAGAACCTTCTAATATAGAACTATTATTAAAGTTTCAATTTGTAGTTGCTTTAAAAGTTTTTGATATTTTTTATTTTTTTTCATCCATACATCTAACCACAACATCATTTCCAATTTGTAGTTGCTTTAAAAGTTTTTGATATTTTATTTTAATCATTTCCCATACTTCATAACTATATATATTCTATAAAGTTGTAAATACCAATAAATTAAAAAAAAGAAGTCTATTCAGGTTAAAGTAAACATTCACACTTAAGTCAGTTTTCAATTAACAAAACTTATTATTTTTAAAATATTTATCTATTTTTAAACCAGTTTTAAAAATTACTAACCAGTGTAATATCTATTTATCTATGAATACAATACTTGAAATGTTTTTGTAGTCTTGAGACTTTATACTGATGAAATCATACACGACACGTTATATTTACTCCTTAGTTCGGAATTATTTTCCTATTTTAATGGTTTTTTTTTCTTCTTTTATCAAAACACATTTTATAAAATCATATTTTTTTTTATTTTTATTTTTATTTTTGTTTGTATGAACAGATTTAGAAATTACTAGAGACTGTAAATGTATCGTTGTTACACTCATATATTATATGTTACAGACGTTGTTGTTTTAACACTATTGCAGAAAATATTTTTATAAAAAAAATTTTCAAAGAGAGAAAGAAGTTGTAGAATTCGTTTGCTAATCAAAGAAAGCTTATTAAGTTTCGTAAGCTGAACTTAGTCCGCCCACGAAGGAACAAACTATCCATCTGGAGTTATAGTAGTTCTTAGAACCTTAGAAATAGAAACTACTAATTACTAGAAACTGAATCAAACCACGCACGCAACTGAAATAACATTTAATATATTTTCATACTTGGTAACTTCTCTTTTGAGATAAAAATAGAATAATTTTCCGAAAATCTATTTTAGATAGTAACTCAATAATGAAAATGTTAAATTATTTTTTTAAGTTATATAGGTAGCTATGGATACAGAGAAACTGATATTAATTGATGTTTAAAATACCTTTAATATGCAAATTTAGCCAATGACCCTTCTATCAATACATTTTTATAAAAATAAACAAAATATGTGTATAAAGGCCCCGCATCAAGGAGCGGAAAAACCTTTGAGTGGATGATGAAAAAATAAAATGAAAACCGTCTGAAATAAAATTAATTAATTACTTGCAAATATTTTAAATTCATAGATTCTCTTTAGAAAACCCACGAATTCTATATAACAAATCGTTTATTTCTTAAAAAAAGGCTCGGTTAACAGAAAGGCTTGGTGCCTTACAATTCCATTTCGTTCAATCTCCATAAAATCATACAAACTATGTCTCATTTCATATCTTGAACCAGTGGTTAAGCGATGGTTACTTTTATTAAGATGCTGTTATTATAGTATTAAGTAACAAGTTATTATGCAATAGCATAGTTTATTATGTTTTTTTTTTTTTTTACAGTTTATTTAAATTTACAACTGTACAAAATTACATTAAGTAAATGTGTTAAAAACGCTTATAATAACATGCTATAACTTGAAAAGAACTACTCATCAGCAGCACTTCAATCAAAATCTACACAAGAAGATCTCTAAGCCATCTTCGTTTCAGACGCCTCGGAGGATTATTGGGAATTCAGTGGGAAGCAAGTTGAGAAACTAGTGGATTTGAGTGGTTATGAAGCTTACTATGAAAGGACTGGTATCTGATTTGGGCTAAATCAGCAATATATGGAACATTAAGATCATTATGGATAAGTTTATTGGTTACAAAGTAAGGAGCATTGAGGATTTTTCGAAGGATTTTGGATTGTAAGGATTGGATACGAGATAAATTGTATGACTTAGTGGAGCCCAAAAGCTCAACTTCGTGCGTCCAGATAGGTCTAAGCACAGTCACGTATATTAGTCTGTTGTAATTAATTGGAAACTTTGAACGTTTGTCTAATAAATGTTGAAGTAATCTGTAACGATGGGCAGTTTCTTGTCTTTTTAGTCTTAAATGTGGATTCCAAGTAAGACGTTTGTCCAAGTAGAGTCCTAGGTAGCGGATCTGTTCAGGTAGGTTTACGACGAAGGGGAAAGGTTATTTGGTGAGATTTGTTTGCATTTATTTTGATTCTCTATTTTTTACACCATTCTTGAAGGCTTAGGATATGAGATTGGAGTGTTTGGGGAAAATATGTTTTGAAATATTTCTTACCTTTTTGGTTAAAGTTAATTTTAGTTATTTAAAAAAAGTATTGCTTTTACAAGGTTTAAAACGATATTATCATAAAAAGTACCATTTGGCATCTGTAACTAAACCTAAGTATTTTTTTGTTATTTGTATATAATAAGAAGACACCGATGTCATACTCTGGGACGTTATTGGGCCTTATTAGGTGGAGGGCAAAATAAAAAAGTAAGAGATTGGCTAAAACTCATCGAAAAAGCCTTGATGAGACCATAACCACAAGAACAGCCATCTTCATGTAATGAAAGGAAACAGTAAAAGTTAATGGAAATGGGAGGGTTATGGTAGGCTCTCCAATTCTATATCATTTCAGCCCTTTTATAGTTCATATAATAATATTTTACTCGGATCTGCTATAAACGACATTTTTAGGACAAGGGATTTCAGGATAATTTATAATTTACCTTAAAAACTAATTATAAACATTATTTTTAATAATTTAATCAAGATTTAGATGATCCTGATGATAGTTGCTAAAACAATCACCACCCAACACAACCCATTGAGTTACGTATAGTATTAACCACTAAAATTTAAACGTGTAATATAGTTTCATGGTACCTTAGTAATTTTTGTAATAAAAAATGTTCTGTTATAAAATGAAAAAAAAGTATATTATAAACAAAATCAAACCTACCATTGAATAATAAGTTTTTTTCATTTTTATCATATAAAAAATTCACAGAGTTTATGAGAAATATGGAAAAAACACAAAGAAAAAAACTTTTTCGCCTACTATCCTAATTTCTTTCAATACTATTAAATATTAATACAAATCTGTAATATGTAAAACAAACAGTATGTAAATACTCTACTTACTTATTACTATATAAATAGTAATGCAAATGCAATTTTTTTTTTTTTTTTTTTTTTTTTTTTTTTATTGATTTCGTAAATTCATACTGATTCGATAGTACTCGGATCCGTATTCAAATATATGTGTGTGTATGTAAATAGGAGAGAAGAGGTACTTGCTAGGCAGTGCCCATTCCCATGATAGTCATGCAATAATTAACTTAACGTCACATGTCACATAACTGTCACTGTTCTGTGACTGATATAAATTTATATTTCAATTTTCAATGAATAGAAAAAAAGGTAGAAAAAAACATTTCTTAAAACTAGTTTAATTCCCTTTATTTTCGAAACGCATAAAATACAGATTTATAGTACACAAATATGTACAGACATAGATGTTTTATCTAATAGATTGAAGAAATTTAGGACGTTAAGTAAGAATACGGTTAGAATCTAAAATACAAAATTATTTTTTCGGACGAACAAAATTTTTGGGAATTATAAAAATACTATAAAAAATAATTGTTTATTCAATATTGCTATTATTCACTTTTCTCTAGAGTAATTGCAGAGCTAATTTAAAAATGAGTTGTAACTATTTTATTCTAAATAGTAATTATATTATTAATATGTGAGCTTCCAGTGTTTTTTCTTTGTCGTACCTTTTAGTTTCACTCAGTCATTTACTAAAAATACATCATATTCACTCAATACATTTCTTGAAAGTCTAATATGTAGTTAATACTGTCATTTTATATCATTTCATTGTTATTGCATATTATGTCTTTATGTGTCAGTATCATATTAGCTCAAGGCCTGAGTGTTCCACGAAATGCATTGAATAAATAAATATATCAAAATGAAGATGATGCAGTTAAAATTTAGCACTGATGGTTCAGTAGTATCACCACTGTAAACTCTATTGCGGTATGATGTTAAACACATATCGGCTGATTTTTAAACTTCCCTGGGATCCACATGCCCTAGCGCATATTTAAATATTTTATAATAATTTAATTGAATAGAAGTAAATTTTATATTACGATTTCAAGCTCTATATAAAACCGTACCTTTGAAACCTTTCATAAAGAATAGAGCTCGCCACCTATCGGTCAATTTTCTCACCTCACTTTTATCCACATATTATCGCTTTTTTAATAACAAATCAATTGAGAAACAGTATATTTTATTATTGTTTAAACTTCCTGGAACTATGATGATGATGTGGGTAAAAATTGGTTCAATAGTATTCGTGGTTGGTGATCACAAACGAAAAATGGCTTGTCCTTTTATATAATAGTATAGATATAAGACAGCACTAATCCTGTAAGCCTTGTTACAAACAAAGATTTCGAAATAAGCTAATGCATACTGATTCAGAAGCAAGCCATAGAAATAAGGAGAAAAGGCTGAAAATTAGCTGAATGCAAGACCTATCCCAGTAATTGTTTCATTACTCATTCATGGAACGTAAGAGGTGTCAGCCCTTTGGGTATTGTCTACCTCGGTCTCATGAATGCTACTTTTCTTCTGGAGATTTTTAGGCAATACTAATGCAGACAAGAAGTTTTAATTTTTTTTTTTTTTTTTTTTTATTAATACTTATAAACATTTTTAGTTTATTTTTCAAAAACAAGTAATATTTGTATGTGATTATAATGGCTTTTGGAGGATAATACAAGAATTTAAGAGGTAGAAACGGTTTATGAGAAAATAAGGAGGGGAAGGAGTTAACGGATTATGCGAAGTAGGGATAACAGCCTCTGTTAAAATCCTGTTTTAAATCAAAAACGACAACTACGCAGTACGCTTAACTAATAAATGCAGGGAAGACAATGCCAATTTCATACTGTTGCTGAATAATAGTATTTATGTACCTCAATAATTTGGAAATTTGAGTCTAAGATGGAGTAAAGTCGTTTCAAGAAAAGATAATACAAAAATTAGCCTATGGAAGGAATATTTGTATACATAAAAAAAAAAAAAAATGTTTTTCAGTTGACATTTTGGTATTTGTTTGTTCTTGAATGTAATTCCATTTAGATCAAAAGGATTGATTGCATTAAAGTTGGGCCAATTTGTATGGAAATTCGACAAATAGTCCGTGACACACCGACCAGTTTATAAAAAATTGAAGAAATAATATGAGATTAATAAATAGTACGCGTATTGACGGCTGTAAAGCTATGAACGAAGCTCGAACATTGCCGCCAAATTCCCAACTGAAGATCGGCTTGGCCAACTAGTAGGTCTTTTTGACTATTCGGCCAAAGTCAAAGCCGGCACATTTATTATTTGCCTATTTTCAAATCAATTTGTTCTTACAAACCTTATCTCCTATTCATTTGACGTGTAAAGCACACAAATTTTTGTTTGAAATGTCAAATTTAAAATAAAATTTAATAAAAATAGTTTATAATACAATGGGATGTTTGAATGAAAAAAAGAAAGCCTGCAATATTTCTCGAACAAGGAAATAATAATATCGAAAATAGAATTTCGATCAAATATCAACCGTCTTTGTAGGTTTTATTTGTAATAACACATCAGTGTCCTCAAACAATGAAAAAACAACCTTGGCATGGCACCATTCAACAAAACTCCTGAACCGTAAATAAGACATTGAAGGACAGGTTAGACTCCAGGATGAACCGGGAGAACTTTAATGAAGATCTAAGTTTTAATTGAGGCGGCTTGGGCTAACAAGGCCATACTCGTGCCAAGTATTAGATGTTTACACATCGCTCTTCGTGTCTTAAGGCGAATAATTTAACACCACGGCCTAAGGAGATACAACTACCGCTCTGTTATAAATTTTCGCTCAGAATGCCAGGAAAACACTCAACAATTTGTAATAAATAAATTATTATTTTAAAGAAAATTTTATATGAGAAACGATAAAATATTTCGGATTATATCCTGGACACATGACTCACTTAAAATAAGCTGAGAAAAAGGGGACCACGCACCAAGAAGAAAAGGAGAAACCGTCAACCAAAAGATAAGACTTTTATGTTAACATTTCCCTAAACATTCAAAGCATTGGCTTCACAGATATATGAATAAGCTAATAAGACAGATATTAAAAAACATCAAATTTCTTAGGCAAAACATTCAGGACTAAAACGAAAGCACAGTCATGAAAGACAAGACCATAATTCATTTCCCAGACAACACCCGAAGAATGCTAAAATAAGCTGGACTAATCTTCTTCAAAAGTAATTCAGTATTTCATCCAACTCACTGATTGTTAAATCACTTTGATTCTCCACTTTACCACCCGGACTAGAATAGGTTGGTAACCATTGATAACCCGTCCTTCCTGCACTAGTTAGATACCATGATGACGTTAAGTCTCAATAAAAAAAAATACTTTAATAGGTGTAAATAAAGATTCATAATATTAGTGGACCACTACTAACTCACAGAGCATGACGCTTATCTGCAATATAACATAATACTGATTTCCGTAAGGACGAAAGAGAACTACAAACAGTAGCTGGTAACATGATTTCGTCTAGGGAACAAATGAATTAAAGAAAAAAACATATAGTTCTGGATTATGGAATAGTTTTTATAGTAGTGTTTTGTACAACATATCCTGGGGGGCGAGAAGAGACAAATCGGATCTAATATATATTTTGTATACTTCCCTTACATATTTCGGATACTAACAACTTTAGCGAAATGTACTTTAAACACAAATTAACAAAACAATCTGTAAAAAAGTGTTTATAAATTCTTTATGTAGCTAGCTGTTTGGGGTGAATTGTTCGTATTTTATTTTTCTTAACTACCGTAAAAACTGATATTGAATCCGCTCTCACCTTTCTCGGACTTTTAAACAGGTCCGTTTCAACACATAGCTCTACAATACGATAACATCAAAATCCAGAACTAAATGATTTTTTTTTTTTTACAATTAGGGTTTTGCAATTAGGGTATTTGTTACCTTTTTACAATTAATCCTTTATATATATAATATTTTGTTCATATATATATATATATATATATTATTTATATATATATATATATATATATATATATATATATTTAAATTACTTACATTCGAGTGAAAAATTAGTGGAGATTATTCAGTTTTAAACTTTTTCGAAAAAAAAAAAAAAAAAAAAATTCTAGTAGACGACCGCTAGCGATGAGATGGGAGAATACTCAGGGCAAACGATCTATTAATAGCAGCAAGCCGGGAATAACGATTGCCCGATTAGACTCCCCGTGGACCGTCTTCTAATATTCACGAAACCAGAAGTCGATACTTGAACATCACTCACTCTTACTCCACCTAACATCACTTGGAAAAAGTTTCTGGATCCGTGTTTCAATATCGTGATAGAAGAAGTTAATTTTAGCGGTGTGGATGCGGTTCAAAGATCCTTTATATACAAGTATTCTGCAGACACATGTTCAATCTTTACCTACTGAGACTGAATATTTTCAAAGTATTAAAACGTCGAAATAAAAAAATTAAAAAAACAAAGATCTAGAAACCCTTTGTGCACCACAAATTAATACTGAGTCAGAGAAGGCTAGATAGTAATTAATTTTTTAAGAAAACAACAGTAACACCCTACGTATCCGTCTGGTTAAATCAATCGAAACTGATACAAAGCTAGCATATTTAATTTAGTTTTACAATAAAAAATTTACAAAATCAAAAACAAAACAAAAGCATCAAATCTCCAGTCCGAAGAAACGCTGTTAAAGTCGCCTGATGTCAATATTTACTGCGATCTGATCATAATTCAATGCCTTCAGAACACATGCCTTCCAATTACTGATTTAATCAGGAATTAAAACAGCTATTTTATTTTTCAAGTTAGTTCAAATATAACTGTTTGTAAAATACTTTTATTTTAGAAAAAAAATAATAAATATTATTTCAAATCAGTTAAATAAAAATTCTAGCTTAAAAAAAGTATTAATTTTTAGTAAATTTGGTTTCCGTTAAACTTTTAACTATATTATTCAAAGTAAAGGTTTTTAATACAATTAATTATAGATTATAATTCAAAACCAAAATTGTTTTATAATCTGGAAGCGTGCGAAATTGTTGCGACACAAGAAACATTTCGGAATATCCCTTGTGTCCGTACAGTGAATCAATACAGTTTAAATTAAAATAATTTACGTATTAATACTTCTCAAATTTAATCATTGTTTTAAGAGTAGTTTTATAATACTTTTGCGGAATTTTTTTAAACTGCAAAAATGAATACTTCAGTAAGATTTAGTTGCTGTTTACTATCTTTCAGATTATACTAGAAATGTGTATTATTGGCATACAATATCTGTTTTTACATCAATGGCAAAGGCTACAATCTAAAATTTAATCTTCGAAAATCTGTTGCGCTCAGCCTCCGCTGGATATTGCCAGTAATAGTTGAGAGAGCAGCGTTGGGATCTCTTCCTTGACTTCCTTGAGTGGGGGAATAAGCTCAATTCGAGGTTAACCAGGTTGAGTTTGTCTGTATAGTGCATATAGTATGACTGTAACATATTTTTTTTTAATTTGATTGTTGTCACCTAATTTTTATTATTATTTCATTTTACTTTTGATGATTGTAACTATTTTTTATGGTGATTATTTGTTTTATTTTTACCTTTTATTATTATTAATTACGGGTGTTAACAGATATAGATATTTGTATTTATGGTATATGTGCAATCTGCCATTCACTGAGGCAGATTGCACATTAATTTCAATAAAATTATTATTTAAAAAAATAAATAAATAAAATAACGTCAAATGGATTCGAATATTGAAATAGACGAAATTGAAAGTTTTCGTTCGTTAATATTTTTTAAATGAGCACACCTCTATATGATAGATTTTTTTAAAACTTTTATTGTGTATCCACACTTGTAATAATACTGGGAACCAGTGAATTAGAAGGGCGTCAGTTTTGTGAATGAGAGGCAAAAGGAAGGTCAGACCTTGTCGTGCCTCCTCCTGTCATGATTTTTATGTTTAAAATTTATTTCTTAAAAAAAAAAAAAAAAAAAAAAAAAAAAAAAAAAAAAAAAAAATGTCTGAATAATCTTTTAATAGTAGGATAGAGGTGATTTTCTTAAACTGAGTACCATAAACATCTGATCAACAGTTTCTTATAAATAACCGAACTAATGTTTTTAGGTCAGTCGTAAATAAAAAGTTTCAATGAAACATTTATAATAAAATCGATCGACTAGGTAAATTCGATATTTTAAGCTTTATTATTAAAAATAATTTGAAACTTAAATTCTATATACTTTGGTAAGTATTCAGAATCTAAATAAAACTATTAAATAAGACAGTTAAATATAAACTGTGATGAATTATAAATGGTCCAAATGGATACGGGAACAATCACGCTTTGTTTAACTGAGGACGGAAAAGGGTTACCTAATGGACTGTTTAACGACGTTTCACGGTTTAGCGACCCCAGCATCAATCAGGCAAAGCGGCACTGAATTTCAAATATAGATAGCATTCGGGGTAACAGCTAATTTCACGGGCAAAATGACGTGAATAAAACAATTCTCAGCAAGCATTAGCGGTTAACCAACGGGAAAACACCTCTTAGCTCTCAAAGCAGGTGTCGAAGGTATAATGGAACCTTTTAAGGCTTCGAGAGCAACTTGGAACTCTCCCTTTAGAAACTGTATTACAATTAGCAACAGTTCAAAAGTACAATTTATAATTTTGTTTTATTATTTATTTATTTTTAGGTGCCGTGTACTGCATTGTGGCCAGAGGCATTAACTTTTGGATTTAAATGAGATTAAAGATTAGGAACTCCTTTTAGAAACTACAGAACATCGAGTTTTGTAGGAATGTTTTGAGTTCCAGAAAGAGGAGTTCCTGCTTTGTTTATTGTTTATTGGGGCTTAACGTCATTTTGTACTGCAACCAGAGCAGGAAAAAAGGGTTATCCTACAGGTTACCAACCTAGTCTAGCTATGGTGAGAAGGTCAAGATTAATTACGTGGGTCCGCCAAGAAATGAATTTTAATCCTGAGACCCCCGCCCCAACTCGCTCGGCCATCGAGTTCCAGGAACTCCTGCTGTGGTGTGTAGTTCATTGCTGAATATGTGTTCCACTAACACAGAGGGCTGTGATGCATCTTGTAGTAGGTGCTGATGGGTGAGGTGTAGTGTGTCCGATTCGCTGCCTAGTCATCACCACTTGTAGTCTCCTAGTGCCACTTAGTATAATGCCCATGATTGAGCATCAAGACAGATTTTTTTTTAGTCTGTTTATCTCTGGTACTCTGGCCTAATATTTAAATTAATTTACTATCAGGTCCTCAACAAAATAAAATCAAACCAACCAACTATTAAAAGAGGCTTTGCGAACCCAAAGGTTCGATATCGACACCACTAATTGTTGACCGCACAACTCCCTCCAAATCACCACACCAAAAACCCAAAGTCTTGGCCTACCCGTGGAAGTTACCCGACGGTCAAAATTGATTACCTTTTGATGAAGGAGCAGTTTTTGATAAACTAAAATAATATGATGAAAGAAAGAAAAAAGTAAATTCTCTAATGGAAAACAAGGTATCGCCTTAGATCCATTTTCAACAGTTTATGGCATGAGACCGATAGATTAAAATTAATTAATACACTTTAAGCTAAGAAAACCACTTCACTATGTACTCTCACAAAAATCAGAAATTAAATATTTTTCATATAATGAAAAAGCCTTTATTTTTAGTTAGTTATTTGAAAAACGGAATGAGGATAAAAGACCTAAGATATGGGATTAGCGTTTCGTTCTGGAGTTAGGCAATTGTATCAATGGTTCCTAGCTCATAGAATTACATTTTGACTAATAACTTTTTTATTAATGTTAAGAAAGTCATTTGAAAACAATATGCCATGTTTTTAGTGCAGCACGTTGCATTAATAATTAGATATTTAAGGTTTGTAAAAAAAATAAAATAAAATAAATAAAACTCTAGGTCTAATGTAAAACAGCGTCAAGTTGTTCCAATAATTATTAACTTTCTACTGAATTTATGTAAATGCGTTTCAACTTAATATAAATAAATATATTTAAACAAAAGACACTTGAATGAATTGGACAGTGCCTTTTACCTTTTTCCTGCTTTAGTGAGGGTTTTTTTCGGGCTCAAGCAGGAGTGGTAAAGGGAAATGGGAAGCAAGAGGGCCCTCTGTACTAAGCCAGCCTGGCAGATAAGACATGCATTAGCACAAGGGCCCCACGCCTTATCTTGGAGATTTAACCCTTAATGATTATGTACTTCTTTCTTCAAACCTTCCCGTCCAATTTACCTAAACAGAGACTGTTTTTACGTCTTTTGTTTTAATTTAGTCTAAAAAAAAAAAAAAAATAGCGCAAAAGTAGTAAAAATAATAGGGTGTATAAAAAATTAAAACGGCCGTTTTTCAGCAGTATACTGTTATTATTATTTCTTTAGTACAAAATAATATACAGCTGAAATTTCGAAACTCCAATGCCATATCATAAACCTTCAAAAACGGTTTCAAAAATGGAAAATTAAAATAAAAACAAACAAATTTCTTAAAATAGCCTTACCCTTCGTCGTTAACATAAGACTTTCTTTCCCACCGTATCCTATAATGATATTTCACTATGCGCTATTGAACAGATCCTCTACCTAGGACTCCATCTGGACAAACGTCTTACTTAGAACCCACATATAAGACTAAAACGATAATAAACTGCCCGTCGTTTTCGACTCCTTCAACATTTACTAGACAAACGACCAAAGCTCCCAATTAATTACAAAAGACTCATATACATGACTGTGATTAGACCTATTTGGACGTACGGAGTTGAGCATTGGGGCTCCACTAAACCATCCAATTCATCTCGTATCCAATCCTTGCAATCCAAAATCCTTCGAAAAATCCTCAATGCTCTTTACTTTGTCACCAATAAACTTATCCATAAAGAGCTTAATGTTCCATATGTTGCTGATTTAGCCCAGACCAGATACCTATCCTTCCATAGTAAGCTCCATAACCACTCCAATCCTCTTGTCTCCCAACTTGCTTCCCACTCCGTTCCCGTTAATCCTCCGAGGTGCCTGAAAAATGACCTAGAGACCCTTTAGTGTAGATTTTTATTGAAGTGCTAATATTGAGTAGTTCATCACAAGTTATTTCCATTCCATTGTATTCACTATCAACACATTTACTTGATGTATATTATTTTGTACAGTTTTAAATATCAATAAATGAATATCAGTACATATCAGTACATGAACCCGTCGTTTTCAACTCCTTCAACATTTACTTGATAAACGTTCAATCCTTCCCATTAATTACAGAAGACTCATTTATATAACAGTAATTAGGCCAATTTGGTTATGGAATTGATCATTGGGGCTCTACTAAACCACCCAATTCATCTCTCATCAAATCATTGCAATCGAAAGTCCTTAGAAGAATCCTCAGCTCTCCTTACATTGTCAAAAACTTATCCACAAAGATCTTGATGTAACATAAGTTTCTGACTTATCTAAGATCAAACCAGATATCTATATTTTCATAGTTAACTTCATAACCATTCAAATCCTCTAGTGTCTTGACTTGCTCCCCACTCTATTCCTAATAATCCTCCGAGGCGTCTAAAAAGACGATAGACCTTCTAATATATTAGTTATTGAAGCGCTACCAAAGGGTAGTTGATTTACAAGTCATAGACATTTTATGAAGAGTATTATCATCTCATTTACTGGGTTTGATTGTACTATATGTAGAAAGTTGTAAATTTCAATAAAATAGAATTAATACTCAAAGTATCCACCGTCATTAGCCATCTACATGCCAATTCTTCGATTCCACGCTGATACCACTCTTGAGGAAGCTCAATCAATGTTTTCTTCTTGAAGAAGATTGACCATGGATCGAAACAAGTAGCAATGCGACGGTTCAAAGTCTAGACTACATGTTGGGTGTGGAAGTGGGATTCATTCAAGATTTTAAACTTCTCCTTAGTCTCATGAGAATTATGTAGCCAGATATTGACTTGTTGTAACAAAACTTCTTAGAACTTGATTAAACTGGATAACACATCGAAAGCTTCGAGTATATTCTAAATGTAGAGGTCAGACCTTATTCTTCTTCCATTCATTTGGATTACTGTTCTATCTTTCCAAGACATTTTTGATACTAATCCAAGACGGTTGCTCCGTTCTGTTTTGTTTATTTTACGAACTAATTAGGCGTCCCAACAAGATTTTTTTTCACTAATATCATAGAGCTACAAGAATTTTTTAAGACACCTTCATGTAGCTTAGAAAAAAAAAAAAAAAAAAAAAAAAAAAAAAAAAAAAAAAAAAAAAAAAAAAAAAAAAAAAAAAAAAAAAAAAAAAAAAAAAAAAAAAAAAAAAAAAAAAGCCAGGTTAGATTAGTTATAGATTAAATTAATGTTTGGTAAAAAATATATAAGATAAATGAGTCTTGGCATTTATAAACTTCAAAAAGGTCTTTTTGTTTTTAATAAAACTTATTAAAAGATAAAAACTAAAGACTTAATATTCAAAGTAAAAATAATTATATTTACATTTTTAAATGTCCCTGGAAAAATAGAAAATATCTATAATAGAATAAAAATAAAAGGTAATTATATTTAAATATAATGTAGTTTCCATACAAGACCATCCTTGTAAGCCCCTCCAATTAAAGGGGATTTTCGATGTAGCCTTGGGGACCATGTATGTAATAATAGGCATAGAGCAAAGATATGAAAATAATATAATAACAGAGGAAGATTTAGAGAGAAAAAAAAATCTTAAAAATATATTATAAGTAAGAATGCGCAAAAAAAATATTTTTAAAATTTGAACTTTTAAAACCCTTTGAAATTTTAACAAAGTGTTATTAATGAAAACTCGATTTAATGAAATGAATAGATAAAAAAAAACCTGCATCACTTCAACCCAGGAATAGTTTTGGGATATGTACTTGGTAAAACCGCTTCTAGACCAACGGTTAAGCAAGGTGACATGGGCAGAATTCCAGGTTTTCACTATTTATGGGTACCCAATTTATTGAAATCTGGTGTGTTCCTGACATTTTTTTTTTTTCCAATTCTTGAATCTATCCTCGATTAATATAACAGAATTAATTCTCAGTTGGAGACGAACCTGATTTATGAAGGAAGTTCAGGCGCCATACCCACTGATCTACTACATGGAACACTACTTTTTTTTTTTTACAGGAAAATTTAGAAGATACCACAGAGCGGCACTACGGGAGTTGTATCCGGTAAATATCTTTCAGGTAATAGCAGCACTTAAACTGATGCTTACTTGCTCAGTAAGCATTGGGTTGGGCCAATTGCCAGTTAGCCGTTGGGTTGGGCAATGACCGAATTCCAAAAAAGGTTTTGGTAAAAAAGTTTTGAGCCGTCGTGACGGGTAAATTTCATAAAGCGTACCTTAAGTGAAAAGCATTATTATGCTGTAAAGTATCAATTTCACCTTGATCAGGGAAAACAATAGCTCATTGATATGGTTATCTATAATCTACTGCTATTCCCAATTTAAAATCTAGAATCAAATTAGGTACTTAAATTAATAATCAATGATTTTGGAAAGGGAAATGTCGGAAAATTTTCGATCCGTGCAACACCAACAGAGCTAGGGAGTGTCAATAAAATCCCCAACACTTAAAAAATGTAGGCAAAGAGTGACTTTTTCATTCAAACCAATATAGCTCCTAAACAGTTGGTCTTATACAAGTAAAAAAAAAAAAATTATTGAATTATTAAATTTTCTGTTATTTCGGTTGTGGCTTGACTTCGAGGTCGGAAGACCCTCCTGCGGCACACCCAGCCTCGTCAAAGTGGGTACCCTTAAATAGGGAAAACCTGGCGATTGAGTGTGATTTAGGCCAAATCTTCTCCTTACACAACCGCAGGCCTAGTAAGAGTACATCGTTAGTGAACCCAAGACCCTTCATGGGTTGTTAGTGGTACAGGTTTCTTTTATTTTTATTGAAATATAAAATTATTTTTATACACAATTTTAGTCTGCATAAAAGAAATAATGAGATATACTATAATATACTTTCTGAAGAAGTTTTTTTAAATACTGGAATAACGTCCTTCAAGGTAGTTTTACGACCTTCCGACGGTTACCTCAGCTGAGTACTGGCAGTACCCGCCATGGACAAGTAGCATCCCCCGAACCCTTGGAAAAGGGCACGGTGGGGTACCTCAAGGACGGCCCTCAAGTAGGTGAGAGTCGTGTTTACCCCCCCCCCCCACCTTCCTCAGCCCTATTGATCCCCTGAAACATTGAACATGTCGGTCTTTGACGTCACCTCGGACCCCATTCACTGGACCGGCCGATCTAGTTCCTTCCGCCAATAGAAATAGTTTTGGCTACTTTTTGAAAATGTATTTTAACTATTAATCCACCATATTTTTATCAGATTAATTTCTTTTTTGATTCTTATGGAAGATACTGGTGGTATAATTCAACATACTCGAAAAAGATGTAAGCCTATCAGGGGAAAATTAAATAAGTTTGTTTTCTTTCTTTTTTCTATGAAAAAAAAAAAAAAGTGTTAAACTAATACGAAAATTCTGAACCCATTTCCAAATATTTTAATATACATATATTTTAATATATTTCTATTTGAACAATTTTCGTCTCAACGATGGGGTGTGTTTATGACTTTGAGGTAATTCTTATCCTAAAATAATGCACCACATGAACCTAACTCAACAACACATCATTCTGGCTTTGAGATATAGTTAGAGATATTATAGGTGCTTTTTTAGAAACCTTTGTTTAGAAGTTTAATTTTTTTTTAAATTTAAATTTTATTACCAGATTATCAGATGTTGTCCTCAGTTTGAATATATCTAAGAAATATAACCCAAATGACATAAATAATTTGTTCTCATATTTTCATGTACGTTTGCCAACGTTGGGGTACTAATAATTTTGGTAAAGAGGTTAATCCCAAAGAGCTGTCAGTTTGAATAAAATTTATACGTTTAAAATGTATGGCTTATTTTACTGTTTGCAAATGGAGCTCTTATTTTTCTTATCTCTTCTTTTTACAATATCTTTCTTTTTTTCTTAAGTAATGTTCCCTTTTTTATTTTTCTGTTTCTAATATTGGAATGATTCCAATCGTTTAAGTGACGACTTTTCAGTTCAAGAAATATCGGTGCTCTATAAAGGCGCCCTGAGGACTTAAAAATCATTTAGTGCTATCATATATCTGTAAAGACCACTTATATAAAATATAATGACAAACGAAATACAATTTTTAAAATATGAAAAACAAAAACGACGATATTTAATATTATTTTTGTTATTTCAAAAATGTAAAGCAAATATTCAAACCTCATTCATTTACTATAACTAATTGAACACATAAATAATATGCTGTTTACATATCATGACACTGCTAAAGTTTTTTTTTTTGTTTTTTTTTTAAATAAAGTTAATTTTTATTGTGGGTCTTTTTTTTAATTTAAAATATACTAACGCGATAAATTCCACTCAATTAATTCTTTTCATTTTCTTGGCTAAACGTTTCATTCTTTTTTAGCACTTTTAGTACGGGCATTAAAATTATTGAAAAAAATAAAATAAATAAAAGCAAGCGATATTGTACTGGTATTTAAAAAAAAAAAAAAATATCAAGTAATTTTAAATCAACAATTTTTGTATTTTTAATAATAAGGATTCCAACCATTGCATTCATTACGTATTCCATTCAAAGATCTAAGTTGATTTTGAATTAATTTTTCGAAGGATATGCCCCATCCAATGCAAAAATGTAGTATGTTATATTAATATAAAATTTCGTAATTTTATTTTTTTTAATTCATTATATAATATATACAGACAGGTCGAATATCTCATCCAATGTTTTTTTTTCATTCTCTTAACTAAAAATTTAATTATTCTTTCTGTGTTGAAAACCACATATTCTTTAACGAGAGTATTTATAACGAATTAGTATTATTAAAAACATTAAATAAATAAAATCAAGCGGTATTTAAAAAAAAAAAGCAAGAAATTTTAAATTAGCGATTTTTTTTTTTATTAATAAGATTTTCACCCCTTGCGTTCATTACATCTTGCATCCGATGAAGTACTTGGATTTTCTATCCATTAGAGCTCATCGTCCAGGATATCGTTATCATATTCATAATTCATTCGTAATCAAGTTCAAAGATCTAATATCCGTCCTGATTTAATCACAACATGTTTCTATAAATAACATAAAAATAAAATAATATAAATATTATATGAATTATTAAACAACATGAATTTTTAATTTTTTAATAAATACTTTATTGAGAAAGTATGAAGATCTACCTCAAACAGAGCGATAAGTAATATGGATGGCTTAAATGATCCACACAATGCGTACAATAAGAAACAAATAAAAATATGAGAAAATAAATAAATAAAGACACTCATGATAAGCCTTTATAGCAACTTATAAATTTTAACGTAATCACTAATGTTTTTTAAACATTTTTAAATAAAGTGTATTTTTTAAATTTCTTTCTCTGGCATTCATATTTGAATTGCATTGGATTTTCTATCTAAAAGGATCAATATTTGTATATATTATATATTGTCCTACTTTTCAGGTGATTTCTTCAAAGACTGACGGACAAAAGCAACCATTATACATTCTAGGAGAAGAGCTTCATATTTTGTCTTATATTAAATCATAAGAAAGAATAAAAAGTAAAAAATAAAATAAAAAATTGTAATTATCGTTGAAGATGCTGTGTTCATTACTCCGTTTTATGGGTAAACTTTAGAACGAAACTCAACTGCCAGGTTTTTCCTTAGTGTGCCCCTAGAGCAGATAAAATAAAAACTGAATTTTCTATCCACTGACGGACTCGAACCCAGTGTTTTGTAACGATAATCTATACTATTGCTTAAAGTTATATTTTCATTATAGTTATCAAGCTCATTACATTATATTTCCAGCTTTAAGATAAAATATAAAATGATTTTAAGAATTTATAAAAACAAAGTTTAACAAACATTTGCACTTTAACTACATTATATAAATTTAAGTAGTATGATAATTTTATTGCATGCTTCAGACTATAATGAATTTCACATGCAAATTTGACATAAAAATATTATTCATCAAGTTTTAGCATGAATAATAATAATATAATCAAGTCCCTTTATTTGTTTTGTAAATACTATCAACTTGTTCACAATAACTCATAGTAATTATTTAAACATATAATACTTAAACGGTTTTTGCTGTGAGATAGGCAAAGCATAATTTCCCAAATTTTCTGTGGGTTTCAACTTCGAACAGTACAAATTGAAAACTCGAAAGCCATTTCAAACTTTATTTACATAACAAACTAATAACATGTTTAGAACGCATTAAAATTCGCAAATAGCCTAATTCATGGTTGGCACTAGAACTGGAGAGAATTGAAGTCAGCAAAGCCATTACAAAGTGGACCATAGAAATGAAGTTTTCATGTCACGGAACTTAAAATTAGATTCAAAGAATGATTAGCGAACCGACAACCAACAAGTTTGCTGCGGAATAACAACTGGATATTATCTCTGATGAAAATGATAATTCCGATCTTACTAAAATAGTTACTGATTCAAGTTTATGTGCCTTCGTGGTCTATGATTCTTGCAGTTCTAATTTAAGATTTTTTATCCGAACTATAATTGTAATTTTTAAATTATTATAAAGAATATATTAGAGAATGGAGCCGATAGAAATACTCTATTATACGCTTCCTTTCATATAAAATTTCCTTATTATTTTACCCACTACCTCTGAACATTAATAATTGTAATTTTTTATTCTATATACCTACTTATTTATTTTTATATAAAATTGTTGATACAATTTTTTCATATACTTATGTAATCATAATGCAGTATAACCAGTTATAAATATTTTTTTAATACTTTTTCCTTTTTATTAAAGTACCTCTTAGTGTAAAAAAAAAAAAAAATGGATGGAACTAGATAAATAATTTAGAAAAATGCCGCAGACCTCACCTTTCTATTCCAATCCTTTGCAGATATACGATAAATCAAAGACTTTTTTGAGGAAACCACGTTTTTTTTTCATAAAAGCTGCAATATCTCCATTTTGTTTAAATATGTTTCAAATATTGAACATATTTTCGGATTTAGCATTAAATTTCCTATATTAGCTGAGTACCTGTAACCTTGAATTTTACAAACTTAGGATGTAAAGTTACAATGTCTTATATTACTTCAACGCTCACTGTTTTTTCTAAAAAAACTATCTGCAAAACTGAAAATCTCACCAAGACTTGCAAATTTAATCAGCTTTTGAATGATATGCTAAACGTAATGATTTTGTTTCGATTTTATGGAGAAATTTACTTTTGAAACCGAAAAAAACATGGTGTTCTCATTTGGCGTACAAATCAGTTACTTGAGTAAATAAAATATTATGACAATCCCCCCCTGTAAATGTGCATTTTAATCATAATAAACTCTTCATTGAAATAAAAAAAAAATAAAAAAAATATTGTTTAATAGAAAATAAACGAAAACTGTCAATGAAGCGACACCAGATCAGAGGATCGTATGTTATTACATTTATTTATTTATTATTATTATTTAGGATTTATTTATTAGATTTTTAATGTAATGTTCAAAATCCAACGATAATGAACATAGACTTCAATTTTGCCGTTTAAGGAGCGTTGAGGATTTTATCCAGGTCTAATTACTGTAATATAACTAAGTTTTTTGTGTAATTTATTGGGAGCTTCGAGCGCTTGTCTAGTAAATGTTGAAGAAGTGGGAAACCACGAGCAGTTTCTTGTCTTTTAAGTCTGGTATATTACATACACATTAGAATTAGATTTAATATTTAAATATACTTAACTAAACAATTTAAAAATATATGAGTGAATTTGGATCAGGGAAATTATATTACAAAGAAAAAGCAATTTACTTGGGATGAATATTAAGCTGTAAGCAAAAAGCAATCTCAGTTACCAGGCCTCCAATAACCACTTTCCGATAATCTCAAGTTCAACAACAAATAAAGCTGATTGGAGGGGGAGGGGCAGGACTGAAATAAACGAGGGGTGTGGAGGGGGTAAAGAAAATACAAAAACCTTGGTAAATTTCAATTACCAGCTCACAAAGGAAAAATGTAGCTACGGAAAAAGTAGTAACTGTAACAACATGTAAAAGAAAAAAGATAGCATACACCAAAGTGCCTCTGTGTAAATTTGAAGAGGTGAAAAATTCAATCTGCAACAAGTTGAGGGTAGACCCAGGGCTGGGTTGACGAAGGGTGAACGGGGTAGCGCGGTGGGGATTTGGTGGAAAGCCCAAAACCAATTTCCCAGGGTTCGGCGGGAAAATCCAGCCCCCATCTCCTCCAGAAGGAAATCAATCTGGAGCCTGGAAGGAGTCATTGCAACAGCTATTATAGTGACCTACTCTGGAATTAACGTTGTACCAAAGAGCGGGGCACAACTGATGGTTCTTCATCAGCCTACCTCTCTCGGATATTTCTCTTTCCTCAACAAGTGGTTTCCATTACTTTTCTTAATTACTTAATTGCTAACTGCTGGCTTAAAAAAAAAAATACAGAATTTATTTTCAAGTTAAATTTTTTCTTCTATTTTTCTGTGCAGCCTTTGTTTCAATATATTTATTTAATAAAGAAATTCATCACCTATGTGCTTATGTTAAATTTATTATGCTATGTGAAAAGCTCTGTCCACCTAAGATGAGCAGAATAGCTTTAAAAATTATTTTTATTTCCATTATTTATTTACCTAAATTCGTTTAGATGAAACAATGAAACAGGTAATTTATATATATAGGGGAAGGTGCTGTACCTGTGGACAATTTTCACTTATACATTTTTCTAATTTTCGGTGCTTTATTTATCTGAGTGGTTATTGTACCAATAGATAAAAAATTTAAGGGGCTATCGAACCATGGTGTCTTTATTTTGATAAGTAATTTTATTTTTACAGAAAATAATGTTATGTAACTTACTGATCAGTGTCCATAGGTACATCCCCCCTTTGTACCAGTTGAAATTAGTGGTTGTACCAATGGACATTCATTTCTTCATAGGTTTATAGGGATAATTAAAATGATATTTAGAGAAACACATCAGCAATATTTTTTTATAAAATGTACTAAACAAAATATAATATTTAAACAAGGAAAGTCGACTTGATATTATTGAGCTAGAAGGCCGACTAGAAAGGTGACAACAATAAATTTAGCATATTAAAGTAAATATACACTTAACTTATTTTTAAACCTTTTAAGAAAAATAAATCTTTTATGTACCTATAATTATTATTAACGAGTGTTACAGACTTTCTTATGGAAAAAATCGAATCATTCGAGATCGTATTGATGAAAGTATGTAGGGAAACCTAATTGTATACATAATCTCCCAGTGCCAGTTATAAAATATGGCGGTGGTAATTTACTTTTGATATCTCTTATTTCAATTTCATAATCAGTAGCGATGTCCAGAAGAATAAATCTTGGTGTTCTATCATTTGATGAAATTTTCTTCAAGTAGCAAATGTTGAACGTGAACGAGTCTACTTTTTCTTTGATCAAAGCTATAAAATGTCTTACAACAAAAAACATAGCTACCAACATCTTCAATTTGTTTACCATGTTCATAACCATTCATCAATTTATCCAAAAAATTACAATCTTCGCTTGATGGATCAGCGAAAATCACATTTGTGAAATCACCATCTTCACTAGTTAAATAGTTTGTTATAAATAGTGAGTGGCGAGTTTTCTCCTCTTAAAAAAAAGGATATACGAATAGTAGGTATCCAAATTTAGGCATTTTATATCATGCGGGATGCCTAAAAACATTTCCGCAATATTTATAATTGAAATAATGAATTAATAACCAAAGAGAAAAATTTGTTGTACCGGTGGACACTTTAACCATCTGTCCACAGGTTCAGCTGGCAATGGTGTTCACAGGTACAACTGAACGCCATGTTGTGCGGAAAGCTCTGTTTCATAAAACCCGGAAGTGAGAACTGAAATGAAAACATATGCAGTTATGATATATTTATCGGACAACCCAATGAAATATTACTGCCTAGAAAATTTCTAAGTGTAGGTCTTAAAAAAATTAAAATCACTGGTTGTATTGGTCAGGATTTGGAAAAAAAAAAACTTAAAAATAATAATTTCTATGAAACTGTTGATCTAACAATCTTGAAAACACATGTGGAACTGCAGGGAGATGCTTGCAGCACTACCAATCTAACAATTTCAATTTCCCTCCTCCCACTATCTCTTTATTAAATGTCCACTGGTATAACTGTGCCTTATACATACCTTACCTTCCCCTGTATATATATATATTTTTAAATTTGATTAATCACTTTTTATGAACCTTGATTTTATAGAGTGATTTTTTTTTTTTGCCTGATCAGTTAAATTGTCATAGATTATTTTTGGAAGAAACAAAAATCGAATACAAAAATACTAAACGTACTGTGAGCTTCACAAAGAAAGTAGTCTTCAATAAATTAAATTTTTAAATAAAATGGCGTGTATAAAAAACTATGTGGTTTAGGGAATGGGCAGGTATTTTCGAGCTCCTCAGTGATAACTTCGTAATTCGATGAATTAGTACTTATGAAAAGCAGAGTAAATTTTATCGACTAATTTCGATGCGAAAATGGCTCTAAGTTGTAACAATGTAGTTTATTCTGACGTTCACAAAATAAAAAATATATCTGTCGTCTGAAGTAAGAGTAATTATAGTAGAAGTGCATACAGTTTTGAAGATAAATTCTACAAAAACATTCAGCGTTAGGTGTACGCAGCAACAAATTAAACTCAGAAATTAGGTGGTCTAGGATCGGCTGGATTCATTTACATATCCTGCAGCTTTATATTATGCAGCTTCAACGAGTTAAGCAATAATGAAAATTTCCTTAACTTTGCTCTGTCTAGAGAACCAATCCCCAGACACTGTGGATGAATACTTTACTCTGGTAACCACGCTACAGGAATTAGTCATAGTAGGATGGCATTAACTTCCCAAGGCAATCAATGTATGTGGCCAAAATATAAGAAAATAGCCAGAAATTTCAAGTTTAAACACATTGAAATTTAGCAAGTGCTCAAGCACCTAATAAACCAACCACAAGTAATTCATAACGGGGTAATTTAAACGAAGCTTGAGCACAAGATGATCTAAAAGGATTAGAAATGAAGCATTGGCTCTCAATTAGAAGTCAGAAGCCTGAATTCAGAAATTACATAGAACTGGCTATAGTTAGGCAACACTCTAGAAAGAGAAGGTAAAATTGAGAAAAAAAGTATTGAACTTACAAAATGGCGATTAAAAATATCAGTAAAACGGGAATAAGGCCAAGGACTAATGGGCGGACAGAGACGGATGGAGCTATTTTATTTCAACTATGCTTCGACTATTGTAACTGCAAAAATTAGTAATAAACAAACAAATATTCCAAACCTTTTTGGAGAATGAGTCGCATATTTTGAAAGCACGTTTTATTAAAATAAAACCATTTATTTTCTTAAGCTATTATAAAAAAAATATTTGATTATAAGCCTACATTATCTAACAACACAAAATTTTTAGTTTTTTTATGTTCTATTTTTTTTTTTTACATAAAGAGTAAGAGCTAATTTAAATTTAAATCTTCAAACAGCTCATGTATTTTAAAAAAACAACAAAAAAAAAACAACCTATTTTTACTGTTTTGAGGTGGATCAAAATTTTAAGCTCATGAAATTACATTTCATTTTGATATTCTGTATTTCGTCAACAGTTTATACGATAACGACGTTTTTATGCCGAATAAAAAATTAAAAAAAATTTTTGGTAAAAACGTTTATGTGAAAATGAGATTCAAAAATACAATCTAAAAATAATATTTTTTTAACTTAAAATAAAGTTCTAAATCAGTCAAGACAACCGCAATTGAAGGAAATCACGTACTCTCTGAAGGGTTAATGCTTTCTTTAAAAATTTTCTTTTTAGATTCACAAGAAATTTTGGATTTAGGGGTTTTCTTGAGGTACAAAAGAAAAATCGTAAATTAAAAAAAAATGACATATTTCAATCCATAAAACCGTTTTCTTCGCAAGTAAAATTATTATAAAACTAGTTAACTTAATGATGTAAACATTTGTTAAGTTTACCACCTTTATATTTATTTATTTATTTTTTCAGCTTCTGAGACAAAATTAGAAAATAATTATTAATATCAGTGAATTAGGGTACGGAAGGTTTCCAATTTGGTTTGTTTTACTAGTAGCCCAACTAAATAGATTAAAACCATTAAAAAATACTGAGTATCTTGTTGTTTGTTGTGGTTTAATATCCTTATGTACTGTAACTAGGGATGGAAGGACGGGTCATCCTACAGGTTACTAACCCAACCTAGGAAGAGTGGGAAGGACCTAGAACCATCGCAGGATATATACCAACTCTGTGGGAATCAATCCGTGCCCTTCTGTCCCGGAAACGGGTAGTAGAGACCCATCACGCTCGGCCATCATGATCCCCTTTTAAGTAGTTTTTAGGAATAAAAGATCAGATGACAATAATATCCAATCAAACGAAGGTGGTACTGAACCCAAAGTGTGAAAAGGAATTAAGAATTTGGAAAAGGAAGCATTATAAGGAAATAATCTCCGAAACAAAGCAGCCAAAAGCACTGAGTATTAAAGCAAGGTGGATTACAAATGTAGCAATAAGCTATCCGACAAGTACTTTCATTCAAAAAATGAACGCTGCAGTGGCAGGAAATAGATCAAATAAAAGATGGATGCAGCTGCACAACGTGCAGTTAACTGGAAAGTTATAGCTGAAGATAGGCAGAGGAGAAAGTGGCTAAAGATATCCAAGGTCTATGAAAGCTAACTAAAAAAAAAATAAAATAAAATAATAATAACGAAGATTATAAATAATATTAAAGGTGTGCCACTTTAAGTCAAATACCGCGATCAGTCAAATTTTCAAAAAATATAATGTAATTTTAAGTTATAGTCTGGTTGGGCAATCCTTGATCTAATAAATTCAAACAACCCCTTACACAGTTCTAAAATGAATGTGATCGAGAAAGATAGTAAAATGCACTAATGTCAGTAGGATCGTTCGGCTAACGATTTTCTCTTGTACTCCATTAAGGAAGAAGACAAGGTAATGTTAGAACTTATAGGAATAGCCAGCTCTAATGCTGGTCCCAACAGTGGTCCTGGCAGCGTTGTGGGAGTCCTTACCATTGTACTTTATGATGTCTCCCTCTTTATTGGCCCACCCTCCGGGGCTCTTCGCTAACTAAGGAAAGTTGGTTCAGCACCTGTCTTTATAGCAACATTAACTTTCTGAGGTTATGGTCCAAATTATAGACCATTCAACGGCACCTTAGTGAACCCGAATACCTGTTTACGACATAAACTAGGACATCAAAGTCGGTAAGTAAAATAAAAAGATTCAATAAATACTAAATTCCCTTTTAATATTATGGAACATTCCAGACTTAAAAGAAAATAAACTGCTTGTCGTTTCCGACTACTTCTACATTTACCAGACAAGTGTTCAAATAAATTATAAAAGACTTATTTTAATTGACAGTAATTTGGGCATACGGAGTTGAGCTTAGGGGCTCTACAAAGCCTTCCTTCCAACTCTTTTCGTATATCCTCAATGTTCCGTCTGCAATTACGTCACTAACAACTTTATACATAAAGACCTTAATGTTCCACATGCTACTGATTTGGCCCACACCAGATTCCTATCTTTTCATTGTAAAATTTATAACAACTTTAACCCCTTAGTCTCCCAACTTGGAACACACACAATAACCGCTAATCCTCTGTGGGCTATGAAATTAAGATGACCAAGAGACCAGCTTAGTCATTTTTCTAATGTAGAACTATTGAAGTGTTACTAGTAGTTCTTTACCTGTTATTGAGATTCCATTATAATATTTTTCCTCAAGTTGACTGTTGTATATAACGTATACCAATCGTATTGTATATATGTATCAATAATCAGTTTTTAAAAAAATATGGTAATTTTAAATTAAATATTCGTAAAAGATATGGAACCTGAGTTTTCATACTACACAACATTAATAGAATGCAGGAAATGAATTGAAACTGTCAGATTTAACGCCTTATTGGTGAAATGCTGTTAAAAATAACCCCTGCCATTGCTTTATAATTTTTGTCTACGGAACCTCAAGACGTCCCCGTGTTGTCCATCTTTACTCCAAGTTAGCTCTACTCTCCTTCCGCAGAAAATACTTCCATGACACACACCTCAATCCAATCACCACACACAAGACCTCATCTTCCTGATCTTATGCTTCATTCTACAAAACTACTGCATTCCAACTCCCCTTTTTTGTCCGATCCTCTATTCTCTGGAATTCTCGCCCCTATTTTATTCAAAATCCTTCTTTACTCAGAACATTTAAAACTATCTTCATTCACCATCTTCTTCCTCTTCAAAAAGAAGCTCTCTAACTATATTGATATCTCAAAATCAATGACATTTAAGTATGTCAGACATAAAATGTTTGACTAACTGTTTTTAGTTTTTTTATGATGATGTTTTAATTTTTGTATGGATCATTTTTTCTTTTATATAATTTTCTTTCTTTATTTTCATTTTACTGTTCTCTCTCTACAATTTAGTTTATTGTATTTATTTCTAATTTTTTTAATGTAAATATGTGTTTTATTTTTAAATCCTCTGGGCCAGATATGATTTTTCTTTTTGTTATGCAATGTTATTCTTAACGGACCTTGTCCCAAAATAAAGTTTATTTTATTTCTATTCCATTCTATTTTACCAATATCCAACCCATAAGATACCAACTGATGAATTTTGTATATTATTCATTTCCCATTTTCTACCGTAGAGTTTAAACATTACTCCAAGAAATTTATGTATTTTTTTTTTTAATAAATCTTCTTTTAAGTGTTGTTATCACAAAACATGTACCATAGGCCAGGATTTATATTTCCTTATAACCCTTATCATCTAAGGGTTTCTTAATAGTCATGCACAAAAGATTAGATTGTTCTTGTCCCACTCATTTATCTATTGCAGCTGTAATTTTTTTTCCCTTTACGTGTTTATGATTCCACATTCTACGCACATAAAATCTCGAATTATGCCTTATGTAATTTAATGCCCCGTTTCCAACAATCGATCCTCCTGAAATCGTCCATAATCCAGAATAAAATACGGCCATACTAATTTATCATAAAAAGAGTCCTCGACAAAATATATCTTGAGAGGACTCGGTTTCAACAAATGACAACCCGACTGGAAGAGAACAGACTCTCGAAAGTGGAGGCAAATGCAAAAAGTTGTCCCCTGACGTCACTGTAGCTATCTTTATCCTTGACGAGGAAAGTTCGGGCAGGCCTGTCAGACAATTTTAAATATTACCGCCTCACGGCTTATCCGTCCCCAATCTTATCACCCCCTCCTCCTCATATATCTTCTCTCCTATTTTATACCTCACCCACTAATAATAATAAATCTTATTTAGAAATTAAACTTGCATATTTATTTTTAAAGCTAAATTCTGATTTTGTTAAAAAAAAAAAAAATGAATTGACAATGTATAGGCTATACCCTATTCTCCACGTCTCTGCTTTGTGCAGTCCTTCTCCTCCAGTTTTAGTCCCTACCAGTCCCTACCAGTTTCGTGCGTAAACTGAAATATCGAATGAGTAAGAGAGGGGCGATGGGACGCGCCCTAAAGAAGTTTTCACTTCAAAAAATTAAAATAGGTAGCTAGATACAAAATTTAGGAAGACAAATTAAAATAATATATTTAAGTAAGTAGGTAAATAATTTAATTAAGTAAGTATTCAAGAGGAGAAATTAGTTTTGGGATTGAACGTTTGATAACGTTAACCGAACAAAACCTTAGTTCTTATATACAATCTAAATGTTTTGGTTAACTTACTTGACCAATTTCATTTTGTTTTAATTCCAGGAACAAGTCGTGAGTAATTATTTAACACAATAGAATACGTTTTCCGGGGTTTCAAATGAAAAACCGATCACGAAAAGTAAACAAACGAAACAGGTTACAACAGCACGCTGGGATGCCGGGAGTCCTCAGTGTTGCCAGCTTATTACACACGCATGATTTTTCCGATTTGTTGTATGCGCTGATTTGATGTATAGCTGATGATTTGATGTATAGCTGATTGTATTCTAAAGTAGAGTTGCGTATGATGCGTCATAATAATATTATAAGGTTTGGAATTATTTTGAATATTTTGAAAAGACTAGATAGCGCACTGTACTCCGGATTCAGTGCCGAGTTCGCTCCGGATTCAGTGCCGAGCTCACGCTTAGTCGAGTCGAGCCGATTCTACCCGAAACAGCGTTACATATTCGGGCGTGACGGCTCAATCTCATTCACACCTCACAAAAAAGTTTTGCTGAGCCCTCACAAAAAAGTTTTGCTGAGCGCGCCTAAAGAAGTTTTCACTTCAAAAATAAAAAAAAAATATATATATATATATATATATATATATATATATAGAGAGAGAGAGAGAGAGAGAAAGCCAGTTCTTAAACCCAATAAAAGTTTTAAAAATAACAAAAGAGGTCAAAACATTTTAATTTTAGATTTTTCATTGTTTTTTAATAAATGTAAAGAAAATTATCAGAACTCACTCATTTATAATTATTAAATGAATCTATACTATTGGGTTTGAGTTAAAACTCAAACTACGTTTCTTGGAATGGCTAAGCTGTAGTAAAAATCTATACACCATCCTACATAACTACTGCATTCTAACGTCCCTTTCTTGTCCGATCCTCTATTCTCTGGAATTCCCTCCCTTATTTTATTCACAATGCTTCTTTTCTCGGAACATTTATAAAACTATTCTTTCACCATCTTTTTTCTCTCCAAACAGAAGCTCTCTAACTTCATTGATATGTCAAAATCAATGACATTTAAGTATGTCAGACATAAACCATTTTTGACTAATTTTTTAGGTTCCCTATGATAATGTTTTAATTTTTGTATCGAAAATTTTTTATTTTACATAATTTTTCTTTCTTTATTTTCATTTTACTGTTCTCTCTCTACAATATTGTTTATTGTATTTATTTCTATTTTTTTTTTTTTTTTTAGTGTAAATATGTGTTCACTTTCATTTAACTTGTTTTATTTTTAAATCTCTCTTTTTGTTATGCAATGTTATTCTTAACGGACCTTGTCCCAGAATAAAGTTTATATGTTTTTTTAATTTTTGTATCAATAATTTTTGATTTTATATAATTTTTCTTTTTTAATTTTCAATTGTATGTTTCTCTCGCTACAATTTTGTTTATAATATTTTTTTTTATTTTTTTTTTTTTTTTTTTTTTAGTGTAAATATGTGTTCACTTTCATTTAACTTGTTTTATTTTTAAATCCTCTGGGCCAGATATGATTTTTCTTTTCGCTATTCAATGTTATTCATAACGGACTCTGTCTCAGAATAAAGTTTATTTTCTTTCTATTCAATTCTATTCTACCAAAATCCTACTCATAAGATACTAACTGATCAATTTTGTATACTATTTTTTTCCTATTTTCCACCGTAGAGTTGAAAAATTACTCCAACAAATTTATGTACCTTTTTTTTTTTAATAAATCTTGTTTTAAGTGTTGTTATCACAAAACATGTACCATAGACCAGGATTTATATTTCCTTAGAACCCTTATCATCTAAGGGTTTCTTAATAGTCATGCACAAGAGATTAGATTGTTCTTGTCCCACTCATTTATCTATTTTAAATTTTTAAAAAATATAAGTAAATAAACATAAAATAATTGAGAGAAAGACCTCACAAGGGGTATAAAATAACTAATACTTTTATTAAATCAAGTAGTTTTTTCAATACTTTTCAGAGTTTTTTTTTACTTGTCATAAAATTTTAACTCATGGAAATTTTTGGCTATCGACCAACTTTTCAGCCTAAATTTACAGGGCTATTAGTAAGTTTAATGACGATTGATTGCGGTTAAATATAACTTTAAGCAATTAATATATTACAAGGCCAATTTTCATTAATTACATTATTATTTTTAAAAGAAAAGAGAGAGGCAGAGGGAGAGAGAGAAATAGAGAGTGAGGAGGGGAGAGTGAGAGGGAGAGAGAGAAAAAAAAGAGTTGGCTGCTCTTGGCCTAGCTGACGTCAATCAGGAACCATCTCCATTTAAAGTCTATTCCATCGCCTCATTGTTACGGCCGACCGAAAGGCCATTTTACATGCAAATACGATATTTTATATTCCTGAATTTAAAGTCCATTCATATAGGTTCTTAATGGAAATTCGATAATAAAATGTAGATGAAAAGGCGAGGGGGGCGTAAGGGCTTCCTTTTAATAGGCCATTGATCTAATAAATGGGCTTTTTAAAGTGAACCGACACCAAAGTTAATAATTAGCCCCCCCCCCCCGACATGGGGTAGCCTGCAAGAAACTTAAACCCGGCTTCTTAATTAGAACTGGCCACGTCTTGCGCATTAATTATATCAGCTAATTTTGCGCAAGGTGAAACGTCTCAGGAAGGTCGGGTGACGTTTTATTAAATGTTTATTCCTCATTACCATAGCCCTGTTAATAATAGAGATGCTAACGTGAGCCCGCAAGGGCGTTCTTAACCAGGCTACGGCGTAGTGCGGAACGGACTTTTCTAATAACTGAATAAATAGAGTCTGCTTTTTTCATGCAAAATTTATAACAATAAGCACAAAATGTAAATAAATATGCTTTACATAGATATGTGACAGATGTCTTATTTGTGGATTAACCTACCCATCCGCAGCATAAAGATCTTGAATTTCAAAGCAAACTTTGAAAGAATTTCAAAGTTTCTAGGATTTTAATGGTTGGGTAATGCTGATTTTATTTTATCATTATTTTTTTCATTGTAATGTAAAGTAAAATTTTAGTAAATAAAGTAAAATTTACACTTTATGATGAAAGATCTTACATCATTTTAAAATCCAAGCCGCTCTCTCACACTATAAAACGATCATATATAAAACGATATATCTGTGATATGCTATATTATTTGATGTAGAATATAAAGGTATTTTAAATTTAAATAGGAAATATATATTTAATAATCCAAAAGGATTTTATTGATCGAAAAGGTCTATGCCGGAGTAGTGCAGGGATACGACTCGGAGTAATAGCTCCACTATTATATCCGATATACTATATATAAAATATGCGTTTTGATTATATTCTCCCTGTTTAAAATATGGATTATATAAAATCAATATTAACAAATCAATGTTAACAAGGTAATTATTTTTACTTAAAGTTAATTAAATCCCTCCTAAACGTTCGCGTATTTAAATAAAAAAATTAAATTATCCCTCTAAAAATTTGTTTATTTCGATAAATATAAGATTTCAATGAATGCAGTAAAGCTGATAGGACAACCTTGTCTTTTATGATTTATAATATTTCGCTACCGAGATTTAATACTAAGAAATACTACATTTTCATATTTTAATTAATGATTTTTACGTGTGGAGAAATTTATAAAACGTATGCGTATTTATAAAACGCATTTCTTAAAATATATAGAAGTTGAATTAATTAGATTATACTTGATTAAGGCTTCATACCGTACTAACAAGTTGTGTAAAGCGTATTATATAATATAAATTTATCATATTTCGTTACTAGATTTTAGATTTCTCTTATGACTTATAAAATATGTCTACAACTGTCACCTACTACATTTTTGTTTCGATATGCCAGATAATTTTTAAAAATCTTTTCAAATACAGGCGACCACACTTTTATTGGTTTAAATACTTCAGGGTACTGTTTTAGGGGGGAATTCTGTAGTGTGTGTGGATCACTTTTATTACTGACTCTATTTTCCTAAAAAAGGAATAAACATTATTTACTGTAGAAATTATTATCACTAACCTGATATTAAATTGTTCGGAGATTAATTCAGGTTTACATATCACATACATACCAGTTGATAACTTTTCTAAGTCCTATGAATAGAAGTTAGAGTCATTGATAATAACATATAAAAGAAACGGATTTCCTATAAAATTTTTATAAAGAAATTAGTTTTTTACCAAAAAACTGAAACAAAAATGGTAGTTTTTTCTGATGTTTGATTTTTTGATTGAGAGATTCTCTGCAAGTTCTCAAACAGTTGTCCTGGGGTTATCTATGACGAAAGCTCGCAGGACATCTTCAATAAGGGACGGAGTCCTTCCTTACCTTTAAGGTCTTCCACCCTAAATATTTTAAATAACTTGTGAACGGTGCACATACTCCCACAGCCATCATCCCGCTCCGAGTTTGAGCTCATGAAAAACAATTAGGCGAAAATCATGCTTTGAAATCATAAACTGGATAGTACTGTTAACATTTATGCTACAGAAAAAAAAAAAATACATATTTGTTTGGATGAGGGTTAATAAAAGAAGACATCCATAAAAATAAATAGTATGTCATATATAAACAGTTTATTATCTAGGGTGGTGATTTCTTGAAAACATGAAATCCTGCATTACTTTCTGTATAACCCAACAGCTCAGAAAGCCTTTAATTTGAATCTCTCAGACTGGTCTGGTTTGTCAAAGAGTATAAGTAGAAAACTTCATTTAAAATATTATTCAATAAATGCCAGTAATATTTTAATTATTAATCTATTTTTCTTTTCTTTGCGAATTGCTTCGTTTTTCGGTTATTAAAGAAACTTAAGAACAACCCTTCGCAGCGCTTGTCAACGGGACACACACACCTCTATAGGGGATCGTTTATTCATAAGGATTCAAATGTGATGAAAGGGAAACGCAGAAAAAGAGAAGTATAAGAAAATGAGAGAATAAAGATGTGTGTTGAAAGTTAAGTGGGTACTAAAGATATCCTGTATCGACCCAACACACCTGTTGTGTCCCACCTCTCATTCATAGCTCTGTCTCGGCGAGTCGATTCATAACTCCGCGCAGCCACTCCCCATCGCTCCCTCTCTCTCAAATATTAATACCATCAACTCGCCCCCTGTCAGCCCTTTTGTCCTCCGTAACTCTATTTATATAGTAATAATAACTGCCCACTTTTTAACAAGGTTATATTTCAGTCACACAAATAGTGTGGCGTGAAGAAGTTTGGCCACTTTCAGATAAGTTCAATAAAATTGTAGTGTAATTCAGAACTGAAGAAATTTGTTCAAAGGGACTAACAAAAAGGTTATACAGCATTTCATGTGTTATTTTATTTATTTATGTTTTTAATATTTATATATTTATATATATATATATATATATATATATATATATATATATATTTATATATTTATATCTATTAGCTCTGTTGGTGTCGCTTCCCTGGTCAGTAATTTTATCGAGAAAGTTTTTTGTTACATAACATTTATAACATTTCCTGGGCACTTTTCTGTACCATGCCATTAATAACTGAAATTCAAGTCTTCTGTTTACTTCCAACACACAACAGTTCCTCTGACCTATACACTCCCTTCCGCCGAACAGCATTATACCTACAATCCTTCCGATCTCGATCCACTACCCTCTGGAACTCTATTCCTCCCGAAATTAGATATGCTCCTTCCTTAAACTCATTTAAAACTCTTCTATTTCAATATCTCATCAAATACCAGTTAGACGGTTATTTGACTAATAGTGCAGTAATTAAAATTCAAGTTAGTCAAACTCAGCATATCCGATGCCAATGAATTACTTCAATAACAATATCATTATATAAATGTAAATTTGTTGATTTTAGTAACTTGTTTCCTCAACAATTGCCTTTTTCCTCATTTAATTTCATAATTATATATATGTTTAGTAAGGTTCTTGAGGTTCAGTCAATAAATAAAAACAGCTAACTTGGCGACGTTTCGAGACTATATTGTCCTCATATTCATGCCCTACAGTGAAAAACAGATTACAATAAAAATATATAAGTTATAAAAGTTATTTCCAAACATAAAGTTAGCTACAATACAAATACATAACAACATGCGTTAGAATAATTAATTACATATAATAACAAAATATGGAGGAGTAGGAAACTACTTACGATGTTACTGGTGGATAAGCTATTGGTATCTGCTACTAAATTATAACAGTTCTAGTACGAGAATGACCAGTGGAATTTTGAAAAAAAAAAAAAAAAAAAAAAAAAAGTTGTAAGGGAGTTTCCAAAACTACTGCATAAAATAATATGTCAAGACATTTATCCATACATATACATATATATATATATATATATATATATATATATATATATATATATATATATATATATATATACATTATTTTTTATTTTATTTTATTGATTTCCTTGCTATATATCTTTAGAGACTAATTGTATAGAAGAGGGCGGTGAACCTTTTAAAAAAATAAATTCGAAAAAAAAGAAGCCAAATCAGCACTCTTTTACTATAAAGAAAAAAAGGTGTTCGCTTCGGTTTATAAAAATAATATTCCGTTTATATAATAATATCCCTTTAAATACTTTATATTATGATAAATTATGTAATTATTAAACATTTTTTTATTTTTTTTATTTTTTCGTTTCACCCTCTTTGGGGTACGTTGAATCCATCGCTTCACTGTGTGTTGTCCTTTCTTAAGTGCCTAGTACTTCTTCATTCTTTCTGATCTTCTTTTTCTTTCTTCATCTGAGATAAAGGGTTTAGTTTTTAGAGTGGATTTATCTTGGAACCTAACAAATTCATCTTTAGTTATTAATTTAGAAGTCTGATCAAGTAGTGAATTTTCTGTAATTTTTAATTCTGCTAGGTCCTTTTCAGTTTCTTTAAGCCAATTGGGTTTTGTTTTGAGATGGCGTATGAAGTCAAAGATTTGCTAGGATAATCTATTAGAGTTCATTCTGAGAAGATGACCGTAAAAATTGATTCTTCTTTTTCGCATAGTATCAGAGAGTTTTTTAATTTTTTCATGGTCATATTAAACATTTTATTATGTATTTCTATAAATTATATAATATAGCATTTTGTATCCCATACAAGAAAAATAAATAACAGGCAAGTGTCTTTGAAATTAAATCATAACGAAAATTAGGAGGGACGTGACAATTCTTATTTTATTTTTATTTTTTTTAATTAAAAAAACAAAGAAAAAATGTCTTATACATATATATATATACAAAGGGGATGTTTCAAGATATTATTCCTGATCTTTAAAAAGGTCTCTATGGTGTCATAATAAGACGCTCATCCTGCTTGAAAGGGCTAAAGACCTGTTAAGGGTCGGATAAAATCGGCTTAAATGATCAATAGACATCGGATTATATTTTTTCTTAGCAGTGTTGATCTTCACAACAATGAACGAGCCGCTGAAATTCGTTGTAATCCTTTATCAAAACTATGTAACAAATAGATTTATATTAAATATTTAAATATATATTTATAAACATTTCAGTATGTTCTTATTCAACTTTTGTATGTATTAATGTATGTACCTTTTTGTATTTCTATATGAGTCGTTTAGAATCAAAACCCGTTATGTCCATCATATAGAATTTGACTGAATAAAAAGTTACAAAATACTAATTTTTGGACAAACGAAAAATTTGATCACACGTTATACCTATCTTCAGTATTCCTTTTTAGGAGATGTCTTTAACTTGAAATTTTTATTTCGTGTTGGACACGACGGGTTCTATTTTGAAAGTCGGCCAAAAAATTAGTTGTTACATAAGTTTTTGCTCTTTATCGAGTTTTCATGACTCTTTTATTTATTTTCGATCTTTTATATTATATTTATATATATATATATATATATATATATATATATACATACAGGGTGAGTACCTCTAAGTGTAAAAAAAATAAGGGTGAAACTAGATCAAATACTAAAATGCTGCAGACCTCACCTTTCTATTCCAATCCGTTGCAGGTATTTTGAGACTTTTTTGAGGAAACCACGTTTTTTGTCACAAAAAGCTATAATATATCCACTTTGTTTAAACATTTTTCGAAAAACGTTTAAAATTCGAAAAATTTTATATTGTACCTCAAGTGACAAATATAACGAACTAACATCATAGAATTCACTGAAAACTGTTAGTGTGTTCATAACCTAAACAGTATGTAAATTAACTATGCGATAAAGGCCGCTTAAGATGCTATTTTTGTTGGGATCTAGTGTTTTTTGATCTATTGGCTTTAAGCCATAGGTAAAGGCGCTTTTAAACGTATATTAAATATATATATATATATATATATATATATATATATATATATACATATATATATATATATATATATATATATATATATATATATATATTTTTATACAAAATATAAAATGTGGAAAAGTACCTAACGGGTTTTGATCCTGAACGACTTATTATTATAAAATAGTTGCTTTTGGCCTTAAAAAAATGTGAAAAGGGAAGTTTTCCTAGCGATTATAAATTCAAATCGATAAATGTAAATGTATTCACAGAAATATGGAAATACTTCGTGACAACTTACTAACTGCTACACCGCAATTAAAAAAATATATTATTCTCCTTTTTTAAAAAAATATAAAAGAAAAAGATGCCATCCTAGCCACCTAATTTTAGAGAAAAAAAAAAGTTTAATTAAGGTGTCAGAGAAAATAAATTTTATGATGGCAGGTAGTTAGCAAGACACCGACAACTCATTAATTGGATGAATAATTACCTTTATTTTACTTCCATGAAAATTTTTGTATTTTTTTAATTTTTTTTTTTTTATTATTTTAAATTTACCGTTATATAATAATTATAATTTAATTATATAGAAAAATCGGAAGTATATTACATTTTGACATTTATATGTCTTTTGGCTGGGAGTCTATGCTTTTTTGCTGTATATTTTTTCACAGTAAAAACGTAACAATTTGACAAGCTGTAGCTCTGTTAGTGTTGATCGGAGAAAAAAATCGAATTTTCAAACTAAGGCAAACCTCGTTTCTGCCATTCGATATTGTACATTTAAATTTCTATTATTGTAAATTTTACTATTGCTAAACCTATCTAGAACTATGAAAATGAGTAGTAGTGAGTATAATCAAGCATTCGATTATTTGTCTTCCATTTTTAAATCAATACTAGCATCCCACATTTCGGCTTCGCCCGTTCTCATAATTAAAGAACTTGGATTATTCTAACTAATAATTGGAATTTTATTTTTTTAGCGATTAAAAGTTGCAATTGAAGTATGCAATTGAGCATTTTTTCTACAATAATGTTCTCACACATAGCAGTCATTTTTAACCTGATTAAAATTGCGCTGATTAGGCGTTTGATGATCAACTAAATAATAATAAGAACTCCGATTTTTAATTTAAACATGTGAGCTATGGACAAACCTCTTACTTACAATCCACATTCAATACTATAATGACAAGAAACTGCTCGTCGTTACAGACTACTTTAACATTTACTGGACAAACGTTCAAAGCTCCCAATTAATTACAAAAGACTCATTTACATAAATGTTTATTAGACCTATCTGGACGTACTGGGTTGAGCTTTAGGGCTCCACTAAACCATCCAATTCATCTTGTATCCAATCCTTACAATACAAAATCCTTCGAAAAATCCTCAATGCTTCTTACTTTGTGATTAATAGACTTATCCATAAAAATCTGAATGTTCCTTATGTTGCTGATTTAGCCCAGATCTATCCTTCCATAGTAAGCTCCATAAGCACTAGTCTCTCAACTTGCTTCCCACTCCATTCCCAATAATCCTCCGAGGCGTCTGAAAAGAAGATGGCCTAGAGAACTTTTAGTTTAGATTTTTATTGAATCGCTACTATTGATTAGTTCTTCACAAGTTCTTTACATGCGATTGTATTCACTATCAACACAGAAAAATAGAAAACAAATGTGTGAGTTGGTAATCCAAATGGATAGAGACAGGAAACACTTGCGGATAACTGCATTATGAGTGATTACAACTAAAGGCCCATAAATCATATTTTTACACACAATACCATAAAGCAAAGAATCGACATTTTGATTTAGTAATAATTTTTATTCGGCAGAAATAATGTTATTGATTTCGTAAAATTTTCACTATTGTAATTTCTTTTATTGCTGAACCTTTCTAGAACTATGAAAATGATGTTGGTTGTATAAATTTGGTACAGATGGATTCAGTACTTTTAGCACTGTAAGCTTTATAGCAGAATGATGCTAACCACATATAGTACTTTTTTTCAAAATTCACTGGAATCCACATGTTAGAACACATTTTTAAATCTTTTGTAATAATTTAATTGAATATAAGTAAAATTAATTTTAATTTCAGGCTCTATATAACACCGTAACTTTGTAACCTCTTATGTAGAATGGCGCTCTTCCCCTATCGGTCAGGTTTCTCACTTCACTGTTATCCATATATTATCGCTATTTTGATGACAAATTACATTACGGGTTATAATTGCACTGATTAGGTGTGTAGAGATTACGTAAAACCCTAATTTGATATCCAATTTTTAATTTATAAGTTAGTAATCCAGATCTAAATAGACGATTAAGATACCCTGGATAACGGACTGCATTATCTGTGCTTACAGCTAAAGGCCTGTGGATCATATTTTACACCGAATATAAAAAAGTAAAGGTTCGACATTTTGACTTGGTAATCATTTTTATCCGGCAGAAATAATTCTATTGATTTCATCTTGTAAAATTATATTTTCTAATCATAAAACTATATGACAGTGTGGCAAACCCTGTTTCTGCCACTTAACATTGTACGTTTAAATTTATATTATTGGTAAACCTTCCTAGAACTATGAAGATGATGTAGTTAAGATTCTTACAGATTCGTTCAGTAGTTTTTCTTTTTTCTTTCTTCCGGTGCCTATCCGCTTCGGATGTTGGCGATCATGATGGCTATTCTTCTCCTATTGGTCGCAATGTGGAAAAGTTCCGTTGAAGACATACTGAACCAGCATCTGAGGTTGTCAAACCAAGATATTCATCTTCTTCCAGGACCTCTTTTGCTGTCGATTTTCCCTTGAAGTATTTTTTGTAGCAAATCATATCTATTTGTATTTGTATTACGCATGATATGTCCTAGATATTGCAGTGTTCGGGATTTTACTATCTTGATTAAGTTAGGTGTTGTGTTCATTCTTCTTAATATTTCTACATTCGTCACCCTCTGGATCCAAGGCATTCTCAGGATCCGCCTATAAAGCCAATAAAACAGTAGTTTTACTATTGTAAATCTATTGCGAAATGATAATAACCACTGGGATTCACGTGTCACACAACCTATTCAAATTTTCTTCAATAACTTAATTGAATAAAAGTAAATTTTAGTATTATTACAAGCTCTATATAACACCGTATCTTTGTAACCTCTCATGTAGGAATGATAGTACGTTGATAACATCACTGTTTGAAATTGAAAATATATTTTATTATTGCTAAACCTTCCTTGAACTATAAAGATGATGTAGTTCTAATTAGGTAGATATTGTTAGTTTTAGTGGTTAGTGATCACAAATGAAAAATGGCTTGTATTTTCAAATAACAGTATAGATGTACGGGAAAAAAGAAATTTAATCTGGGTTCTCCGGAAAGGCCATTAAAGAGGGGTTCTATTGTTAATTTAAAGTTGTGTTTTTAGTACCAGGCTAGAAATAGAAATAGACACCATTCAACTAGCTCCATAGACAACACTGATGTATGGAGTAAATTGACAAGCCGGATGATATATTGTTCAGATCCAATCAAATATACTGAGGAATGTTTTGATTCACGGCTCTGACTCCAGCTTTTGTTCTAGAGACGACCCTTGATATATCGAGACACTGAAGAGACCCAAATCAAACACCTACCGTAAACACAGGGGAGCATAGATTGCCGACATTCAGAGCCTAGAATGCCCCCATCAATCCAAGCCGCAATCAGACAACCCGACGCTGCCTGATATCGAGCAGTAATAGAAGATGTGATACTCTTTATTTCAACTCAAGTCCACAATTACTCTTTATATTTAGATCCCTGGAATGAAATGATTAAAAAGAGATCGTCAGATATGAGTCGCTATTTTTAAAGTGTTGACCTAAAAAGGAAATTAACCCGTTTGACCTTTCCTTGATTATAGGAAGCTCACTACCTTAGTGCTCCGTAACCTAGTTCCACCCAAAAATACATATACCAACATAAATTTAAATAATCATCAAGTTTAAAAAATATTTATAGGCAATAACAAAAACGAGATTTTTTTTTTTTACTAATATATGTTTTTTTAAGGTATGATTCTGTATGTTTTTTTTTTATACGTACTTAATTAAAATATATATAATAAGTAACTTTGAGGATATTGCAAACAATAACCTGGGAAGTACTACGCTTTATTTGTATTTATTACTAGCAATTTAATATTCTAATGTTCTACATTAGAAAGTAGGTTACCTCATCTCTCACCTATACCCCCCCCCCCATAACCTATAACCCCCAATCTCTCACGTATATTGAGGTTGGTTATGCGACTATGCCTATTCCACCCAACTCTCTAGATTTCTTGCCAACCGACTAAACACCTATACCACTTTTATAAAAATTAAATATTGTCAAAATTATACAGGGTGTTCGGCATAAGACTGCAGTAATTTCGAGAGGTGATTCTAGGCATCATTTGCAGCAAAAAAATTCATATAAACTATAGCTCGATTCTCATCTGTTTTCTAGATATTTTTAATTTTATGTTTTTTTCAAGAAATTTCTAATTTTTGACATCTGCGGCAAAATCATGATGAACTTCGCCTAGAAGTAAGTGCTGTGTATGAGAGAAGAGAGAGGACATTTTGAAGGATTATTGTAAATTAAGTATGCAAATTTTAATTAAACTATCTTAAAAGTTTCTTAAATTTCAAATATTAGAATAAGGTAGATAGGTAATTGTGATTAAATTACTTTTCTATTGATAAAAAATAATAAAACTATTTAACATTTCTGAGCATTCTCTCAGAATTTCCCAAAATGGCGATGTTGCATCTCCCTGTTTTTTGTAATTAATAAGTGATTTCAGTATCAATTTTAGAAATTATCACTATTCATGGTATACCAAACGAAAGGTGTTTGTGTGTAAGTTTTTTTTTTGAGTAGTGCACGTTTCTAACATATGTAGTATTTTTGAGAAAATCGCTGTCAAAGTTTTGAGACGGAATTAGAAACTTGCTATTTCATATGTTTGGATCAATAAGTTAAATACTGGACGCTGCTATTTTGAAGTCTAAATAAGTTTATTTTAAAGGAAATTTAATCTTCTTTCTAATGAGCATATTGGGAAATATAGACAATTATTTGTCAAAAATTATAAATTTCTTGAAAAAAAATATCTATAAAACGGATGAGAATCGAGCTATAGTTATATGAAATTTTTTGTTGCAAATGATGCCTAGAATCGCCTCTCAAAGTTACTGCAGTCTTATGCTGAACACCCTGTATAGAGAATGCGTTTTTAAAAATTGTTAAAACCAAAAGAATCAAACTTATATTTACTATGCATAGAAAAGTTATAACTAACTTTGAAATGTATTGAGTGTGATGGAGATTATTATTAAACTGATTAATAAAAACTTTTTAAATCATTTAATTTTTTAAACTTTAATGATATTAACGATTGTATACAATTTAAACAATAAGTAAATGTGCTGTAAAGTGACTGCAATTACATGTCAATATATTGTGATGAATTTCTCATTAGTAACACTTCAATAAATGTTCTGCATTGGAAAGTCCCTAGGCCATCTTCTTTTCAGGCACGTCGGAGGGTTATTAGTTTTTGGGGGAAACTAAAGGATTAGATTTAGGATGTACCTTGTCGTGAAAGGATAGGTATCCATTTGGGCCAAATATGCAATAAATAGGACATCCAGATCCTTTTGGATAAGTGTATTTCAGTTTTACGAAGGATTTTGGAATTATAAGAATTTGATACATGAAGAATCGGAAGGCTTTGTGGAGCCCCAAAGTTCAACTCCTTATATCCAAATGGAACTAAGATATCGATTTTGTATTAAAATGAAATAAAACTCGCATTATATACCCAAAGGAATGGATTAAAATAGTAAATAAAAGGGGGCGCAATAATGTGCCCTTTATTGAAACCTTAAACTAGTTCAATAAAAATCGTTCCACCTTGAAAAATAAGGGATCACATAGCTCAGTTAAGCTTTGGGGCGGTAAAATCAAAAGCTCGTTAAAATATTATATAATCTATAATAGTCATAGTAAATAATATATACTTATATATTACATATATATTATATACATAATGCATATAATAATAATATTAGAGTAAATTCCCAGTCATCCGGATAATCTAAATCTACAGATAATCCATAAAACGCAAATCGACACATATTTTTTTAAATGAATTTTATCTAAAGCAAAAGGTCGAAAAATCAGTTTATCAGCAATACACAAAGTAGTTATGAGCTAATTTTTCACAAATTAAATTGAAATTAATATTTTAATATTTTAAGTATTTTATCAACAAAACTTCTACAATACTGAATATAAAACATTAGTAACCTACTATGTCCGTGAACACAATATCTTTTTCGGCATGATGGAGCTCCAAGTTTCACAATTAAATATCTGAGCTAAGTAAAGTAAATTCCTGAATTTTGTTTTATTTTTCTAAAATAAAACACTGTTACAGATCGTTTGCAAAAAGCAGAAGAAAAAAATATAAGCTTAACAAAACCCTGCTACTTGTACTGATAGCTATAAAGCTTTGAACGAAGGAAATCGAACACTGGAACCGACTTATCAGCCTTTTTGCCAGCCAACTAGTCGGAGAAAGTCATAGTCGTATGAATTTCTAATACCATCTCTAGTATCAAGTAATTGACTATGTAATATTTTATTTATTTTAGTATTTCTTATACCGAGAATTTCTTTCCATTTATTAACTTGCGTGCCTATTCGGACATGATAAGTCGGGTACAAATGTGCTCCAACGTTTTTTTATTTACATATTCATATGATTATATATTCATTCAAATTTATTATTTATGACATCATAAATATACATTATTTATTATTTATGACATGATCACTGGCTTTGATTCATAAATTATTGCTTTGATAAAGGATTATAAAAAAGTAATAATAATAATAATTTATTTTATGAAAAATAAAATTTTATTGGAAAAATTTTTAAGAAAAAAAAAATTCTCATACACTAAGATTAGACCTAGGAACTCGGATTGAATAAACTTCAACCACTTTTGATTTTTCTGATCAGACATATAAGTTTCAAAAGTGCACAAATAAACGCCGCACGAGTGATGAAGAGTTAAGTACTCAAGACATAATAAAATACCAGATCAAACGATATGAAAAAATATTATAAATAAATATTAATTTCGGAGACTTAAATTTAATTTAAAGGTTCATTAAATACATAAAGATAAATAAATATCCATTCCATACATATTTAAATACTTTTTATTAATCATAAATAATAATTACTAATACATAATATATGATTATAAGAATAATTTTACATACTGTACTAAAATAAATATCCCACTTAACTCCCAAACATACATTAGGTTATTCCACGAAAATTCAAGTCTACACAAATAATAAAATTACATTATCCAATTATAAAGTTGCCTTCGTTTATTAAATAAAGGAACTTATTATTAATCCATTGATTTAAAATAAATCTAAAAAAAGAAGTTTTCGAAGATTATTAGGACGTCATTTTTGTTCGAGTTATAATGTGCCGATGAAAGACCTCTCTCATCAACAGTCAACTCTAATCGTTCAATTTCGCTCCTGTCTATCGCGTGATTATACTCACCTTTTCCAGAAACTCATTTAGTAAATGAGGAAAACAGGAGAAAAAAAAAAAGGAAAAATAAGAGCGACACTATCTAGTAGATGGTAATATTTAGTTAAATTAAACAAGTAGGGATAGGTGAATTTCGTCACCCGTAATCAATGATAGGGACATATTAATGCACGAAACAATTTACTCATAAAAGCGATTTGTTTGTTAAAAAAAAAAAAAAAAAAAATAGATTGAAAAATTGAGAAATGAAAATTGGTTTGATGAAAATATTTCTCTGTATGAAAAAAGAAAAAGTAAAAGTCCAATGCTGAATTATTTTAAAGTTAATTTTATATTAGAGCAGTGTCACAACTTTAGAATCTGTATTTTTGGTTTCTCATCGTGGTTAAATCTTATAAATAGTCTTCTATATAATGCCAAAATTGTATCGAACCAACTTCAAACCACACCACGTAAATCTCATTTGTGGTCGGGATTAAAAGATAATTCTAGTAAACTTTTGATATTTCGAACAAGAGTGCAATTTTATAGTTTTTTTCAGATTTTTGAATTCCGTCATTTTAAAACACATGTAATTATATTATTATCTTCAAGGTGGGGTGTGGACCAATTTTTAAATTAATGTAAGTGGGGAAAGATCACCTTGATTAGGCGATGGTATCAGAATGTGTAATTTATTTAAAAGGTTCCCCCCACAATCACGCATCAGTTATTTAAACCTACATATCAAAACTTCAATCACAATCAGTTTCATAGTAACTAGGAAATAGGAATTAAGGAAAATAATATTTTCTGTATAAATTACGATTAAATGATTATAATTTTAAGTTAATATAATCATACAAAATTACAAAATTTTATTAATAATTAATATGTCTTATTAAAAAAAAAAAGCTAAAAATTATATTTAAACTTACACACACATTCACACATACATATACATATATATTCAAATACACACCCACACTCACATAATTCTTTTTTTTCAGTTATTGATATTTATAACTGTACACAATAATATACAAGTAAATGTGTTGACCGTAAATACAATGGCATGTAAATGACTTGTGAAGAACTAATCACTAGTAGTACTTAAAGAAAATCTACACTACAAGGTCCCTAGGCCATCTTCTTTTCAGACGCCTCGGAGGATTATCAGCGATGGAGGAGGAAGCAAGTTGAGAGACTAGTGGATTGGAGTGGTTATGGAGCTTACTTTGGAAGGATAGGTATCTGGTTTTGGTTAAATCAGAAACATATGGAACATTAAGATCTTTATGGATAAGTTTATTGGTCACAAAGTAAGGAGCATTGAGGATTTTTCGAAGGATTTTGGATTGTAAGGATTGGATACGAGATGAATTGGATGGTTTAGTAGAGCCCTAAAGCTCAACCCAGTACGTCCAGATAGGTCTAATAAACATTTATGTAGATGAGTCTTTTGTAATTAAATGGGAACGTTCGTCCAGTAAATGTTGAAGTAGTCTGTAACGACGGGCAGCTACTTGTCGTTTTAGTCTTGTATGTGGATTCCAAGATAGACGTTAGTCCAAGTGGAGTCTTAGGTAGCGGATCTGTTCAACGGGGATTAGTGGAATATCACACATAATTCTTAGTCATGAAAAACAAGTAGGAAATGCCGTATATCGCAAAAACAATTCCCAAAAAAACAAACTAATTAATTATATTCATAGAATATATATTATTTTATGATATGATTGAAAATGATGTTTATTTTAATTAATAGAATTTAAGAATTAACATAAACCCACCAAAATGTTTTTTTGTTTTTTTTAATTTTTTTTTTAACCATATCTTTTATTTCTGCTGTAACGGGTGTTAAATAATCCGTCTTATTTTATTTCAAATTTCCATATTAATTTCACACCACAGACATCCATTATTGATAACTAAAGAAAAAGCTAATAGAATCTATGAATCAAAAGTTAATTTAATACAAACACTAATCTCACCAATAATAATAGTTATATAAAATTTCTCTTTTTTAATATATTTAATTATTATACGGATATAAAAATATTTTAAATAAGGATTTTTATTATTTCATTATTTATAGTACACATAACATCATCAAATAAGAGCGGCTAGTTGAATTAATAATTTAAACGAAAACAATAAAAATTCGATATATATCCAATTAAAAATCAGCCAAAAACATCCAACTCAGTTTAAAAAGAAATTTCAAGAAGAGTTATAATTTTATAAAAATAATTTATTCTATAAAATTATAAATATGCCAATATTCAATATCAAAAATTCATAATGAATCGATTCATAATATAATAAAGGTAAAAGGGGTTTATAAATATTTATCGAACCTGAGTCGTAGTTTAAAAATATTTCTTTTCACGTAGGCCACATTCCGATCCCCCCTCAGCTAATGAACTCGACCCTACTTCCTTTTCTTTTAAAAAGTTTTTCCAGCGATAAGGGGGAGGGCGAAGACATGAAGTCGGGAAGAAGTCGATATTTTTTTTTCCTTTCCAGAGCGGCGGAGCTGAAGTGACGGAAAGAGACCTCAATGGTCCTTTCTTCCATTCTTCTCTCGAGCCGAGCCCAGCCGGGAGATTTAGTAATAACCCTTCCATATTTAGCTACACTCTTCTCTCTCCGTGTCCCAAGGAAGCATTGCCATTTGCGAATTCGATATTTTAGAATGGCCAGTGTATTTTTAGTTTTCGGTAAAAAAAAAAAAAATAATAATAATAATAATAACTCCATTTCGTTTAAATATTTTTCAAATTTCGACAACATTTTCGGATTTACCATTGAATTTCCTAAAAAAGCAGAGTATATGTGACCTTGTATTTTACAAACTTTGGACCTAAAGAACAGCTTAATCTTCACCTTGCTCAATAAAGATACAATGTCATACAATACTTCAACGCTCAACGTTTTTTTAATAAAATATCCACAAAACTGCAAATCTCACGAAAACTTGCAAATGTAACCAGTTATCATAAGGCATGATTAAATTAATTTGGCATAAAAATCAGTTGAGTAAATAAGGCATTATGATAATCGCTTAATAGAAATATGCATTTTAAACATAATAAACTCTTCATTAGAATACAAAGCAAAGACAACATTTATTGTTTAATAGAAAATAAAGGAAAACTGTCAATAAGAGGAAACCAGATCAGAGGATCTTATGCTATTACATTTATTTATTTATTATTATTTAGGATTTATTTTATTAGATTTTCAATATAAGATTTAAAACCCAATGATAATGGAAATAGACTTTAATTTTGCGTTAGCTTCTGAATGCAGATGATATTGAAGAATACCACTTTTTGAGGTGAATTTATGGATAGATGAGCCTGTTTTTACAGGGGAAGGCATTTCTACCTTTCTCCATGTTTATTATCATTGGATTTTAAACATTAAACCAGACCCTCTGATCTGGTGTCGCTTTATTGACACTTTATTTCCCGAAATATTAAACCTAGAGCGATTTCAATATGCTCATTAGAAATAAGATTAAATTTCCTTTAAAATAAACTTATTTAAACTTAAAAATAGCTCCAGTATTTAACTTATTGATCCAAACATATGAAATAGCAGCAAAACATTGACTGCATTTTTCTCAAAAATATTACATATGTTACAAACGTGCACTACTCGAAAAAAACTTCTACACACATACACCTTTCGAACAGTATACCATGAATAGTGATAATTTCTAAAATTCATACTGAAATCACATATTAATTACAAAAAACAGGAAGATGCAGCATCGGCGTTTTGGGAAATAATGAGAGAATGCTCAGAATAGTTAAATAGTTTTAGTATGTTTCATTGATAAAAAAGCAATTTAATCACGATTACCTATTTATCTTATTCCAATATTTGAATTTTAAGATAGTTTAATTAAAATTTACATAATTAATTTACAATAATTGTTCAAAATGGTCCTCCCTCTTCTCTTATACACAGCACCGATCTTCTTTTGACTGCATCTGCTACTAGGCGAAGTTCATCATGATTTTGCCGCATTGTATTGCAGCACAGATTTCTGATCTTACTTCGTACACTTTTTAAACCAAGCAAACGTTCACCCTGAACTCATACTGGTAACGGGAAACAACAGAACTGTGCGGGTTAGCTTCCATCCACATATGAACTTATGAGTGCTGCAATACAATGCGGCAAAACCATGATAAACTTCGCCTGGATTTGGAATACCAGCAATTTAATTTAATAATAAAAAAAAATACAGTTTAAAAAAACTTTTACCAACTAAGAAGCAAACTGCGGTGAACAATTTGCAGCAGTCAGACCATTTAATTTTTTCAGTTCAAGGTTCAAAGCTGATTTCCATGTACTATTCGTGATTAGCTTGCATTTTTAACACACTTTTATCCGATATCAAACCATAAATAAACCAATCGACCAACAATGTTTTTTTGACATATATCAGAGTAGTAATGGGCAAATATATAGTTTAAAAATCTTATCTTACACAAACTGTAATGATCTACAACTTTTATTATATAACATTTTTTGATTGAATTAGACATTTCTGCATTATTGACTCTTACATGAAACATGACCAAAACTAAATTTTTAATGTTGGCAAAATTCTTCGATGTTTGACAATCAATTGTGGCTAAACGCCTTAATCAAATTCAGCTTAACGGATGTCTTTAGACGCACAATTCAATAAACTTTAATTTTGTAACTAAAATATTTTTCGATTGAAAGCATTTTTCTATAATTTTTTTCCAAAATCTGAAAAAATTTCAACAAGTTTAAGTTTTTGGCTCCCCCCCCCCTAAAAAAAAAAAAAAATTTTCTTCTTATTAAATTTAGTTTCATTTTTGATATTTTATTCTCAGGACCCATCTAGACCATAAAAAAACGTAAACCTTCTACTTCACCTTTTGGGGGTAATTTAATGAGAGTAAGTAATTATTACGTGTAATTATTAAGTGTAATTATTGTATTGCCATTGGTCCTTGAAACGTTTGAAAGTTAATCATATAGCTGAAAATTCGGTTAGTAGGTTTTTTAAATTAAACATACTTATAATTATTATAAATGTATTTGTTGAGAAATCCTCTCGTGTATGAATTATTCATTAAAATAAAACTATCGCAATATTATAATAAACATTTAAAATATTTAATGTCAATATTTATTGAGACACTCACTAAACTTATTTAACTTATTTAAAATATAAAACTAATTTCTTATGATTTGAAATTCTCAGAACCAAAGTTGGCATTCCAATTTCTCAAGGAAATTGAATTATTGAAAATTAAAAAAATAAATTTTTAAAAAACTTACGCCTAAGCAGGTTCTATTTTTTCAATTTAAGAAGCTTTTAACTTTTTTATTAATAAAACTGGCATTTTATTGAACTACTGTTACTTACTGTTACCAGAACAAGTGATTGTAAACCGCTAGGTTTAATCGCGAAAAAATATTTATACATTTCTGCTATCTTGATATCATGTGAGAGGATATTTTCAGAATCTGGAGAAATAATGACCGAAAACATGAGCCGTCAATGCAAATATTTTTAAAAGGCGCATACTTGGTGATTGAGTGAAGTGTTGTGTTTTTATTGCGTCTGCAAATATTTTAAAACTGTACATTTAAAAATGTTATCGGGTTGCTTTAATGACCCACTATTTCTGACATTAATGTCTGATTCCAGCTTATTTTTAATACGTTTTCTTTTTCACGCAAAATTTTAAAAACTTTAGATCTAACAGTTTTTTTTAGTTCAATTGTATTTTACTTCCAGAACAATAAAGTTTATTTTTCATTTTACAATGTGGTTCATTTATTATCCTTTTTAATGCGTGCTGTTTATTATAATACATACCTCTTCAGCTTGGAAAACAAAGAAAAAAACGAGGTTTTCTTTTTAATTTTAATATAATGTACGAATTTGTTATACCTCATAATTTCATTTTGACTATATAAAAATAATCGATGGTAAATCGATTAATCTATTGTATCAAGTCGATGTAATGGTGACAATTGATTGGAAATAAACATCGACAATCGGCCACCCTACAGAGCTCTGGAATTCAGTGTGAGGCAAGTTGGGAGACTTGTAGATACGCGTGGGTATTTTGTACTTTGAAAGGATAGGTATCTGGTTTGGGCCATATATGGAACATATAGACATATGGAACATTAAGAATTTTATAGATAACTTTATTTGTGACATAATAAGGAGAGTTAAGGATTCTGGATTGTAAGGATTGGATAAGAGAAGAATTCGAAGGCTTAGTGGAGAACCAAAGCTCAACTCCTTTAGTCCACATTGGTCTAATTATTTTCATGTAAACAAGTCTTTTGTAATTTATTCAGAGTTTTAAACACTTACCTAGTAAATGTTGGAGTAGTAGAAAACCATGTACAGTTTGTTGTATTTTAAGTGGGGTATGCTTAATAATATTAGTAAAATATTTTATATATATATATATATATATATATATATATATATATATATATATATATATATATATATTTATATTTATATATTTCTATATTTTTTATATATACAATGTTATACAATACATACATCAAGTAAATGGTTGAAAAATTAATTATTATAGCTTGTTAAGAGCCTACTCATTATTAAAACTTATTAGTAATATATACAAAAATGTAATGTTAGATTCTGAACAATTAACCATTAGTAATTAAATATTAACAGTGAGTTGGAAATAAAAATATAGAGTATAGTTTTAGTTTTCTAAAACATAACAATAATTAAAAAAGAAAAGGGAAACTTTAATAAAAAAAGGGTAAAGCCCGGCTACAATAAAAAGAGAATAATAGGAAAAAATTTAAAAAAAAGGTCTAAAAAATTATTCAATCATCCCTAGAACAAAAAAGCAGCAAAATGAAGGGGAAAAGAATAAATAATAGAGTTATGTGAAGAAAGAAAAATGTAAACTGAATATGAATGTGAAATAATCTGAGGCCTTGAAATAAAATGAAAAGCCCATTGTGGAATTTTTGACAATGTATACACCTACATCCCAAATAACATGTAAATTAAAAATATAACTGGGGCTTTATTTTCCCACCGAAAATACTCCCACATACTCTGGTCCTATAGAATGTGACAAAATTTAACTGATCGACTAGAAACACGCGTCACGTTTTGTAAAATGTATAAATAAAATCAAGAGACATTCATTTGTTTATATACGCAGGAAATAATTTTTTTTTATTTTGAAAAGGGGTTGGAAAAATGCTTTAATATAGCAATATCTATATCACATATACATATAATAATAATAATAATAATAATAGAAATAATAATAATATAATAAGCTTTATTGGAATCTACTTAGAAAAAGCCTCTCCCATAGGAGGAACTTATAATCTATCATTTCGTCCCTCCACCTGACTGAGATGCGGGCGACTCCTTTTCCTGCTGTCTTCTCTCGGGATCCACTCGGTGCCTTGGACCATCTTTCGTCCTTCTTCCTTGCCAAATGTCCTGCCCAATTCCATTTCAGCCGTTGAGCTTCGACCCTTAAGCTTTTTACATTAACTTTACGAAGAAATTATTTATTTTTTATTTTCTCTTTCTTCGTAATTGCCATTGAGCTCCTTAAAAGTTTCATCTGCATGACATTTAACCTATGTTCATTGTTTTTGGCTAATATCCAAGTTTCGACCTCGTAGAGAACCGTAGGGTATACGCATGTTGTAAGGACCTTGGCTTTAAGTGCTATTGCTAGGTTGCTTTTAATTTTTTTTTTTTTTTTTAGTGACCAATACTTACACCAAACGAGCTTTATTCTTCTATCTATTTTTTCATTCATTTTTTCCTTAAATTTAATTGTTCCAGACATTCCAATCCCATATCATACTACTTCCAGAACGGTGTCGAAAATGGAGAATCAAAATAAATCCCATCAAATAACTTTTACCCTTCGGCGAAAACCTACAACTTCCTGTCCTACAGTATGTTTAATGATGTTCCACTAATCTCCATTGAACAGATCCACTACCTAGGACTTCATCTGGACAAACGTCTTACTTGGAATCGACATACAAGACTAAAACGACAAGAAACTGCCCCTCGTTTTCGACTACTTCAACATTTACTTGACAAACGTTCAAACCTTCCACTTAATTACAAAAGACTCATTTATATAACAGTAATTAGACCGATTTGGACATATGGAGTTGAGCTTTGGGGCTCCACTAAGCCATCCAATTCATCTTGTATCCAATCCTTCCAATCCAAAATCCTTAGAAAAATCCTAAATGCTCCTTACTTCGTCACAAACAAACTTATCCACAAAGATCTTAATATACCTTACATGTCTGACTCAGCTCAAACTAGAGACCTGTCCTTCCATAGCGAACTCCACAACCATTCAAATCCATTAGTATCACAACTTGCTTCTCATTCCATTCCAGATAATCCTCCGAGGCGTCTGAAAAGAAAATGGCCTCGGGACCTTCTAATATAGCACTTCATTATATAGAACTTTTTTTTAGTGCTACCAATGTGTATTTAAAAACAAGTGACGTGTCATTTTTATCAGTATCATATTTACTTGATGTATTATATTTGTATATACCGTTGTAAATTTCAATAAATTAATTGTTTGTCCTAAATATATGTACTCTTGTACATATTATAATCTACATATAATACAGCACTAAATTACATAACTTCTAACTATCTCTTATTGCTTTAACTCAAATGGAAAAGTAAAAGATGAATTAATATTCCATATATCTATCTAAGCAGTTTTTGTCTGTTATATTTATTTTTTATGTTTCCTCTTGTATTCACGGATTTTATTGTTTAGTCTCAATCGGTCCATTCTTACCAAGTGCCCGTAGAATTTTAATTTCGGTTTCTAGGTATTTTATCTCCCTGTAGATTTCCTGGTTGGGCCCTAACCTGTAGCCTTCAACCTTTAAGTAAAAATATTTGTTATTTCTATATTTCTTAGTTTAAATAAGATTTCGAGTTAAAATATTCCTTCGTAAAATAATTTTTTTTTTTTCATGGATTTTTATCAGTTTAGCCGTAGAGCTGATTTATTAATTGTGTTGATTTTTTATGTATCGCGGATATATTAACATCTTAACATACGTATGTATTGATTCATCTAAACATACTGATCCGGTAAGCCTGGATCAGGCTAACCAATCGGCAAACAGAGGTAGCTTACAAGGGAATGCAATATTAACGATGGCAATATATTAGTAATGAGCTGTGTGTGCCGCAGTGTGGTGGTTGGGGGTGGGGGCACCGTAGCACCGGGTTCTACTCCCCCCCATCTCTAATTAATTCCCTAGCCAATCCTCCCTCTGTGATCCCGTTCCGTCTCACTTCGAAAACAGTTGGCTTCCTCTATGATGCTATATCTCATCATCGTAATTTGGTCTACCGTGATACTAATTTGTAGCTGATCTACTATTGCTGTTCTCGGCGCAATATATTCAATATAAGTTTCGGTTAATAATTTATTTTTTGTTGCAGCTGAATTTGTTTTTTGCTTTTCTTAGAGAGGGAGAGAGAGAGAAAGAGAGAGAGAGAGATTATTTTTTGTCTTAGTGCCTATTGTTCTAACTTACAGATAAACAAAACGATACATAACAATACACCCAAACACACAAACGATACATAACATACCCACAAACGATACACAACATACACCAAGCAAAACAAAACGATACATAACACTAATTACACGAGAAATAGTTGAGAGAGAGCGTCGGAGGGTCTGTAAAATAAATGAAAGAGGAAACAGAAAAATTAAATATAACAGACAAAAACTGCCTATATATAGAACAATATAAAAAGGGATTAAAAGAAATCAAGGTATTTGTAGAAAACAAAGAAAAACGGAAGGGTACAGCGTGTTCGAAGGAAAGGAATCAAAGGTAAACAGAAATGATGAGAAAATACTGGAAGAAAAGAAGGGCGAAAATGAGAAAGGAAAAGTAGTGATATTCACGTGGTTTTAAAAGGGCGTTCCATGAAAAAAAGAAAAGTGGAATCATTAACAATTGTAATTCCAGAACAATTTTCTTTTTCATTTTTCTTAATATGTCTCATTAATTTAAATTTGAAAAGTAAAATTCTAAATTGAGATTGATGAATTATTCGCAACTTCTATTCAATTTTGTATTTCGAAGTCAGTTTCGATTCAACATCAGTTCTAAAAACATACAAAAAAATTCAGCAATTTGCATCATTATTATGTTCACATTCAATCTCTTTACAAAGTTCGCTCTAGTCCCTCGTTCATATGATAAACATTGAACCAAACATGACAGGTCATGCATGACCTTTTTGGACTTTTTGACAGTTCTTGGAAACGACATTCATTACTTTACTTTTTGACTTAGCTACTTTTATTTTAAAAAAGGAAGTGTTTTTTCAATAACCACTCCTCTCTTATTATTTTTTTTTCCGGGAAGTTTTGGTAGAAACGTAGAAATGTCGGTAGGGTTTAGTGTTAATGTAACATTAAGAATAACGATTTATGACCGCACAAATCGTCTGTCATACCACATTATGACCGTGATGGGAATGCATATCATAGTGATGTATTTCAGTGTAATTTCAATATTATTTTCTGATTATAATTATTTTCGTTAGGATACAATTTATTCATATATAAATCTATATTGGTAAAATTATAATACATATACAGTAAATAAGTACTGAGTGGGTTGAAGGACATCTCTCACACAAAGTAGAATAAGAGGAAAATAGAATGACACCCCCTGAACCAAACAACTGTGCCATTTTACTTATTCATTTTACCTTCAGCGCTCATTTATTATTTTTTATTTTATTTTTATAAAATATATATATTTTTTTAATAAACACAAAATAATGTTAAACATATTTTACACGATTTTCAAAATCAGAATTAAAGTAATAACTGCACCTGTCTTAAAATAATAAAGGAAATAAAACAATATTTTATCAACTCTAGTAAAATGGATGTCAGATAAATTGAATGACCACTCATAAGCCTAAAATATGTAAAGAATTGCACAGCGATAAGACTAAAACCAAAATTAAACAAGGATCACAATTTAGCTTTCAAAAAATACAATCGGCATCCGCTGAAATGGACTTTTTTTTTTATCTAGGAAAACTGGGTTAGTTAAATTTTCAAATTGTTTTGTGTCAATTTTAAGATTTTTTTTAATTACTCTATGAATATGTTTTTGAATACCCAAAGATTCTTCATGAATTCACAAATTGTTGCTACTTTGTTTTGCTCTATCTTGTGGATTTTTTTTTAAATATATTTTTTTAAATTTACAACTGTACAAAATATATACATCAAGTAGATGTGTTCATAACGATTACAATAACATGTTAAAACTTGAAAAGTAGCACTTTATTAAAAATTCTACACTAGATGATCTCTAGGCCATCTTCGTTTCAGACACCTCGGAGGATTATCAGGAATGGAGTGGGAAGCAAGTTGAGAAACTAACCCATTTCAATGGTTGTGGAGCTTACTATGAAAGGATAGGTATCTGGTTTGGGCTAAATCAGCAACATATGTAACATTAAGGTCTTTATGAATATGTTTATTGGCGACAAAGTACGGAGCATTGAGGGTCTTTCGAAGGATTTTGGACTGTAAGGATTGAATACGAGATGAATTGGATGGTTTAGTGGAGCCCCAAAGCTCAACTCCGTACGTTCAAATAGGTCTAATCACAGCCATGTATATGAGTCTGTTGTAATTAATTGGGAGCTTTAAACGTTTGTCTAGTAAATTTTGAAGTAGTCTATAACGACGGGCAGTTTCTTGTCGTTCTAGTCTTGTACGTGGACGTTAAAATTTATTTTGGAAGATATCTGTCATTGTACAGTGACCGAATCGGCAAATGATTTACCGATCGGTAAATGACCTACCTTGCCTTGGTGCTCATTTACTGCAATATATTTATATTAATATATAATATATTTATAAACACAAAGTAATGTATAATGATAAATTAAATAAGTTATAGAAATTATTTTATGATTAAATATTTAATTTTAATTAACTGTAGCTTATAATAAAAACAAAAATCACAGCTCCCATCTCCTGTGGACTGCCATTCTACTAAGGAACAAAATGCCCACTTAGGAGGAGTTACAAGGCGGTGAGATAGACAGCGAGAACTTAATTGGACCATTTTTCTTGGACGAGGCAGCAACTAGTGAAGTTTATTTCCACTGGTGATGGGATTTATTATTTCTTGGCCTAAATGAACAACTTATAAATGTCCTTTTAAATCTCTATAACATTAATTAAAACATGGTATGACCTGGTTAAAGGATTTTTAAAGTTAAAATATTCACGAACGCTACTAAGAGACACTAGATAGGTAAATATTATTTTAGATTAAATTCGCACGAAAATAACAAGCGCATTAACTACCCATATTATTTTCAAATGCTTAGAACGCTTACGGTTAGAGACTACTGTCATGATAAGGAAAACTAAGATTATGTCGTTTCTTCCATTATATCTGCTTCAATGTAAGCGATGCAATTTAATATTATTTTTTAAATAAAGTTTTATTTTAGGAAAAAACAAAAACCGACTTCCAGATTAAATCTATATGTTGTAAGCTTGAACTAAATAGTAAAAAATAATATTTTAATTAGGTATTTTTGGAATCGGTCCCAGAAGTTGACAGTTGTGTCTAAATGCATACAAATGTTGATTCAATTCTTTACAATTAACAAGCTTCATAATGATAGAAGTATAGTTGACTGTTATGATGAATGGTGAAACAATTAACGGGGATGCAGTCAAAGAGGAACACCACGTCTAAGAAGAAATTCTTAAATGCGTGCCAACGTTTCGATCTGCCTTGCTGGTCTTCTTCAGGACTTATATACAGGGTATAGCCCTGAAGAATACCTGCAAGGCAGGGCGAAACATTGTCACGCATTTAAGAATTTCTTATTAGACGTGGTGTTCCTCTTTGACCTGCGTATTTTCATCTTTGACTTTAATATTTTCACAAAGGTATTTTTACATGGAGAACACCTGACATGAAAATACAGTTAATTGTAAATAATTGTATAAGGAACTCCAGTAAATATGATTACATAAGAAGGAGAAATGAAATAAAATAAAAAAATAACCATGAGAAAATAAGAAAAGATACTAGCATCCCTGTCGCGGCTTCGCCCGCCCTCCATAAGTAAAGCTAATTTCAACTAAAAATTAATGTTTTATTTGTTTATCGATAAGATTCTTGAATTTTAGCATGTGGTTCACCATTATTTCTTCAATGATTTTTTTCACGCATAGCAGTAATTATTAATCTAGTTATAATCGCACTGATTAGGCAGTTGGAGATTGCGTAAAAGCACCATTAGACATAACATTTTTAATTTTAATGTATGAATTGGTAATCAAGTTGGATAAAGACTAAGAAACTTTTGCGGAAAATAAACTGCATTATCAGTGCTGACGACAGAAGGCCCGTGGATCATATTTTTACACACAATATAAAAAAGTAAAGGATCGACATTTTGATTTAGTAATAATTTGTATTCGGCAGAAATAACTTTATTGATTTCATCTGGTTGGATGTTGATTTCGAACTATAAAAGTATATGACAGTGTGGCAAACCTCAGTCCTGCCTATCAACATTGTACATTTAAATTTTAGTTATTGTAAATTTTAACATTGCAAAACCTTCCTAGAATTATAAAAATTATTTATTTAGATGTCGGTACAGATAGGTTCAGTTTACCATTGTTAACTCTATTGTGGGATGGTGCTATACACAATCGTTCGATTTTCAAGCTTCACTGGGATCCACATATCGCACACCATATTTAAATCTTTTTTAATAATTTTCTTTATAGTTTAATAAGTAAATTTTATCGTCGATTTCAAGCTCTTTTGTAACCTCTCGTGTAGAACCTCTCCACCTATCGGTCAATTTTCAAACTTCACTGTTGTCCACATATTTTCTTTTTTTAATAAAAAATAAATGAAAAATCAGTAGATTTTAATATTGCTAAACCTTCTTGGAACTATGAGGATGATGTAGTTAATATTTAGCACAGATTGGTTCAGTAGTATTCGTGGTTAGTGATCACAAACGTAAAATGGCTTGTCCTTTTATATAATAGTATAAGTTATTATAAACTTTCTAATTTTAAATCTTTCAAGAACTATGAAGATGATGTAGTTAAAATTTGGTTCAGATAGGTTCATTAGTTTTACTAAAAAAACGCTATTGTCGCTTGCCACATATTTATAGCTTTTTGGATAACAATTTAATTGAATTAAGTAACTTTATTATCAATTTCTAGCTATATTTAACACCGGATCATTGTAACCTCTCTTAAATGGCGCTCGCTTTACTGCACTCCACATATTTATCGCTTTTTAAACAGTTATTTAATAGAAAATATATAAATTTTATTATTGCTAAACCTTCCTTGAACTATGAAGATGATATAGTTATATTTGGTACAGAATAGTTCTATAGTTTTCGCGGTTAGTGATAACGAACGAAAATGGCTTGTCCTTTTATATATAACTTCATCATCCCCCGTCGAGGCTTCGCCCGCTCTCATAAGTGAAGATCTTAGATAATTTTAACTAATAATTAATTTTTTTAAAATATTTATCGATAAAAATCTTGTATTAAAGTATAGAATTGAAAATTTTATTTTTGATGATATTTTCACGCATAGCAGCCATTATTAACTGGGTTAAATTTAGGTTGATTAGGTGTTTGCAGATAACATAAAGCATAATTAGACATCCAATTTTCAATTTTAATATATGAGTTGGTAATTCAGATGGACAGAGACTATTACGAAACTGCATTATCAGTGCTCACAACTAAAGGTTCAAAGTTCATATTTTTACACACAATATTAAACAGCTGTGGATCGGCATTTTGATTTTTAATTATTTTCATTCGACAGAAATAATTTTATTGATTTGATCTGGTTGGATTTTAATTTCTAACCATAAAAGTATGTCATAGTGTGGCAAAACCCGTTTCTAACACTCAACATTGTACATTTAAATTTTTATTGTTGCTAAACCTAGAATTATGAACATGATGTAGTTAAACTTTGGTATATTTCACTCCATATACCTGTTTTTATAACAATTTAATTGAAAATAAGTAAATTTTATTATCAATGTTCACCTCTATGTAACACTGTACATTTTAACCTTTCATGTAGATTGCAATTGCCGCCATTTTTGAACTTCACTGTTATCCACTTATTATTCATTTTTCAATAAAGAATTAGTTGAAAATTATTAGATTTTACTATTGCTAAACCATCCTATAAAGATGATGTAGTAAATATTTGGTAGAGATTGGTTCAGTAGTTTTTGGCGGTTAGTGAACACAAACGAAACATTGCTTGTCCTTTTATATAATAGTATAACCTTATACCGCCATATGTTAGAATCGTATAGAGCTAACAGATAATTGTGACTTGCAGATAATATACAAATAATATTGCGACTATAAATTAAGATATAAGGTATCCTATCTTTTTTGTTGGATCAAACTGCACACGGTGTGCAAATTTGATTAAAATCGGTTCAGTAGTTTAGGTGTTAGCCGGCCCCTAGGCGGCGACACGTAATTTATATATATTAAGATATGCAGAAAATAAACTATATCTATATGTACATTGAATGAAGAATATATTTACAGATACCACGATATATATTTATATATACTGCACATATTCACTATACACACAACCATACACATATGAATTGTCAAGTTAATAGATAGTAAGTAATAACAATTAAAGTAAATAAATAAATTTGAATTTTTATAAACCAAATGATTATGTACTACTATGGAACAAATAATGGATTATTATCATTATATAAAAGAAAATTTATCAACAAATTATAAATTAACATTATGTATTAATGTTAACAGGGATGGAACCGGCTGGATTAATACGATTGTAAAATGTGCTAAAATTCGTCTGCTGGCTAGATAATAGATCCAAATTAAATAGATAAATTTTGTATTTTTCTAAAACTGTTTGTGTTAACTATAAGATTTATTTAATAAACGAATACAATTCATTATATAAACGTAATCGGGAAATGAGGTACAATGTATTCATAAATTAGAAGTATAATTATACAGACTGTTCAATGTTGAGCTCTATATAGTTAACGTGATCCACAAAAACATCAAACGCCTTTAAGTATTTTTCTATGAGATGCTAGTTTGAAGGCGACCATTGGTCTCCATTCAGTTTAACTATAAACTAGTAGTAGTAAGAAATAAATTAATCTTAATAATTTATGAAGTTTTCATATATTAAGAAACTCAATCTCACATAGCTGTAATTTATCAAATTTATAAATTAAACTAGCAACTTGTATATACTAAAAAATAATGTTTTAAAAAGTAAATCCGACCTTATATAATAAATACATTCAGAATACTGTAAGTTTTTACCCCATAGTTCGGACTTGCACGTGTCAGAGGAGGCGATTGGTTTTTCGCCAACGCTTCGACGTCAATTCGGTGAATAAGAATAGCAGGAGCTAACAACCGAAGCATCAAAATTTCCTGAACAGCTTAGAACCGAATCAGAAGATCCCCGCCTCAGCAAATCCTATTTCAACGACGACCTCGGGCTGGCTCACCTCTGACCTCTTCTCTCCCAGCTTCTTGTCCCTCTTGTATTATCGGGGAATATTATCGAAATGGAACGCCTATAGAAACGGACATCGCTTATTAAATTTTATATTAAACTAAATTCTATTAAACAGATTCCAATCTGACCTAATTCGTAATAAATCTGAGAAGCGGTTTAATATTTCTAGAGATATTCTTATTTTAAAAAGCTGTAAAAATAAAAAAAAAATTTCTCTACGGAATTAATAATACTATTTTTTTTAAAAATGATACATTGATGTCATAGTTTTAAATAAACTTTCTTACTGTTTAAAAATAAAAACCAAGATAAACAATATGAAAAATTGGAGCCACGTGTCAGGGAAAAAAGTATGCTATTAATAATTTTAAAATCTTAATATATATAAATTACGTGTCGCCGCCTAGGGGCCGGCTAACACCTAAACTACTGAACCGATTTTAATCAAATTTGCATACCGTGTGCAGTTTGATCCAACAAAAAAGATAGGATACCTTATATCTTAATTTATAGTCGCAATATTATTTGTATATTATCTGTAAGTCACAATTATCTGTTAGCTCTATACGATTCTAACATATGGCGGTATAAGGTTATATTATTATATAAAAGGAAAAGCAATGTTTCGTTTGTGTTCACTAACAGCCAAAAACTACTGAACCAATCTCTACCAAATTTTGACTACATCATCTTTATAGGATGGTTTAGCAATAGTAAAATCTAATGATTTTCAACTAATTCTTTATTGAAAAATGAATAATAAGTGGATAACAGTGAAGTCCAAAAATGGCGGCATTTGCCATCTACATGAAAGGTTAAAAGGTACAGTGTTACATAGAGGTGAACATTGATAATAAAATTTTCTTATTTTCAATTAAATTGTTATAAAAACAGCTATATGGAGTTAACTACATCATGTTCATAGTTCTAGGTTTAGCAACAATAAAAATTTAAATGTACAATGTTGAGTGTTAGAAACGGGTTTTGCCACACTACCACATACTTTTATGGTTAGAAATTGTTTGTTTGTTTGTTTATTTCGTTTAACGTCACTTTTATGCTGCTGTGGCTAATCTGACGAATGGTTAGAAATTAAAATCCAACCAGATCAAATCAAATAAAATTATTTCTGTCGAATGAAAATTATAAATCAAAATGCCGATCCTCAGCTGTTTAATATTGTGTGTAAAAATATGAATTTTGAACCTTTAGTTGTAAGCACTGATAATGCAGTTTCTTATAGTCTCTGTAATAGTGGTAATAGTCTCTGTCCATCTGGATTACCAACTCATATATTAAAATTGAAAATTGGATGTCTAATTATGCTTTATGTTATCTTCAAATACCTAATCAATCTAACTTTAACCAAGTTAATAATGGCTACTATGCGTGAAAATATTATCAAAAATATAATTTTCAATTCTTCACTTTAATACAAGATTTTTATCGATAAACAAAAAATAAATTATTAGTTAAAATTCCTCGACGGGGGATGATGAAGTTATATATAAAAGGACAAGCCATTTCCGTTCGTGATCACCAACCGCGAAAACTATAGAACTATTCTGTACCAAATATAACTACATCATCTTCATAATTCAAGGAAGGTTTAGCAATAATAAAATTTACATATTTCCTCTTAAATTACTGTTTATAAAGCGATAAATATATGGTGGGTAGTAAAGCGAGAGCCATTCAAGAGAGGTTACAATGATCCGGTGTTAAATATAGCTAGAAATTGATAATAAAATTACTAAATTAAATTAATTTGTTATCCAAAAAAATAAATATGTGGTGTGACGTGTGGATTCAAGTGAAATTTAAAAATCGAATATGTGGAAAGCGACAATAGCATTTTAGTCAAACTAATGAACCTATCTGAACCAAATTTTAACTACATCATCTTCATAGTTCTTGAAAGGTTTACAATTAGAAAATTTACTATAATAATAACTTAACTTATACTATTATATAAAAGGACGTGCCATTTTTCGTTTGTGATCACTAACCGCGAATATTACTGAACAAATCTGTACTAAATATTAACTACATCATTTTCATAATTCTAAGAAGGTTTAGCAATATTAAAATCTACTGATTTTTAATTTATATTTTATTAAAAAAGGTTAATATGTGAACAACAGTGCAGTATGAAAATTGACCGTTAGGTGGGGAGTGCCATTCTACACGAGAGGTTAGAAAAGAGCTTGAAATCGATGATAAAATTCACTTATTAAACTATCAAGAAAATTATTTTAAAAAATTTAAATATGGTGTGCGATATGTGGATCCCAGTGAAGCTTGAAAATCGACCGATTGTGTATAGCGCCATTCCACAATAGAGTTAACAATGGTAAACTGAACCTATCTGTACCGACATCTAAATAAATAATTTTTATAATTCTAGGAAGGTTTTGCAATGTTAAAATTTAGAATAACTAAAATTTAAATGTACAATTTTGAGAGGCAGGAACGAGGTTTGCCACACTATCGTATACTTTTATAGTTCGAAATCAACATATAACCAGATGAAATCAATAAAGTTATTTCTGCCGAATACAAATTATTACTAACTCAAAATGTCGATCCTTTGCTTTTTTATATTGTGTGTAAAAATATGATCCACCGGCCTTTTGTCGTAAGCACTGATAATGCAGTTTATTTTCCGCAAGAGTTTCTTAATAGTCTTTATCCATCTTGATTACCAATTTATACATTAAAGTTAAAAATTTTATGCCTAATGGTGCTTATATGTAATCTTAAACCACCTGATCAGTGCAATTTTAACTAGATTAATAATTACTGCTAAAAAATCATTGAAGAAATAATGCTCAACCACATGCTAAAATACAAGAATCTTATCGATAAAAAAATAAAACTTTAATTTTTAGTTGAAATTATCTTTAGTTATGAGGGCGGGCGAAGCCGCGACGGGAATGCTATATTTACATAAAATTTAACCTATTTTATCAATAACTAGCATCCCCAGACACGGCTTCGCCCGCTCTTATAAGTAACATACTTAGATAGGTTTAACTATTAACAGAAGTTTTATTTTTTAACAATAAAAATCTTACAGTGCAGTTGAGAATTATTTTCTCACAATATTTCTAGATATTTTCAATCAGAGCTGTAACCTGGTATTATTGCAATGATTTACTCAAAAGCATTATTGGATATTCAATCTTTAAATCTAATCTATGAGTTTGTAATTTAGATGGACAGAGACGTTTTAGGAAGAAACTCTGGCTGATAATGGACTGCATTATCAGTGCTTGCAACCCTAACAATAGAGATATTCTCTATGTTAGAATTTACTTTTTCAATAATAATGTTGTTAATATTCTCTGCTATAGTATTTGTTAGTAATATCACTGCTCTTTCACACAACTAATGGTACAATTTATTAAATAAACCTGAAACATTAAAATGAATTTAAAATCATTGATCAGTCTTCTCAAAACCTAAATCAAAAGGTATGGTTAGGTCGCCCATTTTTAAACCCAATATCAAAAAATAAACGATATTTTGATAAGGCAAATAATTTTTAGTGCAGCAAAAAAAATTTTAATGATTTCATTTGGTTGGATTTTAATTTCTATCTAACTATGAAAGTTAATGGCAGAGTGACAAACTTCTGCCACTTAACACTGTGTAATTTAAATTATTATTATAGTAAACTATACTATTTAAAACCTTCCTAGTATTATGAAGATTATGTATGTAGTTAAAATTTGGTACAGAGGGGTTTAATAATCGTTCGATTATTAAATATCCCTAGGATCCATACGTCACACTAAATATTTATAGCTTTTTTTATAACAATTTATTTGAATCAAGCCAATTTTATTATCAATTTCTAGCTCTATATAACATTGTACCGTTATAACGAACGAAAAATGGCTTGTATTTTTATATAATTGTATAAATATAGATTAATTTAGAACATATGTTTTATTGATAATTGTTTACAAACACCTGCACTAAAGTAGTATTTATAAAAAATAAATGTTATTTTGATATTTACATACACCTACAACCCCAACTCTGATATTAATTTTTTTTCCAAAAACCTTCCCGGGGATATACTTAATAATTTCCCAAACTTTCACGGCGATTGGATGTACGGTTTTTGAATCTATCGAGTACATACATACACACATTTACTTTTATATATATAGATTTTCCTTCTTTTTCGCTCGCCCTTCATAATCAGTTTCAGAGGTGTCTCTAATCAAGTTCCTGCAGTAGTCCGCTAACACTAAAGCATTCCAGCGGCCCTGGTATCCATTTCGTTGATATGTCCTGGTGAAATCGTTCTCCATGTGCGTCACTTACATCATCGCAGCTAGTAAGAAAAAATTCGAGAGGAGAGTGAAGAAAATGAATTTTGAAGGACTTATTTCAATCCAGCTAGTTCACAATTTCAACATAATTTTCATTTCTCCTATTGCCTAAAAAACTATAAACGACTGCCCTGAAAGACAAACCACGCCTCTTTTTCAAAGCCTTGCAAAACCGAATCGAAGTTTTGTTCCTTTAGAATCTCTCTAATTTGGGAGCCAATAAAGATTCCTTGTTTTATTTTTGCGTCACATAGCCATAGAAAATTTACTTGGTAGGCATATGAATACCGCTCCATCGTTGTTGTGAGCAGTGACAAAGTTCTTTAAACGATTTTTTTTTTGTCTAGCCAATTAAACAAATTATTTTAACAAGTACTAAAACTAAAATGTGGTACCCAGGATTTGTCTTGATTTTTAATTATAATTACAAAAATAATCGAAGTAAGCCGTTTCCAAACGCAGGGTTATTGGGCATGTTTGACAACTCAGATTCACGTTACTACATATGTAGCAAAAATTGTCTGCAATATTAACACAATTACGTGACATAATGAAAATTTTTAGAATTTTCATCAAAAATATGCCGTAAATGCTAAGAATGCTAATGAAGCATGAGGTTTGACTGACAAGAAAACAGACCGCCTTAGGCACAACAGACGAATAAGTAACAACAATGTTTATACTAGTCATATCTTAAAACATTAAACTCTCATCATAAATATGATAAATATATGAAACTACCCGCCATAATACTAAATTTGACATAAATAGACAATAAGAGCTAATTACCAAGTTCCAAATTTAGATTCGGTGAATCAAATACTATAGATATAGAACATTTTCATGTAAACGGCAATTTTGATGTAGACCAGTGTAATAATAGTACCGAATACTGGTACTTTCTAACAGTGTCTACTTTATCAAATAATTTATCTTTAATTATAGTTCTTTCATCGGATGCAGTCATAGTTTGTTTTTTTTTCTATTAATTTCCCTTCAATTATTTTTATCAACAACGTTGTAATAGGCACCAATGTTATGATTAATTTATTTGAATCTAGAAATAAAAATTTAATCTTTGAGCAGCCAAAAGTGTAGGTAAGAAGCTGGTTTTACTTTATGAATCATATGAAAATATAAAAAAAACAATAAAAGGACAATTAAATTACATTTGTTCAGTTCTGAATCATTATACACAAATATAAATTCGTATATAATTTCCTGAAGTGGTATTCAGTTCTTTTGGTTACCGTTGAGCAGCTGTATATCAATTCCTATTGAGGACAACCGTCTTTGTACTTTATCTCTTTGTAGTTGGTTTTCCCTTTGATCCAGTCCCACAGGGCACAGTCTGAGAGATACCCATTATAATCTTGATCTGGCCTTTGTCATGGAGAGCTTTTTTTTCTCTTTTTCTGACTTGTCTTATTACAGCTGAAAAGTTTTCTGAAAAGGCGATTGAAGTATTTGTATATGATAAAATATCACTTGTTGACTTATAATTGTACTCATAGAGCAGTCACTACACTCCTCAATCATATCTCAATATCATATTTATCAAATTAATAATATCATATTATTTATTCTATGCACACATGATCCTGTTTTTCTAATAAATAAATCCCATCCCAAATAATTCTGCACTCCAACGCTCCTTTCTCTTCCGCTAGTCCAATATCTGGATTTTTATTCCTCCTCATATCAGACAAACTGAATCTCTTGAAGCGTTCAAAAACCTCTATTTTCAGTACCTCATTCTACTTAAATAAATTATACCATATTCCTGCTATTTTTATAATTTAGATTCCAACAATATTCCACTGAACCCTGTTGAACAGATCCGATACCTAGGACTCCAACAGGAAAAACAAACGTCACCCCTGGGAACTGCGACTATTACTCCCGAAAAGGAAGGCCTACGTATTAAATAATGAAGAAACAAAATATATAATAATTCATAAGAATATATATTATATACACTTTTTAAACCAAAGTCAATATTTTTATATTTATTTTTTTTCTATTTATATAATGAATATTTATCTAATTTAATTCATGTTCAATTTTTTTGCAAAATTAAAATTCTATTAATTTTAAATTAGGTGATTGTTTCCTGGCAATTAGTTTTCAAATTACTATGATTAAATTTTAGCTGTGATTAGAGTTTGTCCAACTTTGCTTACTAATAATCGCATAATCCGAATACTCCAGGACACTTTCAACCCACGCTATTATTCATTCAAATGATATTTTCACGAAATATCCATTCATTATCAACAGCAGATATCAGTCCAACGATAATTGCCTGTCAATGAGTAGTTTTTGTCCATCTTAACTCTAATAGGAATGCTCAATAAAATTGCCCAATATAGCTTTGCCGTCTTGCCAATATGCAAATATTTGAAATGAAATGAATAAATAAACTTTATTCTGGGACTTACTGTCCCCTAAGAATAAAAATAATGCACAGTTAAAAGTTCAATTGTCTGGCCCATTATTTACAAATTAGATGCTTCAGTAATTACAGCATACATTTTTTACAGGAAAAAAAAATTAAATTAATACATGAAATATTAATTATAACATAAAAAACAATTGTATATATATGAACATATAAAAGAAAGAAAGAAAGAAAAAAAAAAGTAATTCTAAGTATTAATTTGATTATTGACATATTTGCGGAAGATTGATAGTCTAAAAGGTACAGGAATAAATTATTTATAAAGGAAGCTATGGAAGCAGCTTTACGAATAGAAATGGGTAGGGAATTCCAGAACACGAATGATGAAGGATTTTTCAAAGGAAGCGGTTTTATGTGACTGGATATAGGTTAAAAGGTTGGGATCTAGGGTTTATGAGGTTGATAGAAGAACGCAGAGTTAATAAATCAAGAATATAGGAAGGTTTTTTGGTTTTTAGACATTGGAATAGGAAAGTACCCAGAAAGAATTGCCGTCAGAATCTAGGAAATATCCACCCAAGCTCAGAATATCGGCAAGTAACGTGTGGCCGCCTGGGGATCCCGAAGATAAATCTAATGAAACAGTTCATCAGTCTCCTCAGCTTCATCTAGAGATCCCAAGACAGGCCCCCAAAAACCAAGCAACAGTAATCAAAGCAAGGGAAAACAAGAGAGGACAGAAGTTGACGGGTACTCTGGGAAAAGGAATCTCGAGATCTATACAGTTTAAGGATTATGATGGATTTTTTGGAAATTTGGGCGATATGGTTATTCCAGGATAGGTGATGATCAAAGATAACTCCTAAATCTTTAATAGAGTTTTGGAACTGAATAGGAAGGTTATTGAGGTAAAGCAATGGATAGTAAGGAAGGGTGTTGAGGATGGGTTTTGAACCGATGAGAATAGCCTTAGTTTTCTTTGGATTCAGATATAACTTTTTCTTCACTGTCCAACGGTTGATGTTATCAATGTCGTCCTGAAGTTTACGAGATGCCCCGAGCATATCTTGAAGGATGGAAAGATAGATTTGAAGGTCGTGTGTATATAGGTGATAATTGGAATTGTGAATATTTCTGTTTGAAATCTTTAATAAAATATACTTAAATTGTACATTCAAGAATTTTAAATGATTAAATTTTATTTATAGATGAGGGATATAATGTTTTAGAAAATATAAAGTTGGTACCTGGCCTTTCTTGGGTTATGTAACAAATCGAACGATTCAGTTAGATCGCTGAAAATCCTCTTGTTAATTCAAGGTCAAGATTTCTTCCACCAGATTTTTTTTTTTAATACCATTTCGATAAATAAAAAAGTACTGAAAAATATTTTTTGTTAAATATTAATAATATTTGTTTAATATTAAACGGACAAATACAGACCATGTTTAATATTAATTATATTTGTTTAATATTAAACGGACAAATACAGACCATAGGATGCGTGCAGTGGAGTCTGATAACTATTGCCAACTTGTTGAGGAGTTACAGACCGCTAACTGATGATCCCTCAACAACCCTTATCTATTAGCCGCAATATAATTTCAGACTCTCAATTAATTGTTAATTATGTTTAATGTCTGACACTAACGTAAATAATAAAACGTAATGCTAAGTTAAAACAATTACTATTTGTTTTAGTTTATAATCAGACTTAAAAATATGTTTGATACTGTTTTATCAAGTAGGATCTGTATAGGTTTGTCAAAAATGTTATTTTTCTACATTTAAAATGCGCTACCATAAACACATGCCAAATTCTAGATAAATCTTTATTCTTTCGACGTATAAAGATTCTAAAATTCAAATCTAGTTGGCTAGAAATAAATTTTATTTAAGTAAATCAAAAGTTATTTTAAGTGACTATTACACTATCAGTTTTATCAGTTTCTACCTTGTAGATGGAAATTTTCGCCTTTTTTTTCTCGTCATTTTAGATTTTATTTTCCTTAACTCCTGTCCTAAATTATTTCTCATACATCATTTATAAACTAAACAATTTTAAAAATTAACTTTATTATATACAATATTATTATTTACTAAAAGTATAATCATACATACAATAATTAAAATTTTGTCAAGATATTCGTTTTTAAGCACGAATTTGACACGTGATTACCTCAATTCTTTTTTTTTTTTTTTTTATATATATATATATTATTAACCTTTTATTGAGAAAGTATTAAAATCTGCCTCAAAGAGGGCAATGAGCAATATGGACGACTTTGTATTTTTGTTTTTTTTCATATTTTTAAAAACTCTTTAACATACTCTATTATTACATATCTGTAAGATGAAACGACGGCTCTAAATATCATATCAAATATCGACGGCTCTAAACAAAATGGAAGTACCTTCAGAAATCAGTAACGGTTTAAATAATTATTAAAAAAATATAAAATATTCTCTAATTTTTTTTGAGATTCAGAATTGTTCAATAATATTCCGAATAGAGTTGATTTATTTGAACCAATGTTTTTTTTTTTTTTTTTAACTTCTAAGAATACGGAAAGAAAGCTTGTTGGTCCGATTATGGTCTTGGGTCATACAAGTGGAAAAAGGAGGTACCCTTTTCTACTTCACTGAGAAATATCTCATGCGAATTTATGAGAAGGATAAATTTGCCATGTTTTCTTCTAGTGTGATTTAACTTTCGGTTCAATAATTATAGCTATTGTTGTTTTTTAAAACTTCTTTACCCCTTGTCTTTGATCCTAAACAGTCAATACAGGACAGGAAAAATAAGACAAACAACAATTTCCGTTGATGAAACTTTGTAAATCCGTTTCAATTGTGATAAGAATGGGGAATCAAATGAATCCATAAAAATTTCTATTGTGGAGGGGTATCTTTGGAAGGGGGAGGGGGAAATTTGTTTTGCTTTTGATCAAATAACTCGGAAACCATTACTTTTATCTCATTTTGTGTTCTAAAATTTATTATTTTAGTATAAAATTTTTAGTATTTTGTTGTGTGCAAAATATTTAATGTTTTTCTCAGAACAATAGTTTTAAAGCTGTGGGGGAGAGCAAAATTAAAGAAATTGGCTAACTTGCGGTTATTCGCACTTCTATGCGAAAACACGTTTGTCGGTACTTTGTTGGTCATAACTCCGATATTATTTATATGATCCAAAAATTTGTTGTTTTCACCTGAAAGCTCTGACGTACATATACAACAGTTATATTCACTTGGTGTTTTTTTTTTTTTTTTTTTTTTTTTCGAACTGGGAAAAAAATTTTTTTTTTACCTCCAAACAGACCAAATTACTACATAAATATCCATAATTATGATACTGATCTGAGATTGTAGTTTGCCATTTAGGCAATGACAATGATGAAATGAAAAAAATCAGTGTTCTAACGAACTAAATAAATCGAAATGTAAAATATAAACAGACACGTTCGGATTGTAAACCGTAATAATTTATTCTTTTGTAAAATAAATTTTTTTTAAAAAATGACTCTTCAAATAACTCTCAGCAGCGAAGCAATAAATAAATATTTCACAATGAATTTAGATTGTCTCAGAGAAGAACGGATGGAAAGGCTCAATCAAAAAGAATTAATTTTAGGATACGCCTGTAATTGGGGTCCGAACCCACCAGGGCGGGGAATGAAAACCTAATTATAAATTTTAATTGAAAATCAACAAAGAGGAATATCACGGCAATGTTATTGAAATTATATCAGGTCAGGGGAAATAATGTTATTATAAGGAAGATACAAAATCCATTACTGTACATTTATTGTAATTCGAATACATGTATTATATTTTCATAAAATTATTAATTAAAAATTAGGTTATATTTAAAATATAAAATTTTAGTTAGTTAAAAAAAAAAAAATTCATATTTTTATATATGAAGGTTTTTTCAATTATGTTCTTCCTAAAAAATTTCTCCATTCTTTGTTTAGTACCTCGTGTTACTTCAAATTATTGCCATCTACTCATTTACTTAATCCTTCTCTTATTCTTCTACTTTCACCTTTATTTTCTTCTGTTTTCAACATAATATTCATTTAAGGCCTCCATACCAGGATTCTCCAAACTGGACTGCTTTGAAAGGAAAATGCTAAGATGTATATTAGGAACTATACAATTTGTATGGTGACTTGCCATTGACGGTCTTCATAAGGGTGCAACGGCTCGAATGTATGTTGGATGTCTTCCGGAAAATGTTCTGGGATAGACCGGGTGGAGTGAGATCTCGCGGAAGACCTAAGAGAAGATGATTCAATGGTGTATCAGAGGACTTGAAAATAGCGAGGATCTATTTAAGGCGAGCTGCAGATCGGGACGACGATTAGAGGAGGAATGTAGAGCAGACCAAGGACAGCTTCATGCCTCTGTTGCGTCGATAAAGAAGAAGAAGATACCAGGGTTAACCTTTATTTCTCCATCTTTTTGATTCTATCTTTTATTTTGAAGTTCCTGACATGCTCTATCCCTGAGCAATTGTGTGTTATCCATAAATCTTTCTTCACAGTTATGTCTTTTTCTAGTGTTAAGGGTCCATGCCCCAACAAGTTAAAGGGTTACTGTTAATGGACTAACGGTTGTAAAAGGAGGAGACTTGGCCAAAATCACGCTCAATCCCAGGGTTTTTTCCCTATTAAAGATACCCACTTAGAGGCTGAGTGTGCACCCGGAGGGTTTACCTATCCTGAAGCCTATCCACGATTGAAAGGACAGAAAATAATTTATTCTAGGGCCCAAGAGCTTGGCAGTCTAATGCCTTACTCACTGAGTTACTTCGCCTGCAAGACTTAAGAACATTAATGATAAATTAATGAACTCCTTTATAAGATTCATTTTTTGGATCCCCAGGCGTCCTCACATCACTCGCTGGTATTCTGAGTTAAGGTGGCTTTATCCAAGTTTTCGGCGACAATACTTCCTTCGTTCCTTTCTATTCCAATCCTTCGTACATTTACGACATTCTTTGTCTTTCGTTCTTCTATTCATCTTTTGAACACCATATCTCAAGCTATAGATTTTTATATCCCTTCTCATCGAACTGCTTCCATTGAAAAATCCTTTATTAATCGTGCGGCTTTATTTTGGAATTCCATACCCATTACGATCCGCAATGCTCCTTCTCTCAACATAATTTATTCACCTACCTCCTCAATTATCAATCTTCCGAAATTATTTAATAATATATTAGTGTTAGAATATTTCTTTTTATTTTATTTTTTTTCTCATATAAACCCGAAGACTTGTTTTTAAATCTGAAATTTCACCTTATATATTTATATGTATATCATTTATATTCTATATAAGTTGCATCCAGACAATAATACCTTTTTATTATACTTTTATATTATTCTTAGGGGACAAGGTGTCTCAGAATAAAGATTACTTTTCATTTCATTTTATTTCAACAGGACAAAATATACTAGTAAATATTGAATATAACAAACATTTTTGCTAGTGTTTGAATTTACAAGACTTGAACGACAAAAAAACTGCTCTTCATCTTCGACCACTCCCTTCATTAGACAAATGTTTAAAACTCCCAATTAATTATAAAAGACTTATTTACACGACCAGTAATTGGACTTTAAGGCTCAATGAAACCTTCCAATTCTTCTCATATCCAATCCTTACAATCCAAAATCCTTCGTAAAACCCTCAATGCTCCTCATCATGAAATATATAAACAAATCCATAATGATCTAAATGGTCTACCATATTTTGTCGATTTGAACCAAATAAGCTACATACTCACTCCAATCCACTAGTCTCCTAGCTTGCTTCTCTCTCGATTCCTAATAACACTCCGAGGCATCTGAAAAGATTGTTAAGGGACTTTATAAAGTAGAACTACTAATCGGAGTTCAGAATTAATAGCCTATTTATGGGTTAGATAAATCTAGTGTTTAATATTATAACAGAGGCTTAACAAGGTGTCGGAGACTTCCCATCTTGATAGCTAAGGCGTCAATATAATTATCCTTCTAATAAATAATAAGTATAAAATGAAGAATAATGTGCTACATAACTCCAATTTTTATTTCAAAATTTCAACGTAAGTCTGGAAAAATTTTCTTCTCAGCCTGTTACAAAAGAGAACTTCCCCATACTAAAAATATTTGTTTGTAAAATTGGAAAACAGTCCAACGTACTTCAACCGAGAACAAAGAGAACCTGATTTTTTTTTTTTTTTTTTTTTTTTTTTTTTTTTTTTTTTTTTTTTTTTTTTTTTTTTTTTTTTTTTTTTTTTTTTTTTTTTTTTTTTTTTTTTTTTTTTTTTTTTTTTTTTTTTTATTGTAGCAATGTGCCATACGCATGTTTCGTGCAATATAACACTACTTCAAAACCGGTGCAGCCGGAAGGCAAGGCTTAGTAAGTAAAATAAAAAAAAATCATTTTCCTGATAGAAATCTTTATTTATTTTTTTTTTTTTTTTTTTGTGATTTAATTAAAAAATGTATTCATCAAATTAGTGAAGAATATCATTTAACTATAATAATAATAAATTTTGTAATGCCTTAATATCTTATAGGTATTTACACTCTAGTACACTTTTTGCCGTTCAAAATTTGCCGTCCGTTTTCAAGTCAGATGGAGAATAGTTTTTGTTATATAAAATTTGGCGTCAGAACCTACCGTTCAGGAGCTATATTGATTCAAATGAAAAAAGCCACGTTGTAACGTTTTTTTCACTATCAAATATTTAAGGTTTTTTTCACCCTCAAAAATGAAAACGTTTGACACTCACTATATCTATATCGGTGTCGCTCGGTTCGAAAATTTTATAACAGCTTTCTTGCCAGAAATTAATTGAAAAATATATTTTGTTTTAAGCATTTGACACTAGCTTTGTGTAGCTAGCTATATTGGTTTGAATAAAATAATTCAAGTTTTGTCTACATTTGTTGATTTGTTTTTGTTTTGTTTTTTTACACACTAGTTCTTTTGGCGTTGCTGGAATAGAAAATTTGAAGACAGTTCCTTTATCAGAAATTAAATGGAGAATATGTTTTGTTATATATTACTTTTCGCTTGGACCTACTGTTTAGGAACTATGTTGGCTTGAATGATAAAACTCGCATTTGAAACCGCTGTTTTTTCTTGGCATTGTTTATTTCGAATAATAATTGATTTTTAATGTAGTTTAATTACCAATTTAAGTAATTTGGTCGTTTTAATTAAAATTCATTTAATTAAAATATATCCATGATCTAATGTTTTTCCCAGTCAGAGAGTTTTTTAACTGATTTTTAGAGATATTTGAAATGATTTTCAATTTTTTTTTAACACGTTGAGGAAGATGTTGAGGACAGGATTATTTGGCCCATGCACAACCCACAAACAAGTGATTGCGGTTCTGCCCTGATGGGAAGTGGGACCACCACTTACCACTGGCATTGTTTGATCTAAAATGTATATGTATATATATATAGTTGAATTTTATTAAACCTATTTTTTTTTTCATAGTAAAGGAAGGTTCTAAAGTCTATAATAAACATTCCTAAACTAGACATAAACAATTTTTATTAAAATAAATTACAATATTTCTTCTAATAAACAAAAAAGTTAGAAAACTTACTTTTTAAAATTTGAATTTTTTACAATTTTAACTTTTTAATTTATGCTTATATTTAATAAGACATATTGCCCCCTCTGGCTTGAATGCCTGCTTCCACTAGTTTTGACATACTTTTAAATAAGCAAGCGAATGATTAACATGAACTAAAGGAAATAAGAAAAAAAAAAATCTAAAATTCCATCGTTTGTTATTAACAGAGAAAAGCATCGATGTGTCTAATCTTTAATGTCTCACGTTTGATAAATCATATTAATATGAATATAAACCAAGTATGGATTAAGGTAAAAACCAGGAAAATCTCGAGAATTATGGGTGTTGAAGTGAAAAACCCTTAAATAAAAGTATTTTATATTCTCTTTCAATAATTTTACAACATATTAAATTTTGGATATTAGGCGATTATTAAAAATTTTATGATGATTAATAAGGACTTCTGATTGATGAGGCAATTCATCTCCTGAGAGCTAAAATTAGGTTTTTCAATAAGTCAAACAACTTGATTTTATTTGATAATAAAATTTCTTTATTTAAATTTTTAAAATACACTTTTGTCAACAATCACTAAATTATGCTAAATGTCACCAGTCGTATCATTATTTATTCGTTTATTCATTATTTATTATAAGCTATAGAATATAATGAAGAGAGAACAGTTGATACACACAGGCTAAAAAAAAAATTACTGAAGTTCCTTGCAGGCCTCTAATTATCGAATTAGTATAGTGTCACAATATTATCAGTATAATGTTAAATATTACAATAAAAATTGATTATAATTAGGGCATGAGTACAAACAGTAATAAGGAATGAAAATGTATGAAAACAATTTCCAAAAAAAAATAAATAAAAAGAGAGTAACTAAAAATGAAGTACGGATTTAATTTCATTAAAAACATTGTGAAGTTCATATATATGGGAATATTAAATGAATATAGTGTATATAACAGTTCTTGAGAACAACCTAAAATAAAATTTATAAGGAATGCAGAGGTAAGATATAATCCGAGAAGCGAAAGAAAAAATAATCACCTCTTGAGAATATTGGCGAAGAAAATATGAATCAATAAGGGGAAGAAGGCGAGCTCGCTCTCGAGTTGGATAAAGTCAGAAATGAAGGCGTGACCTAGAGCGAATAAGAAAAGAAAAAGAAAGAAAAGGAATGAGTGACGCAGAGTAAAAGGAAATAATATTTAGAAATGATTGTCAAGGAATAGGTAAAAATAGTCACGTCCAAGAATAAAATAAACAGAATCTGGTTGGCACCTATTTATACTAAAAGTTTTGTTCTTTCTTGGGTATTTAAGTTCCCATATTATTTAACCAGGGCACATGAAACTAAATAAGAATATTTAATTTTTTTTTTAATATTAATTTATTGAATTTTACAACTGTACATAATGTATACATCAAGTAAGTGTGCTGTTAACTATTACAATAACGTGACAAAACTTGAAAAGAACTACTCATCAGTACCACTTTAATCAAAATTCTACACTAGAAGGTCTCTGGGCCACCTTCTTTACAGACGCCCCGGAGGATTATCGGGAATGGTGTGGGAAGCAAGTTGAGAAATTAGAGGATTTGAGTGGTTATGGAGCATGCTATGAAACGATAGGTATCTGGTTTGGCCTAAATCAGCAACATATGGAATATTAAGATCTTTATGGATAAGTTTATTGGTGACAATGTAAGGTGCATTGAGGATTTTTTGAAGGATTTTGGATTATATGGATTGGATAGGAGATAAATTGGATGGTTTAGTGGAGCCCCAAAGCTCAACTCCGTACGTCCAGATAGGTCTAATCACAGTTATGTATATTAGTCTTTTGTAATTAATTGGGAGTTTTAAAAGTTCGACTAATGAATGTTGAAGTAATCTGTAACGACGGGCAGTTTCTTGTCTTTTTAGTCTGGTATGTGGATTCTAAGTAAGACGTTTGTCCAAGTGGAGTCCTAGGTAGCGAATCTGTTCAACAGGGATTAGTGGAATAACATTAAAGGATACTGTAGGACAGGAAGTCGTAGGTTTACGACGAAGGCTAAAGGTTTTTTGGTGATTTTTTTTTTTTTTTTGGATTTATTTTTATTCTCTATTTTTGACACCATTCTTGAAGGGTTAGGATATGGGATTGGAGTGTTTGGGAGGCAATTAAGGGATCGTTGTTTACTAATAATACACATGCGTCATCATGGATGAATGATTTATGTGATGCATATTAATGTAAATGTATATTATTGGTCTGAATCACATAAATCATTCATCCATTTTGTAGTATATTACACCGAAATATTTTTGTACCTGCATCTTGGGAATACCATCCAGTTTCTTTTAACTTAATTTTTCCTAGGGAATTCCCCATAAACCTTTGTAACTGTTTTTCAAAATTTCCCCAGGTCAGTTGTGTAATAGAATTGTTAGAATTTAGTTAGTCGATACCATATCCACCAGTAACATTGTAAGTAGCTTCATACTCCTCTATATTCTTTAATTATATATATTTTATTATTCTAACACATGTTGTTATATAATTATATTGTAGCTAACTTTATGTTTTGAAATAACTTGTATAACTTATATAATTTAATTGTAACCTGTTTTTTCACCGTAGGTCAAGATTATTAGATCAATATAACAAGTCTCAGAACGTCGCCAAAATAGTTTTCCTGGTTAAAAAATATGGAAACGTAAACATCTAATGAAAAATAAATACGAGAAAATTAAAAAAGACATTCAGTGGAATTTTGTACATGTCAGTATTTTGTTCATTTCTATACCTAAAATTCCATTGTTTATTTTTATATACTTTATTTATTAACCTTTTAAGCCGAGGGCTGAAGACCATTATTTCTATAAATAGTGACATCAATAAAGTTGTCAAAAATGCTTTCGTTTCATCAAGTCCTACTCCGATAAATCAAAGTGCTACAATAAATCAAGGCGATGGTAGTTGGAAAAACAACGGGGTCGTAGGTTGTTACAAAGTGTAGTCTTGTTTGCGAGTCAAGCGAAATCCAATCCACACATACTAAAGCCGGATCCTTAGCTTCATAAATATCCTCGGAGAAAGTGAGACTGAAAAATGAGACAGCTCTAGGGAAAAAAAAATAGACAAACAGGGTACACGTGTACTTTATATATCCTGGTAATTGTTAAATATAATATTTATAATTTTGATATCATTCATATAAGTTCTATATAATTGTTGACAGTTTTTCATGATTGTTATACATTTATAGTAATAAAACATTTTGTTCCTAGTACTCATTTTTCATTGAAAATTGTAATAGATCATAACGGTCGATATTTGTGATCTATGGACATAATTTATTTCATATGTATTTCATTTCAATATTCCAAGAGCTCGTTTTAGTTAATTTATTAACTCAGTTGCTGTTTTAAATCAGAAATGAAAAATAATGTTTTATTTTATTTAGCATTAAAATAGAAGTCTTTATTCTAAGTAAACATACGATTACACATACTTGTTCAACTTTTTTCATTTAAGCACCTTTTTCATAATTCCTTATGTTTTAAATAACCTTTCTAACCAACTCAGAGATTAGACAGAAAGAGACAATTCTAAATGGCATGGACAACCAGTCAAAGGGATAAAATCTTAATTTTAAAATAAAATTTACATAATAATTTAAAAAACAAATTCAATATGGCTTCTTTATAAATGTATTACATAAATATTTCGTGTTAAAATTATATAAAAAGTTTAAAAATAATTTTACTTATTATTATATTTAAAGTAATGACATTAGTCACACAACTTATAATAGTAACAATAAAATAGCATTATAATTATGTACTTTTTTTTTTTTTTTTTTTTTTTTATCGCTAATGGTAAACTTTTGCAATATAAAAATTTTTATTTCTTGACAGCAATGAAATTTCAAGCAACATTATTAATAGAAAATGTCATTTAATTGTTATAAAAGGGATCGAAGACCCTCTGAAGAGTATATGCTTTAATCAGAATATATATATATATATATATATATATATATATATATATATATATATATATATATATATATATATATATATCCTTTTCCGCTCAACAATCCTCTGGAACTCCATCCCTCCTCACATCAGACAAGCTAAATCCCTGAAAACATTCAAATATTTATATTTCCAATACCTCCTTCTCATCCAGACTGACGCTTGCTAACTATCTAACTACTTAGTCAAAAATTATTATTGCATTGCTGGATTCAGTTCTGAAATAATTGAGATTCCTCTTAATAAAAATTTAACTTTCCATGAATATAACATTGGGTACTTCTATTGTACATACAAATCATATCATTGTTAGTTATACCTGCAATTATCTGTTATTCTTAACCGACTTTGTCCCAGAATAAAATTATTTACTATTCTATTCTATTCTATATATATATATATATATATATATATATATATATTTTTTTTTTTTTTTTTTTTTTTTTTTTTTTCCCCCACCTGTGTCTCCAAAAAGTGAGTTATGATAACAATCCAGAGGAGGTTCCGCTGGTGTCAGGTTTATGTTTTAAAAAATATATTTTTATTAACTAACATGTAAGAAATGGAAAATTTAATAATTTGCGAGAAACGTTATAAAATGAGGTCTAACATTATTGAGACAGTAAAAAATATGTGCTACTATTTTTTTAAAAATCCAGATGTATTATCAACATTTATAGAACGAAAAGTACATAAATAGGTCTCTGATCTGCGAGTAAACATTGCTCAATTTTTACTGCTATTATTAGGTTTAGAAGTTCGTGTAATTTTTGTTTTTTTAGGTTTTGGAAACAGGAGATTTTTTCTCAAATCATCAATTAAATTATCGAACAAGTAGACAATTTGTATTTTTTATTATTTGCTATAGTGACTTTAAGACTTAAAGAACAGCAAAGATAACAAGCAAACGACTGTGGCTCACATACAGGAACATATGAGAGCTGAAGGATAAATAATAAAGGAAACCAAGGGAAACCTCTCATATGTTCGGGGAGCACTCGAGGTGAGGGTTGTTTACAAACTAAGGGCTTTGTTACCCTTAAGTCGATCTAAGCGGCACTTATCTTTAACAATTCTATTTTATTGGACCTATTATATTTTCATGTCATATTTTTTAGGATAAAGGAAGTGTTTTTAAAAACAAATTCATCAACAAAATTTAATTGTCTTTTTATATGTTTTATCTAATACTATTTATCCCCAGTCGCGGCTCCGCCCATTAGTAAAGAACATCGATACTTTTAACTAATTGCGATTTAATTTTGTATTGATAAGAATGTTCTTTTTAAGTATGTAATTGTAATAATTTTTTCAATGTTTTCATGCAAAACTAGTAACCTTTAATCTATTAATATTGCACTGAATAGATGCTTGCAGATCACGTAAAAGCATCATTGGATATCCAGTTAATGTTAATCATATTAATTAATTATGTTAATCATTAGCAAAAACAAGTCGACAGCATTAATTTTCACAAAACGAAGACCTGCAATAGACCACTACATATCCATAGAAGACTACCATATCCCTTGGGTCTAATCAGCAACATATCTTGGTGTTGAACTAGACCGATCCCTCACATTTACAGCACATGTAAATAAAAAATGTAACAAAATAAAAAATCTGAGTAAAATGTCCCCTTACTTCAGTAAGCACTCAAATTTATCCAATAGAAACAAATTAATATTGTACAAAACTGTAATCAGACCTATGATAACCTACGCAGCACCTGTGTGGAGTAATACTTGTAACACAAATTACAGAAAACTGAAAGTATTACAAAACATCTGCATGAGAATAATAAACAATTATCCCAGATACACAAGAATATCCACTATGTTCACTGAGCTCAATCTACCCACCATCAAACAACACATTCATTTGCAAACAACCTCATTTTTCATATCAACAGCTATATCTGAAAACCCAAATATCCAAGAAATAGATAATTACAACAAGATAACTCTAAAAGGATACAAACACAAACGGACAAAACACATATTACTTGAAGACTAAAATACTAATTTCTATAAATTACAAAATATTACATAAATTAGAGTTAGAAGGAAAAAGATTGGTTTTTTGTATTTTTTCACAAAAGTATTTTTTTATCTTTTGTTTGTATTTTGTAAGTGTATAAGTTTTATATTATTATCCTTATCACTCCAGGCTTGGATTATTTTGACTATTATTTATTATTATTCATAAATTGTTAATTTAACTAGTAATTGTTAATATAACTAGTATTGTGTATTTTGCTGTGTAGGTTTTTTTAAAAAAGTTTTCCTATTGTTTTATCTCGGTTGCATTATTCATTTGTTTATAGATTCCTCTATTATTATTACTTATTGTTTCATGTGAGATGTATGTGTATTCAAACTTGTACCTATGTTTTTATTAACCTAGTTTGGCTTTATGTAATTTATTTTCAATAAAGAATAATAAAAAAAATACTTAACATTCGTATCAACAATTTCTTCGAATTAAGTCTGTCTGGGGAGTTGCTATAAATAATTATTATAGGATGTGTTTAAGGATTTTTTCTTTTTAATTTTATCTATAGTGATATTTTTGCATATTGTATTACTTAAGATTCTAATGATAATCCATCGTTAATCTTAAGTATTGAAACACATTTCTTTTAAATACAAACTGAATGGCGCCTCTTTATTTTTAACTTACCTCTAAATTTTCTTCTATTTATATTACGTAAGAGGTAACAAAACCAAATGAGCACATTGTGACAAGTATTGGAAACATTTAGAAAGTGCAGAATGTGGAACAGGTGCTCTACCTGTGTGGGGGGTAACAGGTGTCTCAGGGAACCACCTGTTAAATAGGAAGACCGGCCGACATTCCCTCTCTTAGGGTCTTCTAGCAAAGCGATTTTGAGTACCTCTGAGACCAAAATCTACATCAACAACATTTTTACTAATATGCTATGTTCTGAGGTGTAAAGCTAATTGCTCAATCGATTCAGACAGAAGGAAATGAACTTATTCAACCAATATATTTTGTTTTCGCAACTAATATAAATGAAACAATTGCATTATTGTATCTTTTAAATAGGTACTTTGTTCCAATAATTATATTTAAAATATATAGTTATATACTTAAAGCATATTTTCTCGTTTAGAACTTACCAACACGATCACAAAAAATACTTCTTCAATCTGAATTAAAATTGGAAAGATAATCCTTAGATTTTCATCAGTAGCATTCTTAATAAAAATAACAAATCAGTACATTTTTCAAATGGAATGTTAACTTTTTTAAACTAAAAACTGATATTCCCAGATTCCTCATCTCAAAAAACATGAAGACACCAAATTTTATCGAAATCTAAAATTAAATTTTTTTATCCCTCTAATTTTGTAGGAAGGCCAAGTGACTGTAAATTTGTGAAAAAAACCTAAATAATTTGACCTATCTCACATATTTCGCCACCGGTTGAAATCAAATTTTAAAGCTATCTAGAAGCCGTAACACTTCATAGTCAAAACCGGAGGTCGAAGGATTTATCCTCATTGAGATATCTCAAGTTATATTTGACCTCGGAATTTTTTACTAACATCAGTTTTTGTCCACTAAAATCTTGAGTAAACCCAATGTTATAGGCATGGATAAAAAGCAGAATGTACGCTAATTCTTGTGATACTTGTAATCAGTTGAACACAGCAGTTGTTATGACCGTTATAAGTTGTAGATGAAATCTCAACTTTAAAATTTTAACGTCCTCGAAAGGGCTAAAAAATAAATATTTTTTTACTCTGATTAAATTTCACATATAAGGGTTTTTTAGTGCGTTAAATCGAGATTTCAGGTGTTTTTTATGAGAAAAAAAAAATTTCCACAGTGGATTTCATTGGAATTTTGTAATTTTTGTTTTACTTTTTAAGCACCCTAAAGCCGAATCTTGAGCATAACGAAAGTATTTTTATTTCAAATAGCATACAAAAACTACAATTTTGCGTGATAGAATCATTTCTCTATCTTGACTGAGAGCTGAGAAAAAAAATAAAAACGTGATTTTAATTTTTTTTTTTTTTTTTTTTTAGGCTCCTAATTGGCGGCTATAACTCCAGTTTTGCACTATTGTAGGTCCCTACTACTTATACAAAAATCGGCATTCAAATCTGTGAGTTAAGTCAAAACGTCCCCTTGTCAGTTGTTAAACTATTAATACAGTATCTATGTTCAAGTGATGTGAGTTGGATCAATGTAAGCAAATGAGTTATGTACTGACATCATGAAATTAAAAAGAAAAACGCAACGGACTAGTTGACATGAACAAAATCAATTTTTTTTTGCAAACTACTTAAAACAACTTCAAGTAGAGGTTTAAGATAATTTTTCATTTTTATTTTTTTAGTAAATATACCTATAACACGCCAAGGTACTACGTCAGCGAAGGATCAATACCTGGAAGAACCTCTGAAGGGAGGTCTTGCAGACTTTACCCGGTAGCCAAGGCGGTCTAAAGTGATCTTACCTCCAAACGCCTTGTTTTCTTCTATGCTATTTATGATTCTAAGTTGGCAAATCATACGACTATTAAAACTTCAAGCTGCACGCGTTCAAGACTCGTCTTCAATAAATATCATTGTAACAGAGACATAATAGTTTTTAACGCAAAATAACCTTACAAAGGCTTTTAGATGTCTGAATATGAACAACTGATATTGATATTTGAGATATATTTCAAATTTAATTTTCATCTTTACATATATTTTCATGATGGCTAAGTGGTTCTATTTACGTTTTTAAGAAATCATCACACTCATAATGAACTCTACATTCGAATCTACTCAGGCTAAGAGGAAGACACTGAAACAATGAAACAAATTATTTTTTTTAATTAGGATTGATGAATTAATACCAGATTATAGTTTAAATGACCAGATGAAAATTTCCAATAGCCCCATTTTAAATTTGTTTCCAATAGGAACGGGAAAATCCAATGAGTCATAGGGGAAATGCCTAGGTAAACCCTAAAAAATTTAAACTACCTAGCCCCTTCCCCCTTCCACAATAGATATATTTAAGGTATCTGTTAGATCTTTCCAGGTGAGTACCAATATTTGATTTCTTGTCCTACCTTTTTGAAGACTTTAGTATATATGTATATGTATATATATATATATATATATATATATATATATATATATATATATATATATATAATATCTATGTAACATATTGATGATTTGTTGAAAATTGTGTATGTTATAGAACTGAAGATGAATGTTTAGCATTCGAAACTATTTTTTTAATAAAATAATTTCAATAGAAGTTGCAATTAATTCATCAATCCTAATCGTATTGATCATTCTATAACATCATGCGTACCTCAAGTGAAATTATTTTTTAGTGTCACTCTAGAAGATACTACTAGAAGATGCAGCTATTTCACTGCCAACATGCCAATTTATAGAAAATGCATTAACTAATTTATTATTATTTACCCTATTATACAAAAGGAAAAGTCATTTTTCGTTTGTGATCAATAACCACGAAAAATACTTAACCAATCTTTACCAAATTTTAACTTAATAAACTTCAAATTTTAAGAAAGGCTTAGCAATAATAAAATTAGGAGATTTACATTTGTGGGTTCCAGTGAATTTTTAAAATCGACCGTTAGGTGGCGTTAGCCATTCTGCAAGATACGTTACATTTTACATTGTTATCTATACCTTAAAATCAATAATAAAATTTACTTATTTTCAACGAAAATGTTATTCAAATAACTAAAAATATGTTAAGCGACATGTGGATCCCAGTAATGTTTTACAATCAAACTATATATCGCTAATAATATAGTGAATTCTGTCCACCTTGATTTCGAATTTATTCATACAAATTGAAAACTGGATTTCCAAATATGCTTTTAAATACTCTTCTACCACCCAACCAAGTCAATGGTGCCAGGTTAAAAATTACAGCTAACTTGTCATTATCATTGAGGCTATAACTCTTACATGAAAAGCGACTGAAGAAATCGCATTTATTCCGAGAATCCCTATAATTCCTACTAATCTACCATTTCAATTCAAATTAATAAAATTTTCAATTTAAGTTTATTTTGCTTTTTAATTATCAATTCGCTAGGCTAGAATTACAAAAACATTTGAGTGGATCTTCGAACTGTTTCTCTCAAAATTCTTCTCTTTTATATTACAAGCAAAGACTAAAAAATTATGATTAATTTTTTTTTTTAATGCTTAAGCATCATATACAGGTTAAATTCCTTTATCTAGCTTCCGGAAAACTAAAAAATCAATAGGTTTTTTTAAAAACAGTATTTACCATCTCTAGGAGACAGGGCTATCAGTCATGCCAGAAAAAAATTCAATTTATTTTAGCTATCTTTAAAACTATATCTCAAGTTAATAATTAAACTAAAGTTTACATACAATATATATATATATATATATATATATATATATATATATATATATATATATATATACATGCAAATCTAATCTATTATAAAAATAAGATCTTGACTTAAAATATTAAATATATAAATGTTTTGTAGTTATCTATGATTTTGTCTATGAGTTATCTATGATTAAAATTTAATCATTGATCAGATATCCCTGGCATAGATTTTATCAGAAATTATTGAATCTACGAAACATTTTCTCTTTTAGAGCTTTGTAGCTATCATTACCATGGATACACTTATTTCAAATCAAAGTTATAAAATTTTAATAGTTTGTAAGAAAGGTGGAAATTCATAATATTTTAGTATGGTTGGACACCTTAGTAATTCTGATAAACTTCAGAGGCTCAGTAATACAAACATTAAATATTTATGAACATGACATAGTCTAAATTAAATATTCAATAACCTAATGGATGTCTACCATCAATATGTCATGTTATTGTTATTGCAATGTATAAGTCGATATTTTACAATACAGGCTCATTGTATATTATAATACTTGAATGTTCGAAATTACATTAATGCACGCTATACGTTGACACAAAAACAAAATACAATGTACCCAGCAGTATGGCTGAAGCACTATAATACAAGACAAAGAAATAAAATCATAATTTTTTTTAATTCTTGAAATCTTGTAAAAAAAATATAATTAATGCGTGATTTCAACCGCTAATGGATAACCTGAGTAAATTATAAAATAAATAAATAAAAATATAGTTACAAGAATAATTAACACATTTAAACCTTTTTTATACATATCTATTTGAAAATTAAAATGACTAAAAATGAAATTTCATCATGAAACATCACCAATAATTTCGTGTAGTATAAAACTAGTAATAATAGATTTATTAAAAACTATTTAACTGTAATAAATTTAAAAGACTTTTCTTAAATAATCGAGTATTACTACTGAAAGCCAAGCGTTAAATTAAAAGATATGTATTCCCACTGAAAAAAGAAAAAATAGAATTACAATGCCAGAATAACATATTACAATGCGCCCTGCCAATAGTCACATATTATTAAAAAATTGTTTATAAAAATCTTTGAACAAATATTATTTTTTATTTCACTACTGGTTCATACTCCTTTCAAGCCGTAATTCATTACTAAAACAACAACCAGAGAAATATCAGTGTAGTCTCCCTACAGTGTTTAATGAATCAATATCTTGACCTTCCCACCCTGGCAAGAATAGGTTGGTAACCTGTTGGATAACCCATCCTTCCTGCCAAAGTCGGAGAAAATATTCGTGTTAAGCCCCAATAAGCCCCAATAAAAAAAAAAAAAAAAAAAAAAAAAAAAAAAAAAAAAAAAAAAAAAAAAAAAAAAAAAAAAAAAAAAAAAAAAAAAAAAGGTATCAATAAAACCAAAAATCTTTGTAGGATTTATGTAGTATTTATTTTCTTAGAAGAAAAATTTGAAAAGAATCATTTTTTATACATTTTCTGAATTGTAACTAACTTATATATTACAACGTTCACTATTTACTAATTTATTTAGTATAACCTCTCTTTCGTTATAGCGTACAGTGGGGCCAAATGGCCAAAAAGCGAAAAAAATTCAATATCTCTATAACTAATGACCCTATCGATTTATAGTTAGTCTTATTCAATTTGGAATTTAAAATTACATTGTACCTGAAAAAAAAACTTTTATTTTTGGAAAAGACTAAAAAAAAAAAAATGGAAAATCGTCAAACACAAAATTATCATAGAAAAGTATAAAATCGCTCTGAAATTGTTATTTATAAAATATGATTTTTTTTATTTTACTATAGTATTTGAGATCAGTTTATAATGAGTTATTCAGCAATTTAACAATTAAAATAGTATATATAAAAAAAAAGTTTTGAGATTAACTAAAATAATTGATCAAAAACAATATTCAAATTGATAATAAATACAAATAATTGAACAAATAAAATTTAATAGAATATTAATTGGCTCAATTATTAAACTTAAAATAATGGAACGAATCAACCTATTTTTTTTTGTAATTATAAAATAAAATTAAATTGCATTTTTTTTTATAGTTTTTATCTTATAAAAACAGTTTTATGTTGTCGACAAATTATTTTACGTAATAAAATGTTTCATTGCTAATAATTATTTTCATAATAAAAGTTTTAACTTCTTTTTATTTATATATATCTATTTATTTGTTGTCGGTAGCGCTCGGTATTGACTGTTTCGCCGGGTTTGAGAAGCTCGTAGTAGACTACTCCCTTCTGATCCCACCACACACACAGCATTGTCTTCTTCCCAAAACGATCCGGTCCTGCACTAGATGTGGATGGTTGTCCTGGCGTTACCCATGATTTTTTTCGTTTGGGATTCTGAAAATAAATCCATTTTTCATCGCCAGTTACAACTCGATGCAAAAAAAACCTTTTCTTTCGTGGCGTAAAAGCAGCATTTCGCACACAGTTTTTCGTTTTTTCCATCTGTCGTTCGTCCAATTCATGTGGAACCCATTTTCCAACCTTTTGAATCTTTCCCATAGCTCTCAGGCGATCGGAAATGGCTTGCCTAGTGACATTCAACTGTTCTGCCCATCATTTGTTGGGTTGGGTATTGTCTTCGTCTAATAAAGATTGCAATTCGAAGTCCTCAAACTTTTTTGGTTGATTTTCTCGTTTTTGATCAGTAACATATATTCACTTTTTTTTTCTAATAATCACATGGAATATTATTTGCAACAGCAATTATTTTTAAATCCTTTGTTAAACTGAATACATTGTTATCGGCACATCACTTATAAATAATAATATTTATATTTGAGAAAAATAATGCAATACAGATTGATCACCGCTGTTAAATACCAAAAGCTGAATAATGGGAATTGTTAAAAGTTTATCAAAAGTTGAATCATCCAACATTAAGGCGAGGGGAGAGGTGGGGAGGGGGTCAGAGCCGCTATTTCTTTCTGTATTCTTTTAAATCCCTTACAAATGGCCCTGATATTTTTGCCGGCCCGTCTAGAAACAAAGGAAGCCCCATTACTGTAATGTTGAAGGAAGGCATTAATATAGCAAACAATACTGGCTCCCATAGCCTAGTTCTATCTCTCTCAAACTCTCTCACTCCCTCTCCCCCTCTCTTTTATCAATTATTATTTCTCGAAAAAAAAAAGAGCTCCAGTCCACAAGCGGTTTCCCTAATTGAGGGAAAATGCTCCCCCGGGAATAGAAACAAGAGAAAGAAACTAATAAAGATGAGATGAAATTCGTCTCTGTTACCTGAACCTCAATTTAATATTCGTATTTTCAGGAAGGTAGAAATACGATTTAGCGCAGTAATAAAAAGTAAATGTGATTGTTCCTCTTCTATGACTAATCTCTCCTATTTTTAAAAAATATTCTTTATTTTTCTTTCATTATTTTTTATCTTTGAGCCTCTACTCGCAACTGTAAATCGAAGTAATTAACAATCACCTATTTTTACCTGGCGTGAAAGGCAAGCGGGAGAATAGAACCTTGTGGCACCTCCTACAAACATGATTTTTATTTCTAACAGCTTGGGAGATCCTTAAACCACCTCCTTTTCAAAAATTTTCTAAGAATCCATCTTTCAAACCTCAGGAGTAAGATCTCCTGCATTTTCACATTCAACCATATTCAACGTCATTCTTATTTAACGAACTAACGTGAACAGGGTTCTAATTCCTAACTTTGATTGAGTTTTTCTTTTGATTTGTTGACAATTACTACATAAATTAATCGACAACTGCTGTAAGTAAAATCTATGAGATATAATGGCCCGCCTTTTTATATACCTAATTCTATATTTTTTTTCTTGCAATCCCACATGGCGGCTGTCTAATTTCTTAGACTTTCAAATAAAATAAAAATTTACAACTTTGAGGAATCACAACTATTTCAAATATTGGTCTAGTAACTAATACCAATGAACCAAAATACATTATTAATAGTAGGAACAGTGCTGGTTTAAGTTTGAATTCGAAGAGCAGTTATAGAGTCTGGGACATACAATGTAGAAGAAAAATTAAATTCAAGAGGAAATAGATTAAAGTGAAGGAACGCCTGTAATGTATCAGCCGTAAAACCACTCAAGACTTGGGAAAAAAGCCACCCAAGCTCATGATTTCGGCACGTGACGTGTGGCCGCCTGGGGATCCCGAAGACGAATCTAATGAAACAGTTCATCAGTCTCTTCAATCTCATCTCGAGCTCACCAGACAGTCCCCATAAACCAAGCACCCGTAATCAAACCAAGGGAAAATAAGGGAGGACAATATAAGTTGACGGGTACTTTGGGGGAAAGAATCTCGAATTCTGAGTTAGAGGATTAAGTTGGATTTTCTACATATCATAAAAAGGCGCTGGGTGAGGGATCCCTTTGTCTAATCTCTAGGGTAGTATCAATTTTATATACAAATAATAAGTTCCAATGTTATCATCGTTTTATTTCTTACATTTAAGTTAGAATTCGGTAAAAAGAGTAATTTATATAATTAAAATAATGATATATAATATACATATCAAAATCAAATTTTAACCGAACGTAATAAATTCTTACTTAAAATAACAACTAAATTATTACTAAAATAACAAATAAGGAATAAATAAACATATAAACAGGCAAAGGTAATATATGATATTATTACTTAATTGGGATAACGTTCATTGGAGTGTGCTCGAGGCTTTCCACAAATGCATCAAATTCATTAGGATAATGAAGTGATTATTCGCTCTTCTCTATTTGGTTCAGTCGCCATTGCTACGCTCGATGAAACACATCATTTTTTTTTTTTTTTTTTTTTTTTTTTTTTGGTTGAATCAACATAATTTGGAATGAAAGGATTAATTTGTCATATGTTAATCAGAAAGATTAAATACTTTTATTGAAGCACTGAAAGTTATAAAATAGAAGAAAAGATAAAAGCAAGTATTCAAAATTGCAACAAAGGCTTTTGGTCTATCAAAAAAAAAAATTCTCGAGACGTGTCCCGAATGATCAAAGTAAGAGATTGAAAGATGGTTCTTTTGGCCAGTTGTAATGTATGGCAGTGAAGCGTGAACCTTTACAAAGCAACAAGGTACTTGAATACATACGAGGAAAAAAATCTTCAGACAAATATATGGTCAAAGAAAAGTAAACAAAATTAAAACAGGGAACTCCGAGACCTGTATGGTGACTCAGAGTTATATTCATGTATCCAAGGCAAGAATAAAATGATTGGGATATGTATATCGTATGAATCAGAAAAGTTTCTTAGGAATACAATGGAAGACGTTGAAGCTGACCTATTGTGGAGGATTGTTGAATAGGCCAAGGTCCTTCATTGACCATAGCGCCGGTTGAGTTAGTAAATTTACTTCTACAAAGAAGTGATATAGGAAAAAAAATTGATTTCCGTAGCACCCCATGATATCATAATACTCGAGGTATAGAAAAACAATACATGGTATTGAACTAATAAAATTTCAATGTTCGATGCAAACGATAACTGTTTTTTTGAGACTAGATTAGAAAAAAAATGAAAGATAATCTGTATTGAGTTTTATACCGAACGGAGCAATTGTTAAATTTTTTAACTTACTTTCCACATTTTTTGAACTATAGCATCTCTTATTTTTAATAATAACACACACACACACACACACACACACATATATATATATATATATATATATAGATATATATATATATATATATATATATATATATATATCAATATCCGGGGACTTTGTTATTCTCATAAAAACAAGTCGGCCCTTAAGCTGTAGCATTTCAGAGCTTCTCAGAAAGACTTTTCATTTAAACAAAAACAAAAAAAAAAGCAATCTAAGAATACTGCGATCACCTTTTTATCAATTTGGTTAATGGAATAAAGTTCTTTCGAGAAATTTGACAAGTTTCTTACCTTAATGATCCTTTAGCAAATCCACTTCTTAGAACTGATTTTACACGTTTTTGTTTTTATAAATCTCCCATAGAGTTCATGATAACCTTTTACAATGAATATAATTAGTACTGCGACAAAGAAGTCAGAGGATGTATTGAAAATTAAAAAATAAAAATAAAAATTAGACAAACAACTTAACCACTTATAGAATACACAAGAAGGATGAAGAAAGAAACTGAGAGACTGAAAATAATAGACCAAGACTGTTTCGATAGGGACGACTATAAGAAAAGACTAAAAGAAATTAAGGTTCTTGATGGAAAGGGAGATGTGAGAAAAGGAATAGCGTGGACCGAGGGAAGAAGGAAGGAGCAATCGGAAAGAATGAGGAAAAAGGTGGGAAGAGAGAAGTGGTATGAAAAGAAGAAAAAAAAAAGCATGGTTTACAATCGTTCACAAGCATAATAGCCAGTCATTTGTAAGCACATAATTGTATTAATTTAATTGTATTTCATTAAATATTATCACTCGATATTTATGAAAACTATTCTTAAATAATTTAAATAATTCAAATTTTTAAATTACCAAAAGTCTAAAAAACAAATTCATTTAGATTGTTATCTAGATAGTTTACAATGTTGGGTTAATAAGCACATCTGTCTATAATATATGGATGACTATTGCTTATAAAGATTACTAAAAAGTTAAAGAGTATTTTTAAGTAGCCATTCATCATTATTCAGAAATTCAATAAAATTGCACCTTAAAAGGAAGTTTTAGTTTCGAAGAATCATAGTTTGTCTCGGGATTTTAAGACTGTATTATTAATCCTGACAATGATATTCTAAATAAAAATTGAATGAATTATAGTGATATTCGCTATCTTTTGAGCTATCTACTGTAATTACATAAGCATAACTTTTTATAGATTTATAGATAAAGATGATTTCAAGACCCTTTAGGCAAGGACTCGTAATTAACAATAAAATTAATAACAATATTCTCTTTAATGGATATTTTCCTCTATAAGATTAGTTGATGCAGTGATAAATTTAGCAAGATTTTTGAAATTTCAATTTTCTCAAAGGAAATCACTGTTTCTTTTTCCCAGTAGCCACTCAATTATATGTCATCGTAAAATAAAACAAGCAATCCTTAATTGTTTTAATTAATAAATAAAACATATAATAAAAAAAAGTATATTATAAATTTATATACAATAGTAATCAAGCGTTATTAGTAATAATCAAACAAGGAAAAGAACAATAAAAAAAGTATACCAAAAAAATTTCAGAGACTGAAAAATAAACACACATCGCTGGAGCCCTGGGACGCCTATATAGGTTTGACCAATAAATCATACCTGTGAATAAAAGAGGTGCGTCACTTAAAACGTTTTATATAAAAAACATTCCCTCGACACGGAAAAACAATGGAAACTCCAAAGCTTTATATTGTATAAACGAAAATACAAATATTTTTTGAGGTGAAGATATTTAAATATTACTAAATCATTCTCTGCACATAATCAGTATATACTTATATCTGTATAAATATATTTATTACTCAATTATTAAGACTAACATATTAAAATGGATGACACTAAATTTGAGACTTAAACAACTTAAGACTAAAGGGGAAAATATTTTTTTTTTTTTTGTAAAGAAGATAATGGTAGTATCGTATTAAATTCTTATTAAAATTGATGCCGATAACGATGGTAACTTCGAGATACAAAGAACAACTCTAAATGATCAATAAAAGCGTTTGAAAAATGTGTACAGGAAAAGAATGAGTAATTAATCGTAATGACAAAAACATGAAATTAATAAACACTGATTGAGTGTTTATTTTTTATGTAATTCCGAACAATTTTAGGAAGCAAAAAACTGTCGGATAACTTAAGGCAAAAATTAAAGAAAAAAAAAAAAAAAAAGGATTTATTTGAGATCTCTCATCCGGCTATTTTCAGCCTTCTGAGAGTATTTCCGAATATGTTTGTCGTGGCCATTTCATTATATGAGTATTTTATTACGTCCATGAAGTTTGTCATAGCATTGTCTACAGAGGTTACATATATGTTCATGTGGTTACATGTAGGTCTGGGAGAAGTGTGCGGTTTGTGATGTATCAAGCTGATTTCGTGACTTTCGTGAAATATTTTTATTCAGTAAATTTGTGTGGCGAATGCCCTTATGTGTTTAGGTAAGTGTATTTATTCCAATCATTTACCTCTCTATCGCAACTCTTTCACTCTCAACTTTACCTGTCCGACTAAAACTTCTTCTCTATTGAGCTATCCTTCGTCTTAAACTTCTTCATGCAGCTCATTTGAAACTTAGACCAAGACACTATCAATAAATAAAACAGACTTAAAAACAGAACATTAATAGCTATACGAAGATAGCTATTAATGTTCCCCTTGGTGAACAGTTCTCTTTTTGGCGTACTAACTGAATTTGTAACACGTCTTAATTTGGAAAGCCATGTTTAATTCATAAAATGTTATCACATCAAATTTTGCTTCCTATCTTGTTCAACCCTCTTTTTTCTTCGTAGAACCCTGCTTCAAAGCCAACCTACTGGAATGGAAGAACAAACTCCCGTCTTTATTTTAATTTTTGTTTATTTATTTATTTGTATTTTATTTATCTCTCCTGTTATTTGTCCCACTTTTACTTTAATTCCTTTGTCTTCCCTTAATCTCAGTGTAACATAGCCACTGAAAGCAGCTTTGTAATTTATTTCACATATTTTCTGATACTGTGTACCAATACATTTGATTAGACCCACAGTACACTATTTGATAACGACAAGTTTTTGTAAAAAACGTTTTTTGAAAATGTTACTTATCGGATTGTGAAAGCGTAGTTTTATAACAATTTCTTGGTTTGTCATATCATTATCTTGTCCCGGAATCTCGTATTTTGTGCATTACACAAGAATGTGTTGTATTGTCAGATTTTCTTGGCATTTGTTGCATTTCGGGGTTGGCGTAGCTTCCAGTAAGAAGCTACGAATTAGTTTTGAGCGACCGATTCGTAGTCTTGTAAACGTAACTTGTTCTTTTCTTATTCCTGGTTTTCGCTTACATAGTTCTAATGTAGGACTAATTGCCAACTTTCATGGTATGCTATGTTAATCTAATGTTTTGGAAAGGATTAAAGACTTGGCATAGGGACAGGGATTATGGGTAATGGAAAGAAGGAACACGCTTCTTTAGCTGCCATATCTGCTTGTATATTACCTTCTATATCTGAATGACACGGAATCAACATGAAATTAATAATATGCTCTGCAATATCTAGCACTAATTTTTTACTAACTCTTATTTATATTAAAACATCCAAGTGGATGATTATTTGCCCTCTTGTCTTTAGATATTTTTTTTTCTCGCGAATTCTCCTCATAAATGGAAGACTTTAAACAATTAACTCAATCATTTTTTCTATGGGTTCTTCCTATTCTTCCAGTAGACCTTCATTCTTTCAGAAAATGCTTGTTTACGCTCTTCTGACCACTTTTATCTGTACTGTTTTTGTTTTGGTTGCTCCGGTACAACTTCCCATTCGTCTACTTTGTGTCTAAAGATGTTTCTTTCTAAAATGTCTGCTGGTCTTATTTTTGTGTTTTTGAGGTCCTTTCGAATTTCATCCAGCCAAGGTGTCAAATTCTTAAGTGAAGTTACATAATCTATTATTTTTTCGTCGATTTTCTGGTAGTCGGCTGAGATGACTTTTAAACGACTGAAAACTTTTTATTTAGATATATTATATTTTAATTAAAAAAAAATTTAATATACATGTTTTCTAGTAAAGTATGAATTAAGTTGCTGTCGGAGTTTTAGTGTCGACTGTTTTTTGACGAGTTTATTCTCTTGTTTAAACTAAGACGCTTTTGTTTTGTGCAGGCCTCAATTTATTCATCTTACGAATGAATGTCCTAAGTAATGAATAATTAATTACTTTAAGATAACGAATAATTACAATATGGTAAGGACAATTAGACAAAATGGAAAAGGTATCTCGCATACGACATCCAACTACTTATGCGTCATATAGAAGAGGTGCGACAACTGAATTGTTAAAACCATTATGAAGCGAATCTAAATCGGTAATAGGTCGTCAAAATGATGTAACCTGACGGCCTAAAAATAAGTGAAAATCGACCAGATTGGAATAAGGTCAAGGTATCAAAGCTACAGGAATCTGTAAGGACTTTGTAAGATAAGGAACAAGTTAACAAGCGGCTTCCAATCGAAGAAGCCCGACAATGAGGAAGATGAGTCGAAGGTAGACCTGAGGCGCACTAAGGACAGAGCAGACGTCATCGGCTCTCTTTGATGTATCGCTAGCTGTGCCCATTAATAAATTTTGTAGCCTGCCTCTGCGTCACGGCCGGCCGCTATCCCATTTCATATCTCCCCGTCTTTTGCCATCTTACTGAAAAACAAAAGGTCAACCGAGATATTCTAAGCTTTCTTCCTATATTTTATATATATATATATATATATATATATATATATATATATATATATATAGTTCACTAGCACTAATATTAGATCCTTTAAAGTTTCCAAAGTTCCAAATATCAAGCTCTAAAAAAAAATCGTGCTTTCTTTAAATTTGTTTCTGATTCAGAGAAACGCCGAATCGTGTCAAAAATTATTTTATCATTTAATTTAATTCCCAATGCGATACCAAGAAATGAGGAAAGTTCTCAGGAAAGGAAAATCTACCAAAGAGTTATAATTTGCTGGTCCTTGCCTAATTCCTTTGAACCCGACTTTCGGTTTTTTCATTTCACATTTTCTTCCAAGATGCCTCTCATGACTGAGATTAATTCTAGACTAATAACGGATTCCCCCTCTCTACGAACGAAGTATTACACACAGACTTACTTATCCCGACTGTCACGAATCACATTCGGAGGCACTACAAACCATTTTGAGAGTAGAGTAGAAGAGGCAGAATCTCATAACCATGCTCAAACAATTTTCGTGAAATCACAATAGATATAGGCGGTCAAGTAATGCATGAGGAACCTAAGTGCTGTTTTTCTGAGAGATTCTCCTCAAGTTTTAAGATGTCATGGGGTTTTCTGCGAAGCTCTGAGCACATCATCATAATGCAACAGTCACAAGGCCATCATCCCAGAGTTTATGAATCCGTTTGGGCTCTGTTCCGATCCAGTTTGAAACGAAACAAGGTGAATGTCGCACTAATACCTAATAGCAGAAACTAGATCAAAGCTGCTCGACACAAACATTTTTGTTTGGATGAGGAATAATTATTGAGGGCATTCATAGATGCAATAATACGTTAAACCTTTTATTTCTAGAGAGGGGACTTAATAAAAATATTAAATCCTGCAATAATTTTCCGACAGTCCAATTCATAGAGAACTGCAATCAATGTCATAAAACAAACTATCGTGTTAATATTTATTTTGGATCCTACGACACCAAACATTAATCGTTACTCCACTCATTGCAATAGTTTATTTCATTCGAGAAACAGAGGATAAATAGAATTTTTTTTTTTTTCCAGTGATTCATTCTTTGAAGTTGAGACAGCTTTCAACTGTGTCCAGCATAAAGGTCAACATTGAAAAAATAATGCAGTCTCATTCCTACCTTGTCTGCAGCCTTTTTTTGACAGATTACTATGAACATCCGCCTTTCGCTGAGTGAAAGACGAAATTTTGGTCTGTGAAATTATCGTGCTATAGAAGAAATAATTGAAGACGAAGCTCGTTCTGATCAAATGTTGCTAATAAAGAGGAAATTCCAAGAATGATTTATTTAGGTCAGCGTCAAAGTTTTTCCGGAGGTAGCTCATAACTTAATGTAATATTTGAATATTTTCAATAATTTATTTTTATTAACCTTCCATAAAGAAAACGACACACTTTCTGAATGAATTGCTAAAATTGATTTTACTGCAGACACTGTGGTTATCAGATCTAAAAATAAGTACCAAACTGAACTTTCTGAAAAAAGCACACCATACTATATTCTGTTCGTTTAGGAAAATGACATTTTTTTTCGGAAAGGAGATTGGTAAATAGAATCTAACGGCCGTACAGCTCCTTCAGTAATTGACTTTATAAAGGTTTGTGTCTGAAGGGTTTACCCTAGGGATTATCAATTTGTCTGGCATTGCTTGTAGAAACTGCTCTTAGAAACTCCTCTTGATGGGGACGTAAAACGTATCATGATTTTTTTTTTCTAAAGCCGTTCGTTGGTTTAGGAAAAACCGGTGGTTGAGAGTGAGATTTGACCACCCCGCCTTATTTTCTAAAACAATACTTCATGATATAACCTTACCAAATACTTAATCTGAAAACCTTCATGGGTTCTAGCAATGATTTTTTTATTTTTTTTTTATTCTATTTTAAATGCTAAATATCTCAGGATAGTAGGGGTAACGTAACCTCTAAACTAACATTAGAGGGTAACGTAACAGTAGTGGTCGTGGCATTAGTGAAACTACTCTAGACAACTAGGTATCGGAATTTTCTCAAAGAGTGGAGAAAATTTTGAATTTTTTTAGGTTTTGATCTATAATTCTTTAAAAACGAAGTTTAGAACAAACTTCCTTATGAACGATTTAAAAGGGGAGTTAATTTGCTAAAAATCTACCAAAATGAAGTGTTACTTCTGCTAATGCTTCTGTTTACCATATATATAGCTAAACATATTATTATATTACTATATATAACGTGCGTTCTATTTCATTTAACAATGAAAAACATATTTCATTGAAATCTCCAATTTATACGACCTTTTGGCCGTTCCGCTCTACCCCTTGGTTCCTTAGGGTTCGGATTAGTGAGGTTCTAATGTAAGCGGTATTTAATCCTGAAGTTAGGACCCTATCTGGAGAAACGTCTTACTTGGAATCCACATACAAGACTAAAACGACAAGAAACTGCACGTCGTTTTTAACTCCTTCATCATTTACTTGACAAACGATCAAACCTTCCGATTAGTTACAAAAGACCCATATACATAATAGTGATTAGGCCTATTTGGACGTATGGAGTCGAGCTTAGGTGCCACACTAAACCATCCAATTCATCTCGTATCCTTGCAATCCAGAATCCTTAAAAAAATTCTCAATGCTGTTTACTTCGTCACAATGAAACTTATCTACAAAGATCTTATTATTCCCTCATGTCTCTGACTTAGCCAGATACCTATCCTTTCATAGCAAACTCAATAATCATTCAAATCCATTAGTATCGCAACTTTCTTCCCACACTATTCCGGATAACACTCCAAGGCGCCTGAAAAGAATATTCCCTCTGGACCTGCTAATATGGTACATGGTTTTCTACTAATACAAAACTTCTATATAGGTTCTATATAGTAGTTGCTTTACAAGCAGTTGATCATCACATTTACTTGTCGTATTTTATTTATATTGTATACAGTTGTAAATTTAGATAAATATTTATTTATTTAAATAAATAAAATCCTGAAGTTGAGTCGGAAATAAGGCCATCAGAAACAGGGTATATTGATCTTTCATTTATTTATTTTTATCAATATTCTTCATATATATTAATTAGTCAGTTGTGAAAGTAAGAGAAAACTTCAAATTTAAAAAAGCAGCTTTTCTTAAGCCACGCCTAGGTTGCACTCAGAGATAAGGTGATATAAAGTATATCGGACTGCTGACGAATCACACGAAGTCACAAGTAACAGAAGTAACTTAATAAGATATCGATAGTTCCCTCTTCACTTCCTCGCTTCCTTCCATCTACAGATCAAAGGATCGGACTTCCACTCTCCCATAAACCATGTTAGAGCAAACGAAAGCCTGGAAACACGTGTGTAAAGCCCACGTGTACGGGCCACATCAAAGGGACTAGGTAACGGAACTTGCCTCTTTGGGCAGTAAACAAACATGACGGCCTTTACAGGACATTTCTCAAATGTTTGAGTGACTGTAAGAGCTGGAGAGAAAAAAACTGATACTTTTTTTTTCGTTCTCATTAAAACTTGTTTTGTTAATAACTTTTTAAATGGCAAAATATTTTCTGTGTATCAGTCACCGTCACGTACAGGCTGACAGTTTAATAATTTGAACTAAACTGAAAACTTCATATGTTTTTGATATGCGGTGAAAACTCTTTAGCAGGCACAATAGCAAACGTCCTACTCATACCAGAAAGTTTAAGAGAAAAAACATTTAACTATAAATTTAAAATTAAAATAGAAAACAAATTAAAATTGATCATCGTTTATTTTATTCTTATGGTGGGGACTCGATGGCCGATTAAATTGAAGCGAGGGTCTCAGTGCGGTCGGTACTGAAGATGGAAGGTTCGAATCCCACCTGGGCGGGTTAAAATTTATTTCGTGGCGGACCCACAAAATGAATCTAGACCTTCCCACTATGACTAGAATAGGTTGGTAACCTGATGGATAACACGTCCTTCCTGCCCAAGTTGGAGTACATAAGGAAGTTAACCCCAAATAAACAAACAATTCTTATGATAGATGAAGTATGATAATGTTTTTTTACATGGGTATGACTTCAGGTTCTATATTATTTTTGTACTAAGTTCTTTTTACTCTCAAAAATGCAACATAATGAAAATTTAATTTAAGCTATTAAATTTATTTTACATTTATATTAGTTTATTTATTGATATTTATATTTATATTAAATTTGAAAATGAAATTTAACCGAGAATATTTGTTGTTATATAACAAATGTAGCTAGGATCTACTGTTTAGGAGATATATTGGTTTGAATTAATAAAGACACGTTTTACTTACAATTTTTATGTGTTGGAGATTTTTCACAACGCCCGAGCTCTGTAGGTGTTGTTCGGAACGAAAACAGTAACTGTAAAATAACAAAAACAAAAAAAAAAACAGTTAAACAGACTAATTGAATTATTAATTTCATCCTTTTAATTCTGAAATGTGAATTTGGAAAATTTGTAAATCATAGATAGATATATTCTCAATCTATTGTTTTTCCAGTCAGAGAGGAAGTGAGTTTTTATTTTTTATTATATATATATTTTTTTATTAGAATGATTCAAAACAATGAGGTCGGTTTTTCATTTTTATTATTTTCTCATATGTCAAGTTCTGCCTAACCATTAGGTTCCAACATCAACAGTACCTCTGATCCTATTTTGTTTAAGGACAACTGTCTAATTTTCTTAACATTGTTCTACATTGCCCAGTAGACTGTCAGTGTGAGGATATGTGACTATGTGAGAATATATCACAGTTAACCTGAAGATGGAGCAAATGAGCTCCGAAACATGTAGTAATGAATAAAGGATTGATAGGAGTTATGCTTTTTAAAAAATGAAATAGATTAACACTGTTATTTCAAATCTATTCACCTCGTGTAATTTTAAATGAGCAAAAAAAAAAAGAGGATGGGACCTAGGATACTACTCTGAGGAACTCCGGCAGACTGGGTAAAGAGGGGAAATAGGAAAAAAAAAATTAAATGAAATTAAACCTCTAGCCTATGTATCTAGTACCCATGAAGGGTCTTGGGTTCAGTACATTGGTAAAGTAAGGTTCAACTGTTATGAGCCCATTATCCTCGAGAGTAAATGTCCATCTGGATTACCAACTCATAAAGTAAAATTGAAAATAGGATGTCAAATTATATTTTTACATGAACTTAAACCACCTAATTAGTGTAATGGTTCCAGGTAAAAATTACTGCTATGTGTAAAAATACCATTGAAGAAATACTGCTCAATTGGATTGTTCCATATAAGATTTTTATCAATAAACAAATAAAACTTCAATTATTAGTTGAAATTAATTTAGTTCTTTACTTCTGAAAGAGGGTGAAGCCGCAACGAAGGATGCCAGCCAGTATTAAATTAATATAAACGTAAAATACGATAAAAAATAAAATTACAAAATAGTTCAGAAGTGTTAGAAGTTTTGTTGGAAATAGGTATATATGTTTAGATAGCATGGAAAGCGAGACAAATTATCTTTATTGAAATTTCAGTTAACTTTGACCTTTGGCCTAAGTGGGCCATTACAGTTTGATGTAATCAACTAAGGGGAGGATATGTTCATTCATGCATGAATACAGTGCTAGCGTTTATAATTATCGTATTTACCTTGATGAGTACAATCTTTATCGTTTCTTATTAATCAAAAATTAGTGGAAGTTCAGTCTGCATTTGATTATTTAAGTCCACTCTGAACAATCTTATATGGTGTTCGTATTTCAGGGTTAAGTCACGAATACAGTAAATTATTTTAAAATCCATTTATAGGGCTGAAAAACTCAATTCTTTTTGTTTATAATCTTTGAATCTAAAATTATAGAAATAATCTTCTTTTTTTCCCCCTTTTTTTTTAATTTATTCATTTATTGAACTTTGCAGCTGCATAAAAAAAAAATTTATTAAATGTGTCAATTCATTGAGAAACAACTACACATTTCATGAAAATTTTATACCAGACGATCCCGAGGCCATCTTCGCCTTGGAAGGTTGTTTGGAGTATAACAGAAAGCAAGTAGAGAGATTAGTGGATTTTAATGGTTCTGCAGTGGTATGTCATGTGAAGCTTATTCTTTTACAATGAAAAATAACAAAAATCATGAAACTTCCGCAAAAACACGAGAATGATATATACATGATATTTACAAGCACCATAAACTGTGAATTAACGATTAAAAATCAGTTAAATTATCTGTTAAAAAATTATATACTATGCTGTGTTTAATAAATTATTATGTAAGCAAATTATTACAACCCAAACACTGGTTAGTTATGAGCTGAAAATAAGAACTTGAAACGAAGTTACATCTTATATTTTATATACTTTTTTATTTTGACGATAATATAATATATATTCATAAATTTTAATATATTTTTCGCACCATCCCTTCCCTAAAACGTCTCAATTACGTTCACCACCTTCTTCCTTTCGAAACCCGCAGATTACTAGTTACCTCTCTCATCTTCCCCTACTTCGACTAATGCTGTACTGTGTATGGGGGTGTTTTTGGGGATCTCGAGGCCAGAATCAAAAGACTATTTAACTGCTTTGTCCACGTTTTATTTTCGGTATCCCTAAAAGCTCCCACATTTCGCAATTTTATGCGGGATTAAAGAGGCTTATTCCTTCGCCAGTATATGTATGTTTTTCCTGGCACCCTTTCTTTTTCAAACTGTCCAATCCCATCATCCATCTTAACTCCTTCAACTCAAATCCTCAATTCTTACCCGCCAAACCCGATCCCTTCAATCAGATTTACATACTCCTGCTCATTGCTCAGTCACTTCCGACAGATCTTTCGTAATCCGATCCTCTTTCTCTGGAACTCCATCCCTCTCAATACTCGTCATTCAATTACCCTTCCCACTTTCAAATACCACCTTAACCACCAGATCCTGTCCTCCAAAAACTGTCAATAGCCACTTTTTAGTTGTTTAAAATACAAACAGTTTATATTCAAGAAATATTTTTGTTTTTGAAAAAAATTATTATAAATTTTCTGTTACTTTTTATTAATATATTTTTTCTACTCTTTTTTTTATTATTATTATCAGTTACTTTGTTATGAAAATATGATTTCATTTTAAGGCTCTCACGGCCCTTGGTTGTACATTTTTTCTTCTTAAGGAACTTAAGGTCCCAGAATAAATAAAGAACTTTATTATTATTATTATTTTTTATTATTTTTTATCTCGCTTTTTGCGGTTTCTGAACTGAGGTGGGGGACAAGTCCAGCCAACTTCAGCTTAGGTTTACTTTTATTTATTTATGTTTTTCTTCTCTTCATATGTTTAAAAATTTCCGAACAATCCTTGCCGTGTCCAGGAGTACCGCCTGTTGAGCCTCTCTTAGTACATCCAATGGCAACTTTAGGTCATCAATACCAACTACAGTTGAAGTTGGGATCAGCCCGTTTGTCGATATTACGATTGGCGTCACAAATGCTTTTTCTAGGCGATACAATTGCTTCAATTCAACGGCCAGTTCCTGATATTTTCGTAACTTTTCTCCAACGGTGGAAGTCATATTGTTGTCGTTGGGAACGGCGATATCGACTATCCGTGCTGTCTTCTCTTCTAGGTTTATAAGTAATATGTCCGGTTTGTTGTGTCGCACAGTGTGGTCTGTCAAAATAGACTCGTCCCAATATAGCTTGAGAGGCCCATTTTGAAGCAACCTATCGGGCTTATACTTATAATATGGCGTTTGTTTCTCTAATAGGTTCAACTTCCTGGCTATGGACTGATGCACAATTTTGGCCACATTATTATGCCTTTGGAGATATTCCGAATTGGCTAGTACTACACATCCACTAGTGATATGCTGGATCGACTCCAGAGTCGCGGAACACAGTCGACACTTGTCCGAAATGGATGTGTCCTTTAGAATGTGTCTCCTGTAGGATCTCGTAGCAATTACTTGGTCTTGGATGGCCATGATGAAGCCTTCCGTTTCTGAGAACAGTCTCCCAGCTATTAGCCATATTAATGATTCTTGCTTGTCAATGCTGGCCTCGTTTAATTGGTTGTAGAACCTTCCATGTAGAGACTTATTCTTCCATTCTGTTATACGTTCTTTTTCTGAAATAATCATGACGTCTTCAGTTCTGCTCAAATTAAGAGGTGTTTTACCATCGTCCAGCCTCTGAATTGCGATGTACATATTCGTGGTTTTTGAGAGGAAGTATTGACGTAGGGCCAATTCTTCCTTTCTGCACGCTTCCTCGATATTCAGTAATCCACGTCCCCCTTCCTTTCTTGATAAATACAGCCGGGCTGTGGAGGATATCGGATGGTGGGCCCTCTCTTTGGTTAGAGTCGTTCTTACCATACGGTCAACCTCTTGCAGACTTGTGTTGGACCAATGTAGCACACCAAAGCTATAACTTAAAACTGGTATGGCCCAGGTGTTGATGGCTTTGATTTTTTGTATTCCTGACAAATGTGTCTTCAATAGGAGTTTCAATCTCTTCTTGAATCTTGTCAGAAGTTCGTTCTTCATTCCCTTTTGGGCAATTTTGAGATACTGCTGCATTCCTAAATATTTATATAGTTGATTCGTTTCAAGTTCTTGAATACAATCTTCTTCATTTATAACTATATTTTCGGTTCTTTTCGCTTTTCCCTTGTTTATATGAAGCACGGCACATTTGTCTAAACCAAATGACATACTAATATCACTGGTAAATGCTGATACGGTTTTGACCATATTTTTCAATTGTTCTTTATATTTTGCATATAACTTCAGGTCATCCATGTACCAACTATGACTGATTATGGTTGCTTCTATGACTGATTATTATTATTATTATTATTATTATTAAATATACTAGCAGGCGATTTTTTTATTTTTATTTTCTAGAGCATGTGAAGCGTATAAGGATTATAAAAAACATTAATTAAATAAAAGCAAGTAAATTAAAAACTTTAAAATAATAAGATTTTGAATTAGATGGCACATATCCCCTTAGTATTTTATTCAAAATAGCATTTGATCCTTACATCATTAAACGCAAGACGTAATGAACACAAAGGATGGTGATAAACCTTTATATGAATAATTACGTAAATTCAAAATTAGGTTTTATTTTTTAAATACTTCTCGATTTCATTTGATTATTTTTTTACGTTTCATATTCCCTAATCAATGTATGTGAGGACATTAAAATATAAAGAAGAATCTTAGCGAGGAAATGAAAAATCAATTCCAGTCAGTGTATTTAATTTTGTTAATATAAATTATAGCGCATTTATTAATATGTATTAATTTATTAATGTATTAACTTTTATTTTTATATACAATGTTAAATCACGGAAGACAAAATTAATTAATTTTATACATTAGCAGGATTTTAATTATATTGTAGATAATATAGTAATAGTTAAAGATTGATTCGGTGAATTTTACCAACAATGTCACAAATTCCGGGAACTAATATCATTAAAGTTGGGTAATTTGAGAGAGTGTACATAAGCTCCGACAAAGATTAACCCTCTGTTCCCACAATGGACATTTCCATTTCGATAATTAGAGGTAGACGTTTATTAAAATGAATATAACGAGGACTGCCCACTCAGTGTCTTGAGCCCGGTGTTGACAGAAGAGATAAATTTAAAAAAGAATCAAAAATTTATTTGTGACTTGTAAACCTTGCGATAAAAATGAGAAAGAAAATTTAATATTTCCTTTGTTATTTTTTTTTTTTTTTTTTTTTTTTTTGTACACTTGAAAATAAATAAGATATTTACAACTGACCAAAACATATACATGTTTATTTTAATTATTTAAATTATTTAAATAGACAATCATATTTTTTCTAAAAGAAACTTATCAATACTATAATTAAAAACCGCAGCTATAGAGTTAGTTATTCATATAATTATTTAAAAAATCCATACATAATATTTAACATTTGCTGAAAAATCAAAATATGTAACTATGTAGGTGACTAAAAATAACGGGTGATTTAACAAAAGAGATGGTGCTGATTAGGAATTCAGGGAAGGGTATGAGAAGTTCATTGGAGTTGAGAATTCAGTCGAACTTCTCTTGGACCAAAAGCGACATCAAGAAAAAATAATTTGAAAATTAATAATGAAGTTAATTAAAGGTGCAAATTTATAGCGGAGCGAGGAATAGCTGGTTATTCAAATGAAGAAAAATAGATTCATTTTTTTTTTTTTTTTACAGTTCACGAACTAATAAATTTAAAGGAAATATTAAATTAGAAACTTATGTTGTGTTAGCATTAACTATTTAATGTAAAATAATATTAATTTAGCTTCAATATATTGATTTTTTTTTTTATTATTATCTAAACTTTCCGTCAGTCAAAAGTATCGCAACAGCCATAATTCTCAAGATTTTCCTGATTTTTACCTTAATCCATATATGGGTTATATTCATATGGATATTATTTATTAAACATGAGACATTAGGGATTAGACACATTAATGCTTTTACCTGTTACGAAATTTAAATTATGTTTTTCAAATTTCCTTCAGTCCATGTTTATCATTCGTTTCGTTATATACAAGTATTCCATGGCTGGTGGAAGCAGTCATTCAAGCCAGAGTGGGCAATATGTTTCATTGAATATAAATTAAATAGTTAAAAGTTAAAATTGTAAAAAATGTAAATTTTATAAGTAAGTTTTCAAACTTTTTTGTTTTTTTGAAGAAATATTGTAATTATTTTTTTTTTAAATTGTTTATGTCTAGTTTAGGAATGTTTATTATAGACTTCGAACCTTTCCTTATTATGAAAAAAAAAATACGTTTTTATAAAATTCAAATATTTCAAAGTGTTGAGATACTTTTTACGGGGAGTTTATATATGCATTAAGTTTGAAAAACATCCCTCAGATATTTATTAAACCAAAACAACAATACAAATAATAATTTTTTTTTTTTTTAATTATTATTTATCGTTTTATATTTAATATGAGCCATTGTATGTTGTTAACGTTGTTGAATAATTAACAATGTATTCATAAAGCAGCACTGTACTTACTAAGTACAGTGATTTCGTGATTCATATCTTGAAAGTAGAAACTGCTATTTATCCCATAAAACGTGTACAGAAACATGCAACGGTTAATAGCAGTGCTTCCAAATAAATTATAAATGTTAATTTTACTGTCTTAGAATTACTCAGAAATTAATTCCTAGTCAGAATTAATTTTATAACAAAATTAACGCTAATTTCAGAAAATTACATATTATCAGGCAATACATTAAGGTAATTTCTTCATACTGGGTCTCTATTGGTGTTTGTCAGGTAGGGTTTTTATTTTTGATGAAACCCTTTTTAGGTAATATAATACTTGCAGGGATAACCATTCTACATCTATATATGGTTCTTAAAAAAAATAATAGTTATTTAAAACATTTTTAGTTATCAACATCTGTAGAAACAGAGTAATTCGATTTTTACTGTTTTTCTACGGAGCGCCGAATCGAAAATTTCACAACAAATCCAACGAAACCATTAAGTCATGATCTCACAATTTTTGAGTTACTGTTTTTCACCTTGGTAGGGCAGACTAGGTAGAGATTTGGTATTCAATTGATCCGAGTTTATATACATAGATGCGTGCCTGCATATTTTCAATTGTATAATTTTGAAATTTCAATACCCAGAGAATTCATCAGATTTGCTCCGCATGATTATTTTACATTAGAAAAAATAGAAATAAATAAACATGAAAGGTCTTGGATTCAGTACTAAAGTAAGGATGTACTGTTTCTGGGCCAACGGTTGTGAAAGGAGGAGATTTGAGATCCCATTTATGAGTATCCACTTTATCGAGGCTGGGTGTCCCCAAGGATGGTCTTCAGACCTCGAAGTCGAGCAAATGTCGAAACAACAGAAAATAGATTTACTGCCTTCAGCCAGTCTCGAACTCGGGCTCGGAAGATTGGCAGTCAAGTACTTTACCAACTCAGCTTTCGCGCCTCATTTTTATTTATAAGGTTGTGAAATATTGGCTTTGATAATAAAGGTTTACATATTAAATCAGTACATTGTTCAAATAGAAGCTTTTTTAAATGATTAAGTCTATACAAAAAACAGTGGAATTTATATTTTTAAAGAAACATTGAGATCTGTTAGAAGTTTAGTGTATTTCAACCCTTCTACATCCAACCTCCCTTATACCGTGAGATGCTTACTGATGTAATTTCAGAAGTAATTACTCATTTTTCCCAGTGTTTCTAAGCTGTCATACCGGTAATCATACCGTTTTGCTACCACCAGACAACAGCATGCATAATGAGGCATCATATTCACGTAGGTTCGTTAACAAAATAAATACATAAAATTTAACAACATATTCATATTTAATGCAATAGTACTTACAATATGACGATTATAATGAATAATAAAACAAAGGAGACAGTAAAATAATCATATCTTTCAATAATAATGGAAGTTTGAGTTGTATGTATTTATATTAATCACCATTTAAGAAATCATTACTATTAAATATTAAGGATAAAAGCGCAATACAGAACCATCCCCTATTTGAATAATTATATTGTGCAATGATATGCAATGTTTCCGCAGCTCATTATAATATTTTTCTATTAATAAATCAAATATATCAATTTATTTACATATTTTATACACATATCATGAAATAACCCTTAAAATTATTAATTAATTATTTCCCCATAATGCTCTATATTTTAATTTTAAATAATTAATAAACCGTGTATTTTAAAATAAAATATTAGAATAAAATTGTAAAATTGTAGAAATCATTACCTTTTTCTAAACCTAATTTCTCTCTTTTTTCACAAGTACTATATTTTGCTGCTTTCCTCATACCGCTTTTTATTACTAAATTATTAAAAACTAATAAACATTTTAAATTCATCAATGATTAGTTCCGATCAACGTACTATTTTAAGGGGAAAAAACATAATTTCTTGTTAAACAAGGTATGTTCATAATGAAATATAAATTTAATAAGGATATTAAAAAAAAAAAACATATTTAAAATAACTTATTATTTTTTAAGAAGTAACATCAAATCTCATTGTCTAAAACTTGTTTTTATAAAATTATAATTTTGTTTTTTTAAATAGCTAGTGGAATCCAGATACAAGACTAATAGACGTTTTTGACTATTAAAACATTTAGTAGACCGAAGTTCAAAGAAGCCTTTGAATTACAAAAGCCTCATCTACATGTCTATAATCAGATCTGTTTAGGCATACGGAGTTGAGATTAGAGGCTCCAATATAAGAACCAGTTCATCTTGTTTCCAATCCTTACAATCTTAAATTCTTCGAAGAATTCTCAATACTCCTTACTGTTATAAAGATCTTTATATTCGTTATGATCTTCCGAATCAGATACCTACCCTTTCAATGTAAAGTCCATAAACAAATACTCTCTCAACTTGTCCTTCACCCGTTTTCCAATAATCCTCAGAGTCATCGCAAAAGAAAATGGCTTCGAGAAAAATAGAATTTTCATTGCAGAGCTGACGGTGAGTAATGGATTCAAAATTCAATGACAACCATGCACTTGTTTAACAAATACTTGATATGTGTTTGTGAATTTTAATAAACACTAAAAGAAAAAATACGTCTCCAAAACGTTTTTCTTATCTAAATTTTTATTTTATTTTTGCAAAAGATTCTGAACTAAAGAAACTCTAAGTAGAAGAATATTTATAAAATAAGCAGCTTGAAATAATTTGCCGGGAGAATTACGTCAACTGTAAGAGGATGCTTATCACTCACGATACTTTTTGCAGGATCAGAATTCCAATATCTTACTCCTAGTTTTTAAAACTTCATAGTATACAATAGTCTTAATTTTATATTATAGTATTTTATTTAAATTTTATAATCTTAATTAAATTATATATTGAAATAAATATAAAATAGGAAAAGACAATCGACGATTATTTAAAAAAATATTTTTGATTTTAACTATTCAGCCTCATTATCGATCGAATAAGTATACGAACACAATCCTATTAAAAACAATTTTTATAAGATGTAAATTACAATTTTTTTTATTTTTATATTTGTATCTATTTATTGAAATTTACAAATGTATACAACATAAAATATAATGCATCAAGTAAATGTGATGATAGTGCCAACCAAGTAGCACTTAAAAAGGTTCTATATAATGAAGTACTATATCAGAAGGTCCCGAGGCCATCTTCTTTTCAGGCTCCTCGGACGGTTATTTGGAATGGAATGATCTTTGTGGATAAGTTTGTTTGTGACGAAGTAAGGAGCATTGAGGATTTTTTTAAGGATATTAAATTGTAAGGATTGGATACGAGATGAATTAGATGGTTAGGTGGGGCCCCAAAGCTCAACTCCGTACGTAAAAATAGGTCTGATAACCGTCTTATAAATAAGCCTAGTTGACTATACGGAGTTGAGCTTTTGGGTTCTAATAAAAGGATACTTATTCATTCATAGTCATAATGTCATAACTAGCCAAAGCCACTATTATCACAACTTGTAGCCCAATCTATTTTCGATAATCATTCGAGGCGTCTAAAATGAAGATGGCCCCGAGATCTAATATAGAACTTTTATTTTAAAAGTGCTACTAATGAGCAGCCATTGACATTTTATTACAATCATTATCTTTACATTCCTTTTATTTTGTTTTTTTACAGTTAATATTTTAAAAAAATTATGAAGTATTGTATCAATTATTTAAAAAAAAAATAATAAAAAGTTTAAGTAGTTAAATAACTTTATTTTTATCCTCTGCCAAAAAAAAAAGAAGAAGCAAATTGTTACACAGATGATCATAGGAGAATAGCTAAGGTAGTTTTTCATAAAAATTCAGCAGCATTAAGGAAGCTTTTAAGTGGATACTGGAAAAAATTATTTCCCTTTGAAAGCACATGATGACATTACTTTCCAAGGAGATTAACTTTCATAGAATGGGTCCTTAATGGAAACTAAAAAGGAAAATAAAGAAAATGGATTTCGGGAGGAAGTGTTTCATGGGAAATAAGAAGCTAGCGTTAAATTGATTATTGTGTTCCTTCTACAGCTTTTAGTGGTTCTATATTAGGCAAGAGATAGAATCCTTTTTTTGTCTTATTCAGTTAGATCTAAAGATTAATAAAAATAATATAATTCGTAATAAAAAAAAAACTATTGATATCTGAAGAAAATCCCTCAAACTATTCTTAAAAGAACCAATACAATTTCTTTTCTTTTTTTTTTAATAGCCCCTTTTTCTTCGTATATTAACCAAATATAAAAAATTTCCTATTCTTCTCAAACTACTTCCTAGCATAGGTTTTTAGGAGCCATAGATTATTTAACATAGTTTTGTTTTCAATTAATATATTCAAATATTTTTGATATAACTCCTAATTTATTCTTATGTATGTTACAACAGGTCGCAGGACCCTAGTACCCATTCTGTTTGTATAAGATTGCTTGTTTGTCCCAATTCTCATTTTAGATGAATTAATTAAATAATTAGTGGATGGCATTCAAAAACCACAATCCTCATAATTCGAGGATAACTTCAGCTAAAATGAGAATTGAGACGAAGAAGCAATCTGATAACTCTACAGACAGAAGCCTGAAGATTGGACTAGGGTCCTGAAACATGTTGCTACATACATAAGAATAAAATAGGAGTTATGCCAAAATAAGAAAAATAAATAATAAAATCTCCTTAAGCAAAAATTGTAATTAAATTAATATAGTTTAAATAATAATTAGGTAATGTGGCTCACCGTTGTTTTTTATGTGTATACGCCTTACATACTAAAATAACCAAATCTATAATTTTATACTTAAAATGATTTCTGACATCATTTTGACTCCCCTGCTCGTGAAATTTGGATGTACCGAAAATATTCCAGTAGAATATTGAAAAAAAAACCGTTATGGTTTAAGAATGGGAATAGAAATAATCACGTTGGAAATAGTGTAAAAATAAATATTTACGAATCAACAGAAATAATAAAATCCTTTAAAACCAATCCATATTTTTGTTTAAATAACTAAATAAATATTTCCAATTTTTCCATTTTTAATTTGTTTCCAGTAGTAACTGAAAAAAACCTATCATTCATAGGGAAAACCTAATGTGCGGCTTATTTCTCTGACTAGTAAATGAAAGAATCCTACCCTACTCCCCCTTCGGTCTCTTTACACTCAGTCTACTCTCTGTTCTGATATAATTTTGAAGCCTTCCGTTTTCCCTCCGTAGGTTAGTACCAACATATTTGATTTCTTGTCTTCTTATATATATATATATATATATATATATATATATATATATATATATATATATATTATTCGAAAGCAATACAAATATAAATCAACGATATACATGGATAGGTAGAAATGACATCCCCTGTAAAAACTATTCTGCCCATAAAATTCACCTCAAAAAGTGGTATTCTTTAACACAATCCGCATTCAGAAGCTAACGGCAAAATTGAGCTCTAGGTACATTATCATTGGGTTTTAAACCTTACAATGAAAATCTAATAAAATAAATCCTAAATAATAAATGCAATAACCTTTTGCAACCTCATGCAAGATCCTTTGATCAGATGTCGCTTTATTGACAGTTTTCCTTTATATTCTATTGAACAATATTTTTTTTCTTTGCTTCCTATTCCAATGAAGAGTTTATTATGTTTAAAATGCACGTTTCTATTAAGGGGCTGTCATAATGTTTTATTTACTCAAGTAACTGATTTGTATGCCAAATGAGAACTCCGTGATTTTCGGTTTTAAAAATAAATTTCTCCATGAAATCGAAGCAGAACCATTTCTTTTTACATATCATTCGAAAGCTGACTAAATTTGCAAGTTTTTGTGAGATTTGCAGTTTTGTGGATAGTTTTTTCCAATAACTGTGAGCGTTAAAGTAATACAAGACATTGTAACTTCCCTAAATAATGTGAAGATCAAGCTGTTCTTTAGGTCTTAAGTTTGTAAAGTTCAAGGTTACATGTACTCTTTTCTTATAGGAAATTTAATACTAAATCCGAAAATGCGGTCAAAATTTGAGAAATATTTAAACAAAATGGAGATATTACAGCTTTTATGGATAAAAACGTGGTTTCCTCTGTTTAGGAAAAAGCTGATGTTTTTACTTTATTTTATGTTTTCTAAACTGATGATGAACATTTGAAACTAGTCTTCAAATAATAAAAGACCCAATAGTAATGGAAAATAATTCATGTATCCAATTTGCATAAATTTATAATTCTTTAGTATGCGTATAATAAACGAAAAAAAATATGTGCAATATGATAAAAGAAAAAAAATAATTAAACAGATTCATGTGACAGTTCATTGGTATAATTAATTAATAATTGTTAGTAAATAAAAATTGAATAAATGTTGGTTAGCCTGATAGAATAATTTTAATTTCCAGCCGGTAACCAGTTAAGATGTAATGAATCGGGTTTTTCCAGACCCGGGGAAGATGATTCCGATTTCCATTTGATTTCAATTTCCTCCCCCTTATTAAGGGATAATCTAGAATCGTTTCACCTGTTGAGCAAACGGTTTAGTATCGGCTCATCTTGTCATTATTTGATTTGTGGTTCTCGGCATGATTAGATTGATGAATAGTTTATTAGAATAGAATGGAATTGAAAGTCTTCTCGACATTATAAATAAAAATAATTTCTACTATTATTCACTTTAAGTTATAAAAGAACTTTCGATAAGGGACTATTGGTTCATAATTATCAAACATATTGTGATAAAGAGTACTCTTATTTTTTAGCACATGGCGGCACGTCTTTGGCTAAAGATTTATTTTTTTTTATCATATAGTTTTAATTTTATTTAGATCTCATTTAATATTCATATTTTTATTTTTAATTATTTCCCTTTCTCTCCAATGCGCCTGAAAAAAAGAATGCCACGGGACATTTCCACATAGAACTTTTATTGAAGTGCTCTTAGTGGATGTTGGCCGTCCTTGTCCGATGTAAGCCTTTTTATTGTATCAGCGTTAATTGGTATTCTTATAAATGTGTCAAAATCTCATCTGGCCTGGCTTATGAGGCAGCAGGGTTGTTTAATATTATATTGAGCAATACATCGATCATCAATATAATCGGCAAAATGTTCTTCTTTATTTCATGTCTCTAACTTATTTCTTTAATCTATCTTTTATTAAGAAAAAAAAAAAGCAACTTGGAGGGCTACTTTGAACAAAGTTGTTGACACATTTTGGAAGATGGTATTACTTTAAACATTGTGTTATCGTTTTTTCTTTTTTGTATTTAGTGAACACAAACAATTAGTTTTATCCATACCTATAATTAAAACCATTTTAGATTTATAACTTTAGAATTAAAATTGATTTCGATTTGATGATGAACAAAAGAGAATATAGTTTATATGGCACTAGTAAAATAAAATTTAAAAAATCATTTTTTTTTTTTTTTTAATAACAATTTATTGAAATTTACAACTGTACAAAATTTATACACCAAGTAAATGTGCTGTTAACTATTACAATAACGTGAAAAAACTTGAAAAGAACCACTCATCAGTAGCTCTTTAATAAAAATTCTACACTAGAAGGTCTCTGGGCCATCTTCTTTTCAGACACCTCGGAGGATTATCTGGAATGGTGTGGGAAGCAAGTTGAGAAATTAGGGGATTTGAGTGGTTATGGAGCTTACTATGAAAGGATAGATATCTGGTTTGGGTTAAATCTGCAACATATGGAACATTAAGATCTTTATGGATAAGTTTATTGGTGACAAAGCAAGGTGCATTGTGGATTTATCAAAGGATTTTGGATTGTAAGGATTGGATACGAGATGAATTGGATGGTTTAGTGGAGCCCCAAAGCTCAACTCCGTACGTCCAAATAGGTCTAAACACAGTCATGTGTATTAGTCTTTTGTAATTAATTGGTAGCTTTGAAAGTTTGTCTAGTAAATGTTGAAGTAGTCTGTAACGGCGGGCAGCTTCCTGTCATTTTAGTCTTAACAAAAATAATTAAATTTTAAGTGAAAATTGTAAGTTACATTTGCACATTGGTTCCTTTGCATCTAGAAATTTAAGGATTAATTCAGTTTCTAGAACATTAAGGACCAATGTTCCTTGAAAACTGAATCAAGTTTATATTAAAAGATAGTTTGTAAGTTGCTAATTTAATAGCTATATTTTTATAACAACTATCAATATTTTTAAAAATATTTGTGTTTTTATTATTTATGTTTCATCAACAAATGTGAAACAACAGGATTCATTACTGTGGTAACAGTGGTCTCATTTCGAGATTTTATGAAGTGCAAAAAGGCCAGCCGTTATTCTGCCTTAACATATTTATAGTTACATATATTATAATTAAAATGAATTCTTCCTACCCAATCCAGATCAACTTGGGGTGAGGAAAAAACAAGTTTGTTCCTCTCTAACTTCTTTCAATACTATCTTTTTCTTCATTTTCTTATTTACTAGTTTTGCAAGAATAAATAAATTTTTATTCACAATCAATTATCTATTTCCCCATTAATTGCTACTGCATATTATTCTTATGGTTCAAGTTGTACCAGAGTCAAATGTTTATTTTTTTTTCTCTCTCTCCTTCTTCTTAAAACATCTTGACTAAACGAAAATATATCTGCAAAAAAATTTTATTATCATAAAATGTTCTGAGGCTTGTTAAAAAGAAAAGGACTCCACACGTTCTAGTATAGAAACTATTTTACAAAACAGCTATCTGTCTTGTAAAGAATAAATTAAAGCAATATTTCAAACTGGGGGTTAAAGCTGTAACCAGTTCTGAAATATTAACTCATTTTGAGAAAGAATAGACTTCGTCAAGTCATAAAATATGACTTCCTTTCTCCATACTATAAAATTTAAATCTCATATTTTTTTTTTTCAAATATAGTTTCTATTATACGTCTATCATAATAAGCTAGATGCTTGATGCTAACGTTTATGGATAGTAGTTTTATTCGCTAAGCATGATTATAATAGGAATCAGTCATAAAAAATTAGTCTATGTTTGATATCGGCAAACATATATTATTTTTTTGCCAACCTTTCGGCCATATTATTGATAGCCATCATCAGAGCTACAACAAAAATAGTAAAATAAGGAAATAGAAAAAAAAATGAAAAAAATGAATAAATAAATAAAATTTTTAAAAATTAAGAAATAAAATTTTTAAAAATTAAGAAATAAAATTTTTAAAAATAAGAAATAAAATTTTTAAAAATTAATAAATATTAATAATAATAATTAAAAAAATAGAAAAATTAATAAATTAAATATAAAGGTTTAATAAACAATTTGAAATTATATGAAAAATGAAGATAAATTACAAAACTATAAAAAAAAAAAAAAAAATTGTTTTAATAAACTATATGAATTATTTTATGTAAAGAATAAACATTAATGCATGTAAAATATAGTAAAATTAATAAGATGTATGATGATTAAAAGAGTAACAGATGAAAAAAAAATTATCTTTTTTATTTTGTTTTCTTACCACCTCTACAACACGGTTATAAGGAAAGGGGAGGTGGAGAAAAATGTTAAGTTACATATCTTCAAAGCTTTTTACCTGCCTACTCTTCTATATGGAAGTGAAAGCTGGGTACCATTAGGGAAGCACCTAAGCAGAGTTACTGCAGCGAAAATGAGGTACCTTCGGAAAGTAGCGGGTCGAACCAGAAGGGATCGGATCAGGAATGATAGGACTAGAGAGGATCTAGGGGTTGTCTCTCTAAAGGATACCCTTGAAAGAGGCAACTTAGATGGTGCGGACATCTCTGCCGGATGAATGAGGACCGAGACCCGTGAAAGTACTTTGAGGCCAGATCAACAGGAAAACGTACCGGAGGGAGACCCAGAACTCAATGGATGGACTACATCTCCAAGGTGGGAGAGAAGAGAGGCAAAGACTGGAATGCCATGAGGGCGCTGGCTCGGGATAGGGAAAGTTTGCCTGGACAGAGGCACCTCTACATTGAAAGGCACTAAGGAGGAGGAGAAAGAAAGAAAGAAACATTTTGTTTTCCTATTTTTCATTTGGTATGTGTTTTGTTGTAACCTTATTCTTTTTTTTTCTTTTTTTTGATATTTTTAGAAGCCCGAATGACAGGAATCAATGATATGGCCGAATTATTGGCTAAAACATTGCCTATTTTTTTCACATCCAGTAATTCAACATAGCTCTTCAATTTTAAACATTATGAGTAACTTTGATTAGGACATTTATTTTGTAATAAAATGAACTTAATTTTTATTCTATAACTCACTATTTAGTTGGATTGGATTTTTCTTAAAACGCGTGGTAAAAATGCTTTGACTAAAAATAATGACGGTGATAAAAACATCGGTCTGTAAAATTGGTGGCCAGAATCCTATTAAATGCATTTTTGGTTCAATTTTGAGGAAATATGAATAAGTATCAGTTTCCTCCTCAGTTTTCAAGAATAGTTTTATAACCTACAGATAATTTCCCTTTTGATCCCATGAAATTACTAAAATTCGCGGCCATGATTCCTTTATTACTATACTTTAAGCTAAGCAAGAAAGTTCACAACAAACATTATTCCTGGAATGTATTATACAAGATAGTGACAATAAATAATGTAAAATCGGTTATTGACACCCTTAGAATATATTTTAAAATACGGACAAAATTGAAAGTACTTTTACACAGTTGAGTTGTAGATTTAGAAGGAATTTTATGATTTTTTTTTAGGCTAATTTTTTTTTTTTTTTTAATTTTTAAGCAGTGTCAATAACAGTGTGGTTTACCCTGTGTTTTGTCAGTTATATTTTAACGACTTATCGCTGACTCCTGAAGCAGATTAGTCGGCCTAATTCTATTACAAGCTCAAAACTACATTGATTCCCTTTGTGTGTTACAGAATGTCCACCATCTGAAGATGACGACGTAACAGAGAGGTTCGCTTGCCCCACCCCGGACAGGATGGGCAGATACCGTTGTATTGACGACCACGTTCTTTGCGATGGATTCATTGACTGCCCGTCTGGAGAAGATGAAGACAGACAAGCCTGCATGTTCTACAAGACGGTAATTACAGAAATGTGGTGTAATGTATATTCAATATACTTCGAATATAATTTCTAAATTGAGAGAGATGTCATTCAAGTATTCTCTTAATTATTCAATTATACTTAGGAGGTGGATTAAGCTCCACTATTAGGAATAGGTATAGTAAGAAAGATATAGATATTTCTTATCGACGATATTTCGAGCTTTGAATATCGAAATACGATATACGATATATCGGTGACCAAAAAGATCGATCTATCGATGCATGGCTTTCTTTTTTTTTTTGTAAATGCCATTTTAAATATTCCAATTACGTTACGATGACATTCCTGTTTATTTTATTTTTAGCTAGTTAACGACATCGAACAAATATTAATTCATATTTTCATTTCCCTAATGCAAAATTATTTTTTAATTAGGATTGATGTATTAAATGTCACTTCTATTGGGATAATTTTATTAGAATACTAGTTTCTAATGCTTAAAACTCATCTTCAGTTCTAAAGCATACAAAATGTTCAACAAATCAGAACTATGTTACATAATATTACCAAAGAAAAGGCCCACAACTTAAAGAAATTTTTATCAGAAACGAAAGTTATCATATAATAGAAAAACACATACAAAATTCAACAGGGTATAATATTTGGTAGCACTACATTGGTAATATAGGACTTGTGTTAACAAGTCTTAACGCCAAAAAAAACAAAAAAAAACTATGTTACATGGATTATATGGTAAGATGGGGTAAGTGCGTTTTTGGGGGAAGTGCATTAGTCCTCCATAATTTCTATTGTCATTTTGTTACAACAACTGCCATCTGTTGTATGTAAACATAACTTCATACCCTCCAAACCTAACATAGTGGAGTGATCTACTGTAGAAGATAACCTCTCTAGGAGAGGTGGGGCAAGTGCGTAAATGGGACTTAAAATTTTCCTTCGCACTGATAATAATTTTTAGGATATCAACTATATTACTGAAAAGAGTATAGTTTGACATTTGCAATATAACAAAAAATATTAGCCTAGCATTAATAGCTGATTTTTTATGTTAAGTTAAAGTTGAACTTTGCATTCCATATGATGGATGCACTTGCCCCACTTCACCTTATATACTAAAATTTTCAAATATGTAAATCAGGAAATAAAACATTGCTACTCACCTGAGGAGATCTAGCAGATATCTGAAATAATTCCATCGTGGAAAGGTGAAAGGTCCAGGTAGGTTAAATTTGCCCCTTTCCACGATGGATATATTTCATATTTTTTATATATTCTCAGTTGACTACCGATGATTGATTTCTTGTCTTACATTTTTGAAAACGTTAGTACATATAATCCATGTAACATAGTGCTGATGTGTTGAACATTTTATATGTTTTAGAAGTGAAGATGAATGTTTAGCATTCGAAACTAGTATTCTAATATAAGTAATTCCAACAGAAGTGGCAATTAACTTGTAAGTTCCTAATTGTATTGATCCTTCTATACCATCATGCGTACCTCAAGTAAACTATTTTAATTAAACATATTGTGTGAATGGATTAAATGTTACTTATTGCCTTAAGGTTTCTTTTCATTCAATATAACACTTCTAGAAAAAAAAATCTACATAAAATTAGAAAATTTGCCTTAAAAACATGAAACATTAAATACTTTCCCTTATTTAAACCATTTGTATACACTTTTTTAAAATTAATATAGTTGTCTGTTGTATTTTTATAATATATTAGCATCCCCCGTCGCGTCTTCGTAACTAAAGAACTTAAATAATTTTAACAAATAGTTGAATTTTTATATGTTCATCGATAAAATCTCGTATTGAATATGTAATTGAGCATTATTTATTCAATAATATTGATTTTAATGTATTACTTGGCAATCCAAACGGCCAAGGAAACTCTTACGGGCGACTGCATTATCAGGGCTTACAAATAAAGGCCCAGGAATCATATTTTTACACACACAAAAAGCAAAGGATAGACATTTTGATTTGATAATCCTTCCTAGAACTATGAAGGTGATCTAGCTAAATTTTTTTAGCTTTAGGTACATATAGATTCAGTAGTTTTGCCCTTTTAAACTCTATTGCGAAATGAAGCTAACCACATATCGGTCGATTTTCAAACTTCATGTTGCACCAAATATTGAAATCTTCGTAAGTATTAAATCGAATAAAAGTAAATTTTATTAATCAATCAACCTCTCATGTAGAATGGCACTTCGCCACCTGTAGGTAAATTTTTAAACTTCACTGATATCTACATATCATCGTGTTTTTAATGACAAATTAATTAAAAATGAGTAGATATTATTATTGCTAAGCCTTCCTGGAACTATAAAGATGACGTGGTCAAAATTTGGTACAGATTGGTTAAGTTGATTTCCTGGTTTGTGATCACAAACTATAAATAGCTTTTGCTTTTATATGATAGTACAGATATAGATAGAAAACGATATACACGATATAAACCTACCTATATTCTAGATCTACATACTCTGCGTTCCTCCACTCACCACCTGAATACAAGATCCCATATATACCCCCTCACATAAAAATGCCTCATTTGAATAATCCTTCATCATCGGTGCTACCTCTTTTTGGAATTCCTTACCTATCCATATTCGCAAAGCCTCTTCCTTAACTTCTTTTAAACATCTTTTATTTATCCATCTCCTCGATCTTCAATCTTCCACAAAAATGTAAATAATATGTAAATGTATATAAGTGTGTTAAAATTTTTACTGTTGATTTTATTTAATTTTATTTTTTTACTTAACTTTAATTTTAAATTTAATTTTTTTTTTTTGTTAATTGTCTCTTCTTTTTTTCTCCTAATTTAATATGTAATACTGATGTGCTGACTTGTAACTAATCTCAGCCAGACAATTGTACCTTTTATTGTGCACTTTAATCATTCTTAGAGGACAGTCTGTCCCAGAATAAAGTTTATTTTTCAGTTTTTTTTTGTTTTTTTTCATTTTTCGTATACCTTAAGGTACATATCGATATATCTGAAGAAAAAATGTCTATATAAAAATATCGAATTATCGGAAGAATAATATCGATATTTCGATGTATTGAGAATCGATTCCCATTCCTTTCCACTACATTTAACTTGTTTTTGTTTTTAGTTGTCTTACAGCTTTGAACTTCGAAATTTTACAGTATGCTGTTTTTTTTTTCTTTTTATACTTACCATTTCTCATCTAATATTCATAACAACTCCATAAACTGCTTTGAGGAAAACTCTCTCTTACCAATAATTGAGCAAACTTCGAGCCAAGTTATAAAAGCGAATACATAATTAAAACATTATTTTATTTATAATGCGAGATGCGTCCTATTCCACGTCGAATTTACTACCCTTTGTGTTTAATTAAATCTCGATCCAACCCCACAAAAGCTCGAAAACAAAACAAACCCCTGTCCATTTGCTGTATAATGCAATGATCTGTTTCATAAAGCATGAATAAGTCATTTAAAATGAATAAAATAGTGATGTGTGTTTTCTGTTCATTCATGTAAAGGCGTCTCTCCATTCAGAGAAGTTATTCAAAGCTAATTCAGCCTTTATACAGGCTCCCTTGAAGCGATTTTATTCACAAGTAGTTCTTCAAAGGCCAAGGACCATCAATAAACGAAGTTTCGTTCCTATCAGCTTGTTTCAAAGGCGTTGTGGGATAATTTTGAACAGCTTATAATTAACAGAATTTAATAGTGTTCAATATAAAATAATTTATATCTCAATCTTAGTCAGTAAAATGTGCATTTCATCCTCCTCAAAGAATCAAATTTAGTTATTGAAATAATTTTTATCAAAGCCTTCGTTTTATTACTTTTTTTTTTAATATTGCCATCAGTCACATGAGAAGAATTAAAATCCAGCTCTTATTCACAGATTCATTAATGTAATAATACCATTCAGATAAATCTATAAAAAACAAAACAAAATGAAGTTACATAAAACCCCTGTTATCCGAGGTAATGTTGAGCAGAGGGTTCACGAATAATCGGAAATCACGGATAATCAAATTACAACATTTATTGGCTTAATGTGATAGATATTTTTTTATAATTTTTTTTTAAGGTATTTAATTAGTATTTAAATGGAAACTAAAGCACAACTGAGTAAATAACTTTGTTTTGTATACAAACAGGCGAATAGGAAATTCATAGAAAGGCTTGAAAACATTACCTTAACTATTGGATTAGTAAATTCGTAACCAGAACCATCTCATTCCTACGATACCAGCTTAACATGTTTTTCAATTCTTTATTTTCAAGAATACTACATAATTAATTTTTAATTAATCGTAATAAGCTTACATATTTACATATTACATGCTAAGAATAATTTTCATTAAAAAAAATTAAAAAAAAGTTAGTTGAAACCTCGGCCAATAGAACCCGGGTAATGGGGTCTTACTGAAAAATACAATCTCTTATTAATAAATAGATGAAAAAGATGAATAAAAATACAATAACAATTATTAACAACAGTCCAGTCAAAATAAAATTTCGCCTTACAGATGCAGGCATTTTTATTATTTTGTATATATAGGAAGGAAATGTTCCAGAAAAAAATGTAAATTCTGAAACCCTTAGCACAACTTTTGGGAGCCTAAAACCACGATTTTTTAGCTCATTTTTCTTTATTTTTTTTTAAATATGTCCGATACGAGTTGTTTTCATAAACCAAAACTTTGCCTGCTTTTATGAAGTTTTATAGAATAATATTCCTGGGTTTTGCTTTCGAAACATTTAATTCCTTATGAAATAAAATTAAATAAAATAATAAACTTTATTCTGGGACTTACTGTCTCCTAAGAATAAAAATAATGCACAGTTAAAAGTACAATTGTCTATGTTATTTACAAATTGAATGCTTCAGTAATTACGGCATACATTTTCGACAGAAAAAAAAATTAAAAATAAAATAAATAATAACATAAAAAAAAATCGCACATATATATAAAAGAAGAATTATTGTAAGTATTTACTTAATTATTTATATATTTGCGGGAGACTGATTGTCTAAAAGGTATTAAAATAAATTAATTTAAATGAAGTTAGGGAAGCTGCTTTGCGGATAGGAGTGCCTACGGAATTCCTGAACGAATGAAGAAGGATTTTTCAAAGGAGGCAGTTTTATGTGAGGGGTATACAGGTTAAAAAGTTGGGATCTAGTGTTTGGGAAGTGGATAGAAGAACGCAGTCAAGAGGTCAAGAATATACGAAGGCTTTTTGGTATTTAGAGCTTGGATTAAAAAAGTATTGCAGTCGGAATTTACGATAAAAAACACTATCGAAAAGTAACGTGTGACCGCCTGGGGATCCCAAAGATATATCTAATAAAACAGTTAATCAGTCTCATCAGCTTCATCTCGAGATAACCCGACAGTCCCCTATAAACCAAGCAACCGCAATCAAAGCAAGGGAAAATAAGAGAGGACACTAGGAGTTGACGGGTACTCTGGGAAAACGAAAATCGAAGTCTATAGTTGTTGTTATGATGGATTTTTGGAAATTTGGGTGATATGGTTGTTCGGAGATAGGTGTTGATCGAAGGTAACTCCTAAATTTTGAATAGAGTTTTGGAACCGAATGGGAATATTATTGAGGTAAATGGATAGAAGAGAAGGGCATCAAGGATGGGTTTTGAACCAGCTTTCTTAGGATCTCTCAGTTTTCTTAGGATTCAGATATAACTTATTCTTCACTTCCAACGGTTGATGTTATCAGTGTCCTGAAGCTTACGAAATGCCTCGAGCATATTTCAAGGATGGAAAGATAAGTAGATTTGAAGCTCGTCTGCATATAGGTGATGCTTGGAATTCACCTTCAGCATTCTTGAAAACCTCCTCTAATCCCACCTATATGACAAGTTCCTTACTGTTTTGTGATGTTTCTCCAGTGAGGTATGATAAGTTGTGAAAATGGCGGAATATTACAATTGTTCTTTAGCGGCTTTTTTGAGAGTTACACTTACAACAGTTTTTTCTATTTATTAGTCATACATTTACTGATGTTTATTGCAATACCTTGTATCCAACCTTTTAATCTGTATAACCCATCAAATAAAACTGCCGCCTTTGAAAAATCCATCATTCGTGCAACCTGCTTTTAGAATTCCCTAACCGCTTATTCGTAAAGCAGCTTCCCTTACTTCCTATAAAAAGAATTTTTTCTGTACCTTTTAGACAATCAATCTTCCTCAAATATGTAAATAATTAATTAAACACTCAGAATTATTTTTATATATATATATATATATATACACGATTGTATTTTATTATATATATATATATATATATATATATATACACGATTGTATTTTATGATATATATATATATATATATATATTTTTTTTTTTTTTTTTTTTTTTTTTTTTTTTGTCGAGAATTACGGTTAAATAATACGGCCAGACAATGGTAACTGTAATTGTGCACTATTATTATTCTTAGGGGACAATAAGTCTTTTTTTTTTTTTTTTTTTTTTTTATTCATTTCATTTTCATAATCTGGAATTTAAATATTTTTGACTTGTGACAGCCTTCTTCCAAACCAAGGATATAATGTTCAGGTTGTGTTGTAGTGTTATAGTGGCTTGTATCTGCTTTGCTTTAATCGCGATGTCATCGACGTACTATTTCTAATAGATTAAGAAATCTTCATAATATACACAAATAGTTCATGATCCATAAACTAGACATAGAGAAAGGGTGCTATTGCACTCATTATAGGCTAAATATTTATAAAAGGCCCGAATCGTTAATCCGCTTCTAGGAAGATATCTTCTTTAATGAACTCGATAATAGAATTCATTGTGTGTGATAGCCATCTAATGGCCGAATAATTGGAAGGCACACATTATTGATGGCTCCCTACAACTACCTCTAGAAACGGGATAACAGCAAATTATTTTAATCTCATGTGAACATATCAATTGATAGCAGATAGGCCATTTATTTATTGATTTAGGTTGAAAAAAAAAGGGGCATGAAAGAACATTTTTTACCTAGGCATCGATCGATGGCGTGAAATGATATCACATGATGGTAATGCTATACATCAAGGTCTAAATCAGATATCGAATAATATAGTGCAAAATAATTCTTAAATTACTGTGGTGAGTATATAATTCAGGTTACGTATTTATTAAAATTACATAATAACATAATATTATATATTTTTTTATTACGCGAGTTAAAATCAAATATTAACAACGCAAGAGTATATACCTTTTAATCTACAGATTAAATTAATCTGATTTCACCGTGGCCTGAAATTTTAGCGTTTAAAACTTTTGAAATCACTGGCAAAATATTTGTCTTTAATTTCGGAAGGACGGGAGCTCTTCAGTAAGCTCCAGGCCCGTTGTCGACAAACATCAGAGAATTGGGACACGAGAGTATTAAATCAATTCTTCTTTTATTTAATCCATTTAATTTTCGATGACTTTCATCCCCTTCTGGAAAGGACAAAACTCACCATAAAGGAAATATTGACGTTAAATATAAATCTTCAAAACAGGAATCGTGATCTCTCTTTGGTAATTTTTTTTTTACGTTTTCCTCGTAGCATAGGGTTGCCATAACAGTCTAGGTACTGACCGGGACGCAAATCAAAACTCAAGAATAATAGAAGGTACAAAATGTTCTAAGCAGTCTGATATTAACTTTACAACGAATACTGAAAACCTAAGGGAGTAAGGAAAATGAAGAGTGCCAACATACGCTACGAAACAAACGTTCCCTGCGATCTGGCGGTGCACAGTGGAACGAATCAACGTATGTGTTGGACATTGGACCAATTCTCTAATAACTAAATTTGTCGTTTATTTGGATCTTAAATTATACTTTATACTTCTTCTCAACAAAATCCATTGATAAATTAATTTTGAAATAAAATCTTATAGGAAAAATTCTTAATTGAAAAATAATTTTTTTTTTAAAACTCATAAAACTGTTTGAGGTAATGCCTTAAATTAACCGTGCTACTTCTGGAAAACAATTCATCCATAATAAGATATTTTAGGTAAATAAAACTTGGAATTATTTCGAACGTTTGGGATTTTTCAATGAAAATAGGGGGGAAAAACTAAAAAATCAATTGCGAAAATAGCTTAAAATCGCCCAAAAAACTACCTTTACATCACAGTAAATAACTAGAATGTTTGAAATTTTTTTCCAGTAGTCGGATTCTGCTCCTAGGTGCTCTTTTCCAAGAAAATGATTTTTTCATTAATATAAAATAATTTCTGTTGATATAGACGTCTACTTTACGCAAGCATTCTTTTATTTACAAATGTTTGTTTACATTCATTTATCCAAATTATCCTTATCTAGCATAGAGTATTATCAATGAAACTCCAACATATTCAGTTTGTGTGTGGTATTTGAACTACATAGGTGCAAAATAAAGGTTCCTAAAACAAATCGTCAAGTTTTTCAATTTAATCAAATAAGTTTTAAAGATTATGACCTGGCATTGTAAACGTGGTTTAATTCGTTTGAACTAGAACAGATTTAAAATACCGCAAAGTTCTGTATACGGGAAAAATTAAAAACATTCTGTGGTAGTTTGTACTCCATGGACAAAAACGGATAAAACTGTTTAGAGGATTTGATCGCTTTTTTCATGAAAAAAATATTTAAATCTGATGACGTAGATTACATTGTCAATTTTATTAGGGAGTCTGGGTCAACTATAAAACTTGATAACTTTGAAGCGTACACGAAAGAGACAGCACGATTATATGTATCTCTAAATGGAGGGTATTATATGCCAGTCACCCTGAACAAACTGCTCGTGCAGGGATCACTGATAGCCAAAAATGATATAGTACCTATTGCACAATTGATAGAATATGGTCAAGGAGAAAATCACAAGTTATTCCGAAATTTCAAAGTGTTTCATGCCAGAAAATCATCGAGGCAATCAAACTATAGAGATGTTTTAAATAATTTGTTAATAAATTCGGATCCTTTAATTTCGACTCTTAGATCAAAAATAATAAACATTAAACTTGATTTATTACCAGGAGCACAATCACTTATTGTTACTTAGAATATAGAAAAAAAATCATAATTAAATTTAAGGGTTTAATTCTGATCGTTATTTAAATAAACAATTTTACATTGGCATCTACATTTATTATAATTTTGATGTATCAATTATACCTAGTATATTAACTAACAAAAGTAATTACCAATTATTATATTATTTTTTTAATAATTAAATTTTTTCGTTTGTTACTTTTTCCTTTGTATAACTTTATTTAATACCTATGTATTTGCATTTCCCTAGAATACTGTATTGTACCTATTCTCGCAGTATATAGGTATAATAAATGGTAACTAAATGAAAATAAATTATCTAATCGAGAATTTTTACATGTTTCCCCTAAAAGATCTGATTCTGTTCATCATATCATTAAATAGTCCATTCAAAAAGCTTTAAAACCTTACCAATAGTATTATTCTAGGAGAAACAGAAGCGGAGATATTAATGAATGTCCAGTCCTACCTAAAGCTCGTTCCACTGTGCGGCGCGGAGCTTCAGACGCATAACATCAAACATCACTCCAGGAATTATGAACGCATTACAACTACACCGAAGATAAAATATTACCTCGCTGAATGTTACACCGCTGAAGGGGTTAACCGAATATACCAAAATTATTGTATATTCGCAGACTTGGGACATATGATGGGTTAACCGGGACGACCTGGACAGAATTTTTTTACCGGTGACACGTCTCGGTGTACCGAGATGTATGGCAACCCTATTGTAGCAGTAACTCTGCAATGGGAGCGTATACACCTTAGTGTTCTATCTCTCGACATAATGCGTATATAAATGCATATTTAAACAAATATATACATATATATATATATATATATATATATATATATATATATATATATATATATATATATCAAAATTATATTTTGTCGACCCTTAGAAACTATATAATTAACTGTTTAACAATAATCGGGTTTTTGGTCCTTTATATTTAACAATAAATATTAATTATCCATATACATATTTTATTTCTTCCCTCTCCTCTTTCCTTTCCTTTTTACGTTTCGACCCCTTATTTAATGGGGTCCTCATCAGAACAAAAATTGGGTACCCCGAAACTCCAGGCCAGTAAGCCCACCGACTCCTGCAGCAAGTGCTTGCCAGCTCAGACACCAGGGTACCCTGGTGTCTGAGCTGGCAAGCACTTGCTGCAGGAGTCGGTGGGCTTACTGGCCTGGAGTTTCGGGGTACCCAATTTTTGTTCTGATGAGGACCCCATTAAATAAGGGGTCGAAACGTAAAAAGGAAAGGAAAGAGGAGAGGGAAGAAATAAAATATGTATATGGATAATTAATATTTATTGTTAAATATAAAGGACCAAAAACCCGATTATTGTTAAACAGTTAATTATATATATATATATATATATATATATATATATATATATATATATCTGATCTTCCTAATTCAATCTATCACTGTTCCTACCACCTCTATGCAGATGATTCCCAAGTCTATCTCTCCTTCTCCCCTTCAGAGCTATCCACTGCTTTCGCTAAAGTTCAGGAAGATCTGGACAGAATTAGTGCCTGGGCGACTTTAAATAAATTACAACTTAACGAAAAGAAAACTCAGGCCATTCTAATAGGCTCTAGCTCCCTCCTTAATTCCTACTCACAATACCCTCCTTTAATCTTAAATAATCATCCTATCTCTTTTTACTCCTCTGTAAAAAATCTCGGGATTGTTTTTGATCAAACCCTCTCTTGGAAACCTCAGATTGCCCAAATTTCCCGCCGTTCCATAGGCCTTCTCAAATTATTCCACCGAAACCGTTACCTTCTTCCCCTGTCAACCCGCAAGCTTTTAGTCTCTTCCTTATTATTCCCTTACATTGACTATGGTTGTCTGGTTTACGGTGGCCTCTCGACGGTTCTCGAAGACAGACTGAAGCGAATCATGAACTGTTTCGTCAGGTTTGTCTTCGGTAGTCCGAGGCGTTCCCATGTTTCCCACCTCTATTCCCAACTAAATTGGCTCTACCCCACTTTCCGTAAACAATATTTCCATGGAACATTCCTATAACAAATTATCAATACCCTCCAACCTTCTTATATTCACAATAAGCTCCAATTCAGATCTGCAGTCAATCCAATACATACGAGATCCCGTCTTTCTGATCTGTATACCCCGTCCCATAGAACTTCAATATTCCAACGCTCCTTCCTTTTCCGCTCAACAATCCTCTGGAACTCCATCCCTCCTCACATCAGACAAGCTAAATCCCTGAAAACATTCAAATATTTATATTTCCAATACCTCCTGCTCATCCAGACTGACGCTTGCTAACTATCTAACTACTTAGTCAAAAATTATTATTGCATTGCTGGATTCAGTTCTGGAATAATTGAGATTCCTCTTAATAAAAATTTAACTTTCCATGAATATAACATTGGGTACTTCTATTGTACATACAAATCATATCATTGTACCATAAGATTTTTCTATATCATTTTATTTATTTATTTATTTTTTCTTATTTAATTCTATCTCCTCTAATCTGTAAAATGTTATCTTCTTTTCTTTTCTTTTTATTTAAAGATTCTTCTATGTACATAGTGTCATTAATGTATTATTGTTTTTCTTTTTTGTAGCTCATTATGTCTCTAACCAGATTTAATTTAGTTATACCTGCAATTATCTGTTATTCTTAAGGGACTTTGTCCCAGAATAAAATTATTTTTCTATTCTATTCTATTCTATTCTATTCTATTCTATTCTATATATATATATATATATATATATATATATATATATATATAATTTTATTTTTGAAGAGAAAAGATTTGACCCAGTCGGGATTCGAACCCGAGTTTCCACCTCTCTAGCGTGGCGCCTTATCCAACTAGGCCACCGGGGTCGTATCCGAACCAGGCAAATCTTCCCTCTTCAGTGATCCATAACCCCCGGGCACTCGCAAATCGCGATGTGATTCCGGGGATGAATGTTCATATTGAACATTACATTTAACTTGGATCTATTGACAATCCGTCACCGTTATATATATATATGTAATTTTTCTTGATATAATTCAATATTATTAAATATATTATTTTATTTTTGAAGAGAAAAGATTTGACCCAGTCGGGATTCGAACCCGAGTTTCCACCTCTCTAGCGTGGCGCCTTATCCAACTAGGCCACCGGGGTCGTATCCGAACCAGGCAAATCTTCCCTCTAAAGTGATCCATAACCCCCGGGCACTCGCAAATCGCGATGTGATTCCGGGGATGAATGTTCATATTGAACATTACATTTAACTTGGATCTATTGACAATCCGTCACCGTTATATATATATATATATATATATATATGTAATTTTTCTTGATATAATTCAATATTATTAAATATATTATTTTATTTTTGAAGAGAAAAGATTTGACCCAGTCGGGATTCGAACCCGAGTTTCCACCTCTCTAGCGTGGCGCCTTATCCAACTAGGCCACCGGGGTCGTATCCAACCGGTGGCCTAGTTGGATAAGGCGCCACGCTAGAGAGGTGGAAACTCGGGTTCGAATCCCGACTGGGTCAAATCTTTTCTCTTCAAAAATAAAATAATATATTTAATAATATTGAATTATATCAAGAAAAATTACATATATATATATATATATAACGGTGACGGATTGTCAATAGATCCAAGTTAAATGTAATGTTCAATATGAACATTCATCCCCGGAATCACATCGCGATTTGCGATTGCCCGGGGGTTATGGATCACTGAAAAGGGAAGATTTGCCTGGTTCGGATACGACCCCGGTGGCCTAGTTGGATAAGGCGCCACGCTAGAGAGGTGGAAACTCGGGTTCGAATCCCGACTGGGTCAAATCTTTTCTCTTCAAAAATAAAATAATATATTTAATAATATTGAATTATATCAAGAAAAATTACATACATATATATATATATATATATATATATATATATTATATATATATATATATATAATTTATAATATATACCGTTATAAGCAAAAGATTTTGACACCTACATTTCTTTAAAAATAATCTCGACTTCGAGGAGATTTAAGATAATAATGATTACATAGGCAGAGCAAAATGTTTGGGACAAAAATGAAGCTCTAAAAACAAAAAATAAACAGCCTACAGTGAAACACGGATGCTCTTTGATGATGGGTAACGGTATTGCGGCTGCAGGTGTTGCGACAGTTGGCTTTCATTGGTGGGAAAATGAATGCAAAAATGTATTGTGACATAAAAAAAAAATATAATACCTAGTGCAAACATCTTGGGACTGAAGGGTAAGTTCCACTTCTATCAGGACAATGAACATACAAGTCTGATAACCCGAACTTGGTTTCTTTAGAATTGCCCAAAATTTATCAATTATCCTAGTGAATATCCCCAGATATTGAGCACCTTTGCAATCGTATAAAACGGCAACTAACGAAGAGTCCCATAAGCTCCAAGGAAGAGCTCAAGAAGTGTATCCGACTAATGAAGTAATAGAAAAAATAGTAAACTCCATACCCACTCGAATCCACTAGTCTCCCAACTTGCTTTACAATCTATTCCCGATAATCCTCCGAGACGGCTGAAAAGAAGATGGCCAAGAGACCTTCTGATGTATAACTTTTATTGAAGTGCTACTAGTGAGTATTTCTTAACTACTTGGCAACTTATTGAAATCATTATTCTCGAATTTACTTATTTTATATAATGTACACAGTTATAAATATCAATAAATATATATTTCTTTTTAACTTTAGTGGAACAGAAAAATGAAAAACATGGAAACTTAGCAGACATAAGCTATGTGTTTTTACAGCAAAGACCGCAGACGAAGGTGACGCAAACAAGGGAAGGGACTCTAATATATTCTAAAAGTTTCTTCAACACTTTAGGTATATCACCTTTTCGAAAATAAAGTCTACGGTCAATAAAACCGGCGGGATTCCCGGCTTTCAGAAAGAGAAAACAAAACAGTAGGAAGAAACATAAAGTTTTCTAGAAAAACAATCATGAGACGTATCCGTAAAACTGTAAAACCGTAAGTCTAAAATGTTATTCCGTCTGGGAATCAACGGTGTTTTCATCGCTGTTGGAGAATAATTGAGAGGGTAGAATCGTGAAGAAAATAAACAAAAACCTTCTTCCTAAGAGGTTCTATGTTATTATTAATTTTAAAGTTTGATTTTACTTGGAACACGAGTATAAATGATGTGTTAATGTTTGGCAGCCAGACAATTGTTATTTAATGTATTATTTTTTATCTTATAATAATTCTCTTATAATAACGCACAGCTGTCTATAAACACTGAGACAGTGCTATTGAGACGTAAAAAATTAAAAGGAATTATTGTGAATAAGCATTACCCCCCGCGGCACAGCGGGACGAATGGCCTATCTAGGAGGAAAAAAGTCATAATGAAAATTAATAAAACTATTGTGATAGGTGTATAGTTAAGTATTTTATGGAACATTATCAAAAGTTCTTTCGTTTTTTGGAGGTGGATTTTAAGGTAAAAAGAACGATAAAAGTAGTACCTAACTCGACAGGTCAAGTTTTGTTAAAACTATTGATTCTTTCAATCTAAATTTGTGTATGATCCTATTGATATTTCTTCTTTATTCTTTTATAATTAGTGAATATAGACGATCGTTATAACAGGAAGCCATGCTCAAAATAAGTTTTTTATAATTTTTTTTTTAAAAGTGCCGTAAACTAAAGCATTTTTTAAACTAAAAGGATCTATTACTAAAATGTACCCCAAAGTACCTCTCTGAAATTCATGGTACAGGTGCCTTAGAAGGTATATGAAATAATCATGAAACATTTAGCTGCTTTCTTGTCTGAAAACGAATTTTCAATTTCGCGAAGAGAGTTATTTCGTATTTGGCAGAAGCGTAAGGGCATTGATTTAATATATATTACTATATTAAAAACACTTAAATTAAAAGATATTATACCAACATCTATAGCTCCACTGAAGAGATATTTAAAATTCGTAGCTACGAAAATTAAATAATAAGAGGCTGGAAAACCCCGGAAAGTTACTAGGAGATTGAGAAAATCACTTTTATAAGAAAAAATCATTTTACATTCTTTATAAAGTTACAATACACACAAATACATAAGAATGGATGTATATATGCATGTTTTTACTGTATGTATTGAATTTTCATGTAGTTAAAAATCAGTTATCTTAGTTTATTTTTACTAACGAGAAAAAATGTGTAATCGAAATTAATGAGACTGTTGTAATAGGTGTAAACGGAAGATGTTTATAGAGCAGTATTAGAGTTTTTTTTTGGTTTTAGCTGTGGGATTACAAGTAAAAACAAGGATGTAAGTAGTATCTAACTCGACAGGTCACATTAAGTTAAAATTATTGATTCTTTCAATTGAACACTCTGTATAATCTTGTTGATGTTTTTTCATCGTTAGTTTATAGCAAAAAACAAGAAAAAATAAGAAAGCAAGAAACTATCTAACTAATTTTTATTAAATTAATATTATACATATAAAACGAATGGTGAAAAATTAAGCCTTACAAAAAAAAATCTCAACCACGGGTAATGGGGGCCTGTATAGTATTTTCCTTATGGTTGTGAATTGAGTGGTTTTACCTTATTTAAACTCTATTGTTTATTTAAATCAGGTTGCCATCTCTTTTTAAGCGATACAGACTTTTTTCCTCCTAGATTGGTCATTCGTCCCACTGTGCGCGGCTTCGCCCGCACTCATAAGTAAAGAGGTTAGATAATTTTAACTAAAATTGAAGTTTTTCAAGTTTATCGGTAAAAATCTTATAACTAGAGGCCCAGGAATCATATTTTTACAAACAATCTGAAAAAGCAAAGGTTCTACATTTTGGTAATAGTTTTCGTTTAGCAGAAATAGCTTTATTGATTACATCTGGTTGGGTTTTAATTTATAACTATAAAATTATATGAATACTAGCATACCCCTTAGCGGCTTCGCCCGCTCTCATAAATAAAGGACTTTGATTTTTATTTATTGATTATTTTAACTAATAATTTTATTTTATTTTTTTTTATCGATAAAAATCTTGTGTTCAAGTATGGAATTTAGCATTATTTCTTCAATGATATTTTCATGCATTTCAGTAATTTTTAACCTGGTTATAATTCCGATCCATCTGGTTGGATTTTAATTTTTTACCTTAAAAGTATATGACAGTTTGGCACTCAAGACTATACATTTTAATTATTATTATAATAAAATTTATTATAATTTTCTTTTTTCATTTTTTTCCTAGAACTACTAAGATGTAGTTAAAATTCGGTACGGTTCAGTTTAATAGTTTTACCATTGCAAACTCTGTTGTAGAATGGCCACAGATCGGTAGATCTTTAAATTGCACTAGGATCCATATGACGCTCCATATATTTATAGCTTTAATGACAATTGAATTGAAAATAAGTAAATTTTATCATAACATATTTCTAACTATATATAACACTGTACAACTTTGTAACCTCTCTCCTATCGGTAACCTCGCCACCTATCAGTTGATTATCAAACTTCACTGCACTCCACATATTTATATCACTTTTTATAGCTAAATAATGGTGAAATGATGCTAACCACACATCGATTGATTTTTAAACTTCTTTGGGGTCCAAATGTCACAGGTACTACATATTCATATTTGTTCTAATATTTCAATTGAATATAAGTAAATTTGTTACCAATTTCTAGCTCTACATAACAATAGTATTTGCCACATACCGTGGCTTCTCCTAGATCATACCTAAACCTGAACTGCATAGCAAGGATGTAGCTATCTAAGAATATATAGATAGAGATATATATTATTTACTATCGTTCTGGTAGTTTAATAAATAGATCTTAATTAAATAGAAACAAATCCACTTAACGTCAGACCATTAAAACTTACACCTCTACAACAGATACAAAATAAAATACCAGCAATTTTTATATCATAATCAATACCGTTGTAACATTTACATAAAAATTCAAACCGGAAGAAAAATATTACAGGGTCCCTGTTCATTTATTTTTCAGTAACGAACGTTAAACGAAAATTAAAAAGCGGAAAATTAATACCATAAATTATTTTTACTAGTGAATCTACGAGTTAAACTAAATGGAAGTATTTACGAGTAGTAGTTAAAAATACCATATCCAATATAGATTTTATTTTAAAAGTCATAAAATTTTTTAACTTTTAGAAGTTTTTTTTTTAACAGAGATACCGGTACAAATATTAAGCAAAGTATTACTATAAAAGATGATAGATTATTGTTACTATCATAACAGAAATTATAATCCATAAAACTGGGATTGATTAGTGGAAGCGAAGAGAGGAATAGTGGTCATAAAAATACCAATAAAGTCGGTCGCCTGGTTTCGACGAAATGCAATAAACCCTTTCTAGAAAGTTGTTAAGAAAGGATATAAAATAGGCTTTATCCTTGTCTAATATTGATATTGATGATAAGAGTTACAGTGACAATCAGAAATCTAAACATTAGAATTCGGAAACGTCATCGACATGCATGCCCTGGTTGTAACAGTTTTGTAGTTACTGTTCGTCGCTTTAAGGAATTTACATAATGCCAAGAACTCAAGAGACTCAAGAAAAAATAAAGAAAGTGTCAGTAGGGTTAGCCAAACAGTTATCGTCACTGAAAATAGTTATAATAGTTTTTAAATTTAGAGCATACTTAAAACGACAAGAAACTTCCAGTCATTTTCGATGTATTAAAAATTTACTAACCAAACTTTCAAGGCTTCAGATTAAAGACAGGAGACTCGTTCACATGATAGTAATACGATCTATTTGGACAAAGAAAGGAGCATTGAGGCCACATTAAACCATCCAATTTGTATTGTATACGACACAAAATCCTTCAAAAAATCTTCAACGCTCATTACTTTGTCACAAACTTACTTTTCGATAAAGATCTTAATGTTTCATATTTTCCTAATTTAGCCCACACCAGATAACAATCCTTTTATATTAAACTCCATAGGCATTCAAATCCTCTTATCTCAAATTATCTTTACATTTACTGGATATGTTTTTATTTTATTGTACACAGTTAAAGATTTCTGCATATAGCTGAACTGAAAAAATTAATTTGTTTTATAACAATGTTCATTTTCATTCCATTAAAACCAACACATTTAAAAAGATGGCTGTTTCTGAAAAAGATTTTCGATTCTGTTTGTACTTAAAATATACTCAATATAATTATTTCAAAGATGAAAGAACGTTCTTGCCTATATAAACTAACAGGTTAGGCCAATAACCTTTATCAAACTCTTCTCTATAAAATTATAGTAAATGTAAAAAAAGACTGACAATGCTTTTTAATTGATTTAGGGAACTTCGTAAGATTTCAAGAACTCCGCAATTCAGCAACTATAGTAACACAAATTAAAGAATATTTGAAAATCAATAGTATTCAAAATAAAACCATACTCATAAAATAGAGTATAGGGTAGATAAGAGATAATTTAAAGGGAAAAAAATGATTGCTATCTGATTGGGAAAAACAATAGATATTCCTCTAAACCCTGTTGAACAGATCCGCTACCTGGGACTCCATTTGGACAAACGTCTCACTTGGAATCCACAAACAAGACTTAAACGACAATAAACGGCCCGTCGTTATAGACTACTCCAACATTTACTAGACAAACGCTCAAAGCTTCCAATAAATTACAAGAGACTCATTTACATGACAGTTATTAGACCTATATGGACACACGGAGTTGAGCTTTGGGGCTCCACTAAACCATCCAATTCTTCTCGAATCCAATCCTTACAATCCAAAATCCTTCGAAAAATCCTTCATGCTCCTTACTTTGTCACGAATAAACTTATTCATAAAGACCTCAATGTTCCATATGTTGTTGATTTAGCCCAAACCAGATACCAATCCTTTAATAGTAAACTGCACTCCCACACGAATCCATTAGTCTCCCAACTTGTTTCTCATTCGATACCTGATAACCCACCGAGGCGTCTGAAAAGAAGATGACCAAAAGACCTTCTAGTTTAGAACATTTTTTGAAGTGCTACTAGTGAATAGTTCTTCACAAGTGATTTACATGTTATTATAATCATTTCCTCCAATTTACTTGATGTATACTGATGTACAGTTGTAAATATCAATAAATAGTTTTTAAAAAAAAATTCTGAAGAGAGGACTAGCGTCAAATTATCTATCCGAAATAACCACACACAAAACTTTATTGCTCTGTTTATTTAAATAGCATTATTTATTTAAATATTGTTCCTAAACGTTAAGACCTAGCGAGGAATGTTATAAATAAAAACTCTTCTTCATTAAATTTATGATGCGAAACTATCAACAAATTTTCTATTCGAGCAACACCGACAAAGCTAGTCATATTATTATGTTAACTAGAACTTGTCAAATTGTTACATTTTTGACTGTGGAAAGACCTTTAACCCGAAGAAGTATCGACCCCAGCCAAAATACAAATACATGACAAAAAAGTTTAGCAAACTAGAGATAAATTAAGTTAAATCACCCTATCATAATTTTAATATTTTCTTCATAGTTTCTTCATTAACTTTTAATTATATAACAGTATAACAATATTTGTCCAAATAACTAGTATTCTTATTCTCCATTTTAAGCTGTTATTATTTTTTCTGGTTACAGCTCTAACTTAATTAAAATTAAATCTTTACTAGTCTAATTTATGTTAATACGTGACCCGCCGGTTTTGATAACACCCACCGTAATGTCAAAAAATAAAATAAACGAATCTTACAAAAGGAAGCATCAGGGATATTTTCACATATTAAAGCTATTAAATTTTCGGAGAGAATAATAATTGAACTTTATAAAGGACTTAAAGGGAAAAAATAACCCTTCTCTTTGATCTCCGCTTTATGTATCAGTTACAGACTTAAATCTGAAATTACAAAAGCATAATACGGGTTTTCTTTAACATCCTAAACTATCAGTGTATCAGTGACACGTCTGTATTTTTGCCTTGGTGTTTTCAATTATAAATCTTTAAATTTGAAAACTTGAATTTGATTAATTCAGCTTAGCGCAAGAAGATACAGAACTGTCGCTGTAATATGATAATAGAACTAGGGAACTTCGTAAGATTTCAAGAACTCCGCAATTCAGCAACAATAGTAACAAAAATAAACAAAAAAAATTTGAAAATTAATAGTATTCAAAATAAAACCATACTCATACAAAAGAGTACGGGGTAGATAAGGGATAATTTAAAGAAAAAAAATTAATAGCTCTCTCAATTCTATAGAAGCTCTTGTAAAAATGAAAGTGAAGGCAAAAGTGGAATTAATTCGCGTATTTGATGATAGGCACGCAACAAAGATTTTAAGGCCTACTGGGAACATTTTATTAGGAAAACTTCTACAATTCATAATATTACGGACGTTTTTAATCGGTTGTTCACATCTTCAGATATATCGATAACTTCTTTTTTTTTTAATAGAACCTTTATTGAGAAATTATTACAATCTGCCACAAATGTGGGCAATAAGTAATATAGATGGCGTATTATTACATTCACACATTATGTACAAAAAAAAGAAAAAAAAAAAAAAAAAAAAAAAAAAAAAAAAAAAAATATATATATATATATATATATATATATATATATATATATATATATATATATAACAGAAAATAACTTCTACACATAAACAATATAAATATAAATAAAATGAAATAACTAAAATAAAAAAATAAAACGTTGAATAAATAAATAGTAATAATCAATAACTAACCTCAGAAAAATGCACCAATAAAAACGAAATCATTCGACCTCGATGTTAGTGACAACATTGGACATTGACCATCTAGCTTAGACTGCAATATATGGCACGTTGCATCTAGCTTCGTATTTGGATCATACTGGATTATATTGTATTTGGATCATTATTGGATCATCCAAATCTTACATCATATTACGTATTTGGATAGTCGTGATTGGAGCCATAATAAACTTCTTTCGAGGGGGGGGGAGGGGATCAAGATGTAAAAAATATTACAAAGTTCTACATAATTACAATCCTGAAAATATTATTGATACTTAAAATATGTTAAATGGTTATTGTTTTATATGTAGATAGTCTGCGAAATATGTGTACCAACAATATTTTATTATTTTAATACTATGGTTTTATTTTTTAAAAATGTATTACTTTTATGTCTTTATTCAGTTGTTCAATAAGGAGTTCTACATTTTTTTTTTTTTTATTATTAGGATAATTTGATGAAAGAAAGTTCTATATTAATTATATAATATAAGTACGTTATTAGAAGCAAGGGATTTTATTAAATTAAACTTATTTAATTTAAAAATTATGGATGTATACAATTATAACTTTATCCTCTAGTTTATTATTTAAAATAAATTTATAAAACGATAAAACCTTTTATGTCTTAATTCAGTAGTTCAATATGGAGTTCTATAAAATTTTGTTTATCATTACAGTAATATAACCTATTACAGTAATAACGTACCATTTAGAAACTGAATTGATTTGAATGAGCTAATTTTAATTCTATTTAATTTTAATTATAAAATTTAAATTTCGAAAAGCAGTAGATTATACATAAATAGACATATCCATAATCTATAGTTTTTCCCAGTCAGGGAGAAATACGAAATGTTTTCTTATTCAAGGCATACAATTAGTTACGAAATTCGATCTCTCCCTCAGGTTAAAATATAATACTAAATAAGCTATATAAAATCAAACCAAGCTTAAACTCATTTATCTAATTTTAATGATAATTACTGGATCTCTAATTATCTCATAATCATTAAATTCACCAATAAACTTGAAAATTAAAGCTACATCAGTGTAGTGTAAAATTGAATTAATAACTAATGATATAATGTTATCCCGATTTTAAACTTACACCAATTATAATAATTTTGTAGCATTGAATAGTAATGAGGGAATGGCGATGAATGATTTATGAAGATAAAGAAATAACAAGCGATTTCGGCGAATAGTTTCTAAAATATTACCGACTCCTGACTTAAAATAAATTCAAAACTATAAAACAAATTTTATGATTGGTCTGAAGTCGTTAGATTATCGAGACAAAGTTTCATATTGTTTTTATAGATTTTATCAATTACTTATAGTTGGTTGTATCTTTTATATCTGTATTTACTGTCGAAAAATGAGTTACCAAATTTTTATAAGTTGCGGTGCACAGTGGAACGAATTGCCTAAATTCCTCATATGTACAAAAAATTAAAATAACATTATTTCAATCTCCGACCACTTTGCACCATCTTCTAACATCTTAGGAATAATAAAATGTGGTAATGTTCCAGAAATACGAAGCGAAAATGCTGTATTTGAGATAAAATGTAATGAAAATTTACATAAAAATGCATGAAATCCTATCTAGTGATTTCATTAATAGTGATGGTTTTATTATTAGAATAATTTAGGATCTTATAAAACAATGATATTTAGAGTAGCTTTCAGGTTATTTCGAATTATTTTACGTTTAGAATTTTATTTTGTTAATTTCAAAATATTTAGTCTTGGTTATTTTTTTTCCCACATTGCAGTAATGGTAATAGGCACCCTGCAATGGGTGCATATATTTCTACGGATTCTCATTCATATATTTCTCGACATAACGCATATTAAAATAAATATTTATACAAACTATTTTCATAATAATACATAACATATTTTTATAATAATACAATTTAAAATATAGATAAAATGGAATGGGAAAAGAAAAAAAAGTGTTCAGTTGTAATTTCATAATAAAATGTATTTTATATTGTTGTTATTATCGTCAATAAGTTATTGTTGCTTTATTATCGTCATTCATAAAAAGCAAAATACTTTATCATTAAATCCTACACACAAAAATACAAAGGATATGATCGATATTCCAATTTTTTGATAAAGAAAACTTTATTATAATGCCTACAAATAATCACCGGTTTCATCCCACTCTGCGGCGGCATTTTGGATACTTTGTAAACTCTTTTTTTTTTTTAGATAATTTAATGTATAATACAATAAATATAATTGTAATAAATAATAATAAAGTTTCATTTCTATATTTACAGGTTTACAAAAAAATCTTAGGTATACACATTCCGGTCTACATTTACATGATTAATAATATTTTATGTAATTCTTTTTTTTGAAGAATAGATACTTTTTATATTTATACATTGCCCTAAATAACAAACGAAAAGAAGAAATAAAAAACACATAAACCATAATACTGATATTTTAATCATGTTTACTAATATCTATATTATTATTTTTTCAATAATAACTTGATAAACGGTAAAAGTTTATGACGTGAAAAATTATGTCTGGCAGCAGGTGTAAAGCATAAAACCAAAAATCAAAATTCTCCTACATGTGATATTTTGGAAATTAAAAAAAAAAACACAAATTATATTTTTTTTACCTCATCAAATTGATGTTATAGTAAGATGTAACCATGATTTAATTACAACATATTGAACATGTTTAAATATCTGAGATAATAAGAGGAAGGCTAGTTCTCTAGGAATATTGTAATAGGTTCCAGAATATCCTCGCCATTTATACTCAATGGCTATGGCCTGCTATTAGAACAGCTCATCGACTCCGTGGGCAGGTTACAAACTGAACAATGTGTAAAGTAAACATTTCTAAGCAACCGTCTTCCTAGAACCGGTATAGATATTGCAATGATTATTCAATAATGTTTTCGACCCTATTAAATATTAAATAAAATGAAATGACCACATGAAACCGAATATATAATGGTAACTTTCGTATTGAATATCTTTCGTTATTTGTTTACTGGGGTTGATTGTCTTAATGTATTCCAGGTAAGGAAGGAAGAATGGATACACACCAGAGCGGGAAGGTCGAGATTCATTCCGTGGGTCCACCATAAAATAAATGATCAACCAGGCCGGATTCAGATAGAATGGAAGTTTCTTAGTAGAAGTTATTTTCGCTGAAGCACTATACAGGGTGATTTTCGCTTAGTGAAAAAAACAAAATTAGAGAAACTAGACCAAAAATGAAGAAAAATGCTGCAAACCTTATCTTTTTATTCCAATCCGTTGCAGATTTGTTTGAGCTTGCATATTTCCGCATTGCAAAAACATTTTCAAATTTTTAACAATTTTTTTGGATTTAGCATTAAATTTCCTATACGACCAGAGTACATGTAACCTTGAATTTTACAAACTTGGGGTCTTAAGAACAGTTCGATCTTCACCTTATTTAGGGAGGCTACAATGTCTTGTATTACTTCAACGTTCACCGTTTTTCAAAAAAACATTCCATAAAAGTGCAAATCTCACAAAAACTTGCAAATTTAATCGGCTTTCATATGGTCAAATTTATGTTCCGTATCGATTTCATGAAGAAATTTACTTTTAGAACCGGAAAAAAACAAGGTGTTTTTATTTGGCATTCGACATGATAATCATTTAATGAAAATATTTATTTTAAACAAAATAAACTCTTTATTGGACTATGAAGCAAAGATAAAAATTTATTATTTAATTTATTTATTAAATAAAATAAAGGAAAACTATCTATAAAACGACACCAGATTAAAGAATTTTATGTTATTACATTTATTTATTTATTATTATTATTTAGGATTTATTTTATTTGATTTTCAATGCAAGGTTTGTAACCCAATGATAATGAACATCAATTATGCCGTTGGCTTCTGAATGCAGATATTGAAGAACACCACGTTAAGAAAATGCCTTCTCCTGTAAAAACTGACTCATCTTTCCATAAAACATACCTCAAAAAGTGGAGATATTAGAGGTTTTATGGCAAAAAACATGATTGCCTCATAAAATTCTTTGAATTACCATATATCTGCAACGGATTGGAATAAAAATGTAAGATCGGCAGCATTTTTCTTTTCTTTTTTTTTTTTTACACTAAGAGGGAATCACCCTGTGTATATATATACGAATTATCGTAGAGCATATATTGGAAATAGACTGACTCAGGACTGCATTAAAATTAAACAACCAGGAAATAGATTTTATGAAGTAATCCTAATACTTAGGCTAAAATGAAATGATTGAATTAAAACATCATCTTTAGGAGACATATTATCCCTTTTAGAATGACGTAAACGTGCAGTGAGGCGGTAAAATAGTTACAACATCCAAGAAGCCTAAGGAATGTGAAATTCAGATTTGAGTTTTGGATCTGCAGAAAGCTTCTGATTTAGTAAAGAGTGCTACATAAACTATGAAATTATCTAAAAAGAATAAAAGGAAACTAATAGGGTTGAACACGAAAACGAATAGCGATATTTATAAATAATGTACCAAAAGGAACAAGAAGAACTCTGACTTGTTTGCTCACACAACTCTATCTCAGAAAACAGCCAATATACGTATCTTTTCAAGACATTGACACTGACAATATAAAGAACAAAAGTAACTAGTTTGTTTAGATGTATTTTATTTCACTGCGATAAGAATTATTTTTTGAAACTATAAATAACTGGGAAGCCCTACTTTTTCCGAACTAGAAATTATCTTATAATAAAAAATTGTAAACATAATAATTGGAAAGGAATCAAACTCTCCATATTAGCCACACATAAGGAAAAAGAGATAACGGAATCTGTTATATTTTTAAGCCTTGTTATTACTAATGAAAAAGGAAATTTTTTTTACGGTCTTCTATCAAGTGATTTAAATGAAAGACAATCAAGCATCCTCTGTACGGAGAACTTTGAAAAAACAAAAATCCTATTGGATACCGTAAGCCGTTACATCCAGCTACCATTAGAAATAAACGTTCAAAAGAGTTTTTTTCAATTTTAATAAAAAAATAGATATTGAAGACTAAATACGGCTTTCAGTTAAAACTAATTAAAAAAAACAAAACAATTTAAATATAACCTTACACGCACTCAAAATATGCATAACACTAAAAGGCGTAAAAATAACAACGTTATTTTAATTATTATTAGCGAATTCTCCCCAGAAATGGAAGTCGTTAAGCAAATAACAATCAATTTTTTGGGGGGCTCTTTTTGTTCTTCCAATATGCTTTAATTCTTTCCAAAAAAAATTTTTTGCGTTCTTCCGACCACTTTGATCGGTACATTTTTTGTTTTGGCTGCTCTGATGTAACATGCCATGTGTCTGAAGATGTCTCATTCTAAAATGTCGGTTGGTCTTATGTTTGAATTTTTGAGGTCCTCCTGAATTTCATCTAGGTTTGGATTTCTTAAATGAGGTTGTATAATCTATTATCATTTTTGTCAATCCATTTTCTGGGAGTCTGTTGATATTATTATTAATATTGTTTAACTAACTGCAGAGAGTTCAAAATAATAAAATACCTCAGAATATTATGATATTCATAAGTCATCTTCAACATGGACTAAGTGGACTTTTAGCTCTGTTCCAACCTTTACCACAGACCGCAGTCCTCGTATTAAGTATTTCCAAGTTAGGATCTGGATAACTTCAACCAACAATGGATGCTGAAAACAGTTCTCTCTCTTGGCTCTCTTGGCATTTATTCTTTTATATTATATATATAGTCTTTATTTTATTTTATTTACAGAATATTATAACGTGTATGTTATATCATCCTTATAATATAACTATTAAAAAACTACAACAAATGTTTTAGTAAAAATAACATCCACTTTAATCAAATTTAAAATAATCTATAATCTGGGAATTGTTTTCCCCTACGAAAATTAATAACCATAATGTGATAGTGCTGTTGCCTGTCAGCATCTCGGACAATGATTTAAATTTACATAAAACAAGACAGGATCAAGTGTAGAATGTAGAAAACAGGTCTTCAAAAATACAATATTTACGAATAAAAAAAAAGGAGAAGAGATAGTTGCGGTATGCAGTCATGAAGATAAAAGCAATTAAAAAATAATTTTTTAATTTTTAATGCCTACGTTTCAACTTGCATTGTAAGCCTTCATCAGGGCTAGAAAACAAACAAAAAGGTATGACTAAATAGTAGAGAATATAAAAGGCCATATCTAAAGGAAAGAAAACAATACATAAAGACTACTAAAACAAAATTAAAATTAAAATGAGTGATAGATAATTAAAAAATTAATGAGTAAATTATGCAATATAATTGGTAAACATGAAAACTGAGTATACACAAAAATAATGAATAATGCATACACATTAATGAATTAATTTAAATTGAAAGGAATCTTATTTTATATAAGATTAATCTTATTTTATATATTAGTTTTCTTTATACCTTTGTTTTTTATACTATCTACTATTTAGCCATGCCTTTTTGTTTGTTCTCTAGCCCTGATGAAGGCTTGCAATGCAAGTTAAAACGAAGGCATTAAAAATTAAAAAACTTATTTTTTAATTGCTTTTATCTTCATGGCTGCATACCCCAACTATCTCTTCTCCTTATACCTAACAGTCAACTATACCTCATCAATATGAATAAAAAAAAAAGATAAAATATATATAGCTAAAAATAAATAACAATTTTTAAAAAATACAGAAAATAAAATAAGAGAAAATCTACCAGAATAACATTCGATAATTTGAAACTAATAAAAACTTAACTTCCATTATAAACAATGATATTCACTACTTCATTGATAAAATATGTATGAATATAATTTTGTTTTAGGAGTTTACTTGAATGAAGTATATAAATAAAAAATAAATATCCGTTTTTTCACATTTTTAAATCCAAAAAAATTATTAACAATAAAAAAAAATAAAATGTACAAAATTATATTAAAAAATATAATAAACTTACAGCCAATAAGTACTACACAATTGATTTTTTCATTTTTTTTAAGCAAAAAGTTACATTCTTTTTTGCGGGTTTACATCCCTAAATACTTTAACCAAAGCATATTAGTTTGTTAAATAATTAATTAGGATTGTTAAATAATTAATTAAATGAAGCAGTATTTAAAAAAAAAATATCAAGAAATTTAAAAATTTACGAAACCTTATATCCACCCCTTGTTTTCAATACGCCTTTCATTCGCTATGATACAGATGTAATGTGATTTGAAATAAATTATTGATGGATATGAAAAACTGTAGTAAGTCAGATTCATTTAAAATTTAATAATATTAATTTTCTTTAAATAGTGCTTGCTGTTATTTAATTAATGTTTTAATAATCCTAATAAGTTATGCCCTGTTAAATAAATATGGGGACGTAAACAAGTAAAAAAAATCGAACTTCAGCAGAAAAAACGAAAAAAAAAAAATTGGAATTTTTGCCTTCCAATATATTAAATAGGGGAAGGTGCTATACCTAATGCACAGTTGTACCAGTGGACATTTTTAATAAAGAGAGAGTGAGAGGAGGGAATTGAAATTGTTAGATTGGTGCAAGCATCTCTCTACAGTTGCAAGTGTGTTTTAAAGACTGTCAGACCAACAGTTTAGTAGAAATTATTATTTTTAAGTTTTTTCTTCCAAATCCTTACCAATCCAACCAGTGATTTTAAATTTTTTAAGACATACATTTAGAAATTTTCTAGGCAGTAATATTTTATTGGGTTTCCGATAATTATATCATAATTTCATATGTTTTCATATCAGTTATCACTTACGGGTTTTGTAAAACAGAGCTTTCCGCACAATATTGCGTTCAGTTGTACCTGTGGACACCATTGCCAGCTAAACCTGTGGACAGATGGTTGAAGTATCCACAGGTACAACAGATTCTTCTCTTTGTTTATTAATTCATTATTTCAATTATAAATATTGCAGAAACGTTTGTAGGCATTCCGCGTGATATAAAATGTCTAAATTTGGATACCTACTATTCGTATAACCTTTATTTTTAAGAAGAGAAAACTCGCCACTCACTATTTATAACAAACTATTCAACTAGTGAAGATGTTGATATCACAAATGTGATCTTGGCAGATCCATCAAGCGAAGATTGTAATTTTTTGGATGAATTGATGAATGATTATGTACAAGGTAAAGAAATTGAAGATGACGAAATATATGTTGGTAGCTATGTTTTTTGTTGTAAAGCATTTTATAGCTTTGTTCAAAGAAAAAGTAGACTCGTTCACGTTCAACATTTGCTACTTGAAAAAAATTTCATCAAATGATAGAACCCCAAAATTTATTTTCCGGACATCGCTACTGATTATAAAATTGAGATAAGAAATATCAAAAGAAAATTACCACCACCATCTTTTATAACTAGCACTGGAAGATTATGAAAACAATTACATTTTCCTACATCTTTTCGTGGATACGATCTCTAATGATTCGATTTTTTCCATAAAAATGTCTGTGACACTCGTTAATAATAATAGGTACATAAAAGGTACATTTTTAAACACTGTTTTACAGATTTGCCAGGATCTGATTTTTGTTTGGCCAAAAGGTAGTCAGGACCAGTTAATGAGTTAATATCTAAAGGCCATGGAGAATAATGCAAACAGACTACCTTTTAATACAGCTTGCTATATTATTACTTTCTACTCGTAAAGCTAATAATATAATTTTGGTCCATATAGCCTAGTTCTCTACATTAATTTTTTGTTGTGGCCTGGACAACCACTTCCATCAACCCACTTTTCAGGTCCTCCCTTACTTCAAAAGACCACTGAAGTTGTGGAAGAACGTTGTCAAATGGCGTCTTCCAACATGGTGTTGGGAGACGAAGACACCGACCCAGGACCGTACCAGCAAAATGACAAGCGTGCTCTAGCGGGAGGATTCCAACCTGCCCCTAAGAAACAAATTTCCAGGTCTGAAACAATAGTTAATTCTGGAATCAACCTCAGTGTAGCCCAAAATGTTGATTTACCACCGTCTGATAACAAAGAAGAGTTTAAAGAACCCAAAAAAAAAGGGAAGGGAAGAAAGACTAAACCGAAACCGACGTCGCCGACCTCCACACAGAACAGCTTCTCTGTACTACTAAACGTGGCAACAGATCCAGAGACTTCAACTGCAACAAATACACCATGCCCACCAATCTTCGTCGCTGAAAGGAAATTAAATGAGATAATTAGTTATCTCAGTAAATTAAAAATAGCGGATTACTACCTACGGGAATTAAGGAAGGGTGTCAAGATCCACCTCAAATCTGCATCTGATAGATCAGAGGTCCTCCGTGGCCTGCAACTTTTTGGAATAGGACACCACACTTACACCAACAGAGGTGAAAAGCCTAAATTGGTTAGTTACACTCTAAAAGGGTTGCCATCAACCTTTACTGCCAGCGATGTAATAGAGGCATTTAAAGACCTCAAAATAACAAAGGCCAGAAGACTACAAAAGACCTTACCTGATGGGAAAAAGGTCGACTTATCGCCAATAATAATTACCTTCCCCGTAGGCGTCACATTAAATGACGTCAAGAAAGTCAGACACGTTAATAGGGTCTTCTTTACGGCTGAAAACTATAAGGCCAAAGTTGACACACTACCTCCACAGTGCTACAAATGCCAAAAATTTGGCCATATTCAGACAAATTGTGGTTATGAACCAGCATGTGTTCGCTGTGGAGGCGAACACAACATAAAAAGCTGCCCAAATGAAGGACAGATGCGGTGTAAAAACTGTGATGGAAGTCACGTGGCATCTTATAGACAATGCCCCTATAGGAAAACCTTAGAGGAACAGGTGGCCAAACGTACAGCCGCGAGAAAACAGCCAACCAGCTTTCCCGCGAAACAGACTAATGAGAGAGCTCGACAGGTGGGAGAGAAGCCACAGGGTGTAACCCCTCCACAAGGCACCCCTCTCCTATCACCCGGATCATACCCCCCACTACCACCTCGGCAGACTCCCCTACCAGCAGCTTCACCAACCCCTCATTCTACAACCAGACACCATTAGGGTGACATCCCTCCTCCCTGGGCAGTCGCGATGCAAACTACACTCCAGACCTTAGCGGAACAGATGACCCTCCTGGTACAAATCATGACGAAAAAGAATCAGCAATGAATTCCTTCTCCGTCATGAACTTCAACTGTAACGGACTTTGCCCGAAGATAGAAGAAGTTCGAGCACTGTTGGCTCTGAAACAGCCCACCGTGGCCGTACTCACGGACACCAGAGTGCTCGGACCACCACCGTTTCTGCAAGGGTATACCGTAGCAACGGATAGCTCTAAAGACCCTCATGGAGGAGTCCTAATCGCTGTCCGCAATGGAATATCCTGGAAGAAGATGCCCGTACCTCTGGCAATCACGGACAAACGCATAAGCCACTTAACTGTTCAAGTGTTGATGAGGCAGCCAACCCTCATCACAGGGGTATATCGGCGTCCACAGGGCTCTCTTGTGGAGCTGAAAAACCTCCTACAAACCTGTGGGACAAAGTCCAACCATTGGGTGATCGGAGACCTCAACGCTCGGCATAGTCTATGGCACAATTCACGGACAAATGTGGCGGGCAGGGTGTTAGTCAAGACCCCCTTTTCAGTGGTCCACCCTGACACTCATACCTACCGCTCTTACTCCAATGGATATACATCTACCATTGATCTCCTTCTGACGAGACAACCTCATCGAATTACTGGTTGCACGGTGACTGAATTCATCACCTCAGACCACCGACCAGTGATTTACGAATTAGAAGGAAGAAGGGAGGAACCAGCCCCAGAAAAATTCCTATATCAAGAAGCAGACTGGAGCAAATACAAAGCCGAAGTTTGCCATAGACTACCGTCGGTGCAACCACTCCGTTCTCAAGAGGAAGTCGATGATTTCATCAACACCTTCACCAACACCATTCTCGAGGCTGCCCACTCCTCTATGCCTACCTTCCGTCCTTCCCCTCCTCACCTCCAAAAACCCCCTCCTCATATCATGGCACTCATATCAAGCAGGCGAACACTCAAAAATAGGTGGTACAGAAACCGAGACCAAGACGTCAAGATAGCCCTCAACGCCCTTACCACCCAGATCAGAAATCTGCTCCGCAAATGGAAAACTTCCAATTGGCAGGACAAGCTGAGGGCGACCCATGATGACTACCGGAAGTTCTGGAAGTTAACAAAATCGGCTGTAAAGAAAACATCCACTATCCGCCTGCACGATGGAGATCGACTCCTTACCCCCACTGACCAAGCGGAGCTGCTTGCTGAGTACTACGGACAGGATATTACAAACAGAACCATAGATGCCGAGCCTCTCCGGATCATGGCCCAGGAGAAAAACTTCATGTTCATCAGCCCTAAACAGCTAAAAACAATTCTAAGAAGAACAAAAGGAAACAGAGCTTCTGGATATGATGGGATACAGACAGTCCTGCTAAAGCAGCTCCCAAGAAAAGGAATGATGCACCTCACAAGCCTGTACAACTCCTGCTTGAGGTTGCGATACTTCCCCGTTCAATGGAAGCATGCTATACTGTTTCCACTCCTCAAGCCGGCTAAGACAGGAGACAAGCCAGAACACTACCGGCCAATCAGCCTGTTGCCTCACCTCGGAAAAGTCTACGAGAAAATTGTTCTCAATTATCTACGTGACTTTTGCGAGGAGAATTCAGTAATTCCGTTTGAACAGACGGGTTTCCAAGCACGTCTCAGTACTGAACACAACCTGATGAAGCTGCAAACTGAGGCATGCACAAACTTCAACAGGAACACTGCAACAGCGCTTATATCCATAGACTGCACGAAGGCGTTTGATTCGGTATCTCACGGGATCCTTTGCAGAAAATTGGAAGATCTTGAATGCCCTGAGCAGCTATACGGAGTCATTGTCTCCTTTCTCAGTGAGAGAAGTCTCGCTGTGAGGATTCGTGATGTCTGTTCAAAGTCAGTACCCCTCACTTGCGGTGTGCCACAAGGAGCAGTATTATCTCCGGTGTTGTTCAACATCTACACTGCCGACGTAGTTGGCAAAAACTATGGTAGGGCAACAGTAGCGGCTTTTGCCGATGATATTGCCATTACCAGCAGCAGCATGAACCCCACAAGAGCACTACGCCAAGCCGAAACTGCCTGCACAGAGATTACTCAACGGCTGAACTCACTTAACATCCAAGTAAACCCAGCTAAAACGGACTGCGTAGTATTCTCACACCAGCGTGGGAAAAAGACCGCACTTCCGAAGACACTGCGAGTGGCAGACACCACCATTGCCCCCTCTAACTGTATCGTTTACTTGGGTGTCACTTTGGATAGAGGGCTGAAATTCTCAGCTCACTGTTACAGGGCGCACCGCAAGGTGAGGAAAAGATCTTACCGTCTCCACCACCTTCTCTCCTCTCCTGCACTTTCCCTGCGACTGAAGTTGTGCATCTACAAAAGCATGTTGAGGCCTGCACTCCTGTATGGTGCCCCTCTTCTCACCCGCCTTTCTGACGGAACTAGACGGCATCTGCAGCGATTCCAGGACTCAATGCTTAAGAAGATTGTAAAAACGACTTCCTTGAAGAAAAAGAAGCCAGAAGACTTACACGAGATCTTCAACCTCCCGACGGTCCCGGAATTCATCCAGCGCCGGCATGTCAAGTTTCTGGACTCTCTTCAGTTTCTGACAAACCCCCTGTTCAGAACCTTGACACCAGCGCCACCACCGGTCCGCTGGCAACTAACAACCGGACCGTAACCAAGACATACCAACGGGCAAATCAGAACCCACTGGCCACTGGTCAAAAATGTGACAATAAAGACACTTCTCTTTTAAGTCGTAAGTGTAAATAGTTTTAAGTTTTCTTTACTACATGATTTAGGTGAGCCCCATCACCTAAACATACTCTTTCTGAAACCCACAGATCAAGATATCATCACAAACTTCCTGTTGGCCTTACAGTGTACCCAGTACAGAAAAAGGCCAAACATCCCTAGAAATTCCTAAATTCCATCCAACTCAAGAAATCATCCAACAGGGGCTAGGAAAAAAAAAAAAAAAAAAAAAAAAAAATAAAATAAAATAAAAATAAGTTAAGTTTCTATTTACTTTCATACGCTAAATCTAGCCGGCCTTTTAGTTCAATAATATCAAGTCGACATTTCTTGATTAAATACTCTATTTTGTTTAGCACATTTTATAAAAATTATTGCTGATGTTTTTCTCTAAATATCATTTCAATTATCCGAATAAACCTATGAAGAAATGAATGTCCATTGGTACAACCTCTAGAGTCCTCAGGTACAAAGGGGGAAGGTACCTATGGACACTAATCAGTAAGTTACAAAACATTATTTTCTGTAAAAATAAAATTAATTTTCAAAATAAAGACACCAGGGTTCAATAGCCCCTTATATTTCTTATCTAATGTTATGATAACCACTCAAATAAATAAAGCACCGAAAATTAGAAAAATTTATAAGTGAAAATTGTTCACAGGTACAGCACCTTCCCCTATATATCAGTATATATAATATATAACAATAACTCAGAAAGAAAATAAGACTTTGACATAATTTTTAAATGTTAACACATATCGTATTAAGTTTGTAATGGCACACGAGATAAAGCCAAGACGATGTAGCAGAACTCCAGAGATAGAAATTTATAGCAAGGAACTACGACGGGTTGCTCGTAAAAGGTTGGGACCATTAGAATTTTGATGACACGCTGACACGACTTTTACCGCCTCAATTTACAGGGAGGGTTTTTCCACACCCCCAGGCATCAAATTTCATTCAAACATTTATTTTCCTTTTTAAAATACTCAACCACCACCCTTAATTTTAAACTATTAAAAGAGTAACATGGAACGAAGAAAAAAATCGAGGTTTATAACAATTTTTGAAGTTCAGGAATAATTATTTTTTACTAGCATCCCCCGTCGCGGATTTTCCCGCCCTCATAAGTAAGGAACTTGGATTATTTGAATTAATAATTGATTTTCATTCGTTAATCAATAAAAATCTTGTATTGAAGTATAGAATCGATCATTATTTCCTCAATAATATTTTCACGCATTGCAGTCATTTGCTGCGATTAGGTGTTTGAAGATTACCATAAAGGCGTCATTAGACATCCAATTTTTAATTTCAATTTACGATTTGGTGCTCCAGATCGACAGAGACTATTTAGAAACTCTTGCGGATAATATATTGCATTATCAGTGCTTACAACTAATGGCTTTTAAATAATATTTTTCACACAATATTAAAAAAAAAAAGGTTATAATTTTATCGATCCGTCTGGTTGGATTTTAATTTCTAACAATAATAGAATATTACAGTTTAACAAACCTGCTATACATTTAAATTATTATTATAGTAAACTTTATTATTGTAAACCTTCCTAGAACTATGAAGTCGTAGTTAAAATTTGGTTTAGTCGTTTTCACGGTTAGTGATCTCAAATGAAAAATGGCTTCTCCTTTTATAGTATAATAGTATAGATTTATTTTAAATTAATTTTTAAAAAAAGTTGAATAATGAGATTATGCAATGTTTGTACATTAAAAATCGTTCTTATTGAATTTAGTGAACTGGTAATTTACTCACTAAACTGAACTAGTTATTTTTAGTTTATTTTATTTTTTTCTGGAGACTAGTAAGTAGACTAACATTGACTACCGAGTTTCACTGTAGCAGTGATGAAAGAGGACTTGAGATTTCACTTCATGACATCAATAGAAGGAATTCACTTGGACTCAAAATGCGCGCCTAGTACTGGTTTAAGCAATCATTAAATGAATTTAGAATTATTTCATATTTTCGAACACAAAGTAAAGTTTAAAAAGAAAAATTGATAATTACAACTGTATACAAAATATACAAACCGTAAATGTACGGTAAAATCTACTCATTAGCAGTACTTCAATAACTATTCTACATTATAAAGTCCTTAGGCCGTCTTCTTTTCAGACAACTCGGAGAGTTATCTGGAATTGAGTGAAAAGCAAGTTGGATGACTAGAGGATTCGAAGGGGTAGAAAAAAAAATTAAATATGAATTTTAATTATTCGTTCTTGCATTTTTTCATTAACAATACAATGACTAGTGTGGATATGGAAAATTAAATATGAATTTTAATTATTCGTTCTTGCATTTTTTCATTAACAATACAATGACTAGTGTGGATATGGATTATAAATTATTTTAAAAGAACATAAATGTCAAGTTGTTAGCAATATTAACAAATGATAATTTATTTTTTAAATATTTTATCTAAAATTTGTCTAATTATTTAAATGGAAAAGTTAATTTCGAATTCTATGATAATTTAACTAAAACACATAAAATTGTATTTAAAATACAAAATAAAGTTTTGAAATTTCTATTGTAAAAAAAATTGAATTTTAATTATTTTACATTGAGACCAAATATACAAAGTTTATACAAAAATATAGATAGTTTCTATTAAAAAATAATAAGAATTAGGGAAGTCCATAAAAAGTATTATTTTCAATCAATAGCTAATTGAAATATTTATTAATAACAACATTTCTGGTTGTGGGATCCCTACGATACGTGCTTACTGTAAGCATGGTTATATTTATAACCTTTTATTTAATCCTATTATTGTTTTTAAGATTATTATTGTTGTTTTTTTATAATTTATTTCATTCTATTTTTTTTTTCACTTTCTTTGTTGTATAGTTTGAGGTACTTTATTTCTTTCCTTTTTCACTTTATTTATTGCGTTATATACTTTGAGGTTACTTTTTTTTTTTCTTTTTATTTAATTTATTTTCATTATATATATTGTGTTAATAGATCCATGAAGTCATCCATATTACTTATTATCCTCTTAGAGGCAGATTGTTGATTTTGTGAATAAAAGATTTATTATTCAAAACAACAACATTGTTTTCTTTATATGAATGAGGATGTTTTAAATTTAAATTCCCAGCTATTCAAAATATTATTATAATTAATTTAAGACCATTTTTATTGTTGTTTCAGACAAAGGCACACTTGGACATCCTGGCTGATGCCTTATTAAGGTGGGCGAGAGGACGCTAGCCCAACCTCACTACCTACATCAACTTGTATATACGTCATTCAGGCGAACAATTTCGTGCAATTTGTAATATATATATTATATACTGAGAATGATGGAAGTTCGTACCGTTTACATATATACAGCATCAACCCTGTATATGTGTGTACGGATGAGAAAATTAGACATACTTATAGTTGTGGCCGGCAACACAGCCTGACCTCCGACGGGAGAGAGGGACAAAAAATCGATTGTCAAAGAAAACCGACTGAGACTTGATTAAATAATATGTGTATGTAAAAAAAAAAAGAACAAAAAAAAAAAAAATTAAAATATAAAATACAAAAAAAAATAATGTAAAATAAGAAAATTGAAATTATTTTGTTAATTATTTTTGTTATTTACTTCTGTTATAGTTGTGTTGTTGATTAACTGTGAACTGATATGAACATTGTATAAGAGGTCGCGGAGACAGAGGAGGAGCGCGGCGGAGGGGGGCAGTGGGCCACCCCCCCTGGGCTGCCGGCCCTAGCACCCTCCTGCATGCAGCCTGCCCCCCCTCGCTTTAGTAGTGATAACGCCAGCGCAGGGCCAGGGGGCCCAGGGGGGAAGGGGGGGCCCGGGCCGACCCGTCGGCGCTGAGCCACCGGGCCCTCCCGCCCCAGCTCAGGCCTAAGAGTTCTTTGCCCGCTGCCCCCCGCCGCTCCCTCCTCCCCCACCCCCATAGACCCTTCACACAATCGAGCATAATGGTTCCTATTCTGTACATCCTTAGTGTTTCTATTACTTTAGTTGAATTGTTTGTTACATAGTTGTATAAGTTATATAAATATATCATATATTTAGACATTCATTATCATTGCATAAGATATCATTGTATCGGTGTAAATGTTTGTTGTTTTCAGATTTCCAATTATATTTGAAAATATAAAAAAAAAAAAATAAATAAAAATAGTTGTGGAAAAGTTACGAGAGGTCGAGAAGGATGCGATACCGTCTCTCCCTACATCTTCCTAATATAACTCTTAACATTCCAAAAACTTTGCCTTTTCATTACATATTTGAAACATACATTCCCTCTCACAGACACACTCGAATATGTATTTTTTCCTCTTTCAAGCACTAAATATTTTCTGTAAATTTATATATATTATATGATATGCACATACACCAATAACAAAGTGAACTTTTTTTCAAAAGATGAATGTTTTGTAATAAATTGAAGTTTAAAATATTTATATATATTTAGGTAAAAAAAAAAAATATATAAGTGGATATGTATGTCGGTGTTTTGAGTATTGGTTTATTTAGAGCACTGAAAGATATACAATTTTTTTAAGATACTATTTTGATTGCATCAAGTGCACTGTGAACATAATTGTGATATAAGGTCTGATACATTCCTGCCAATATGTTGTCTAATAATATGAATATATATAAATATATATGATATAAAAATAGATTTTATTGCACGTATTGCAGCACTTTATTGTTTATTTGTTAGTACTATTCTTATTTATTTTTGAAATGAGATATAATTGAATCGAAATAAAGCAAATTGGTTTATGACCTTCATCACTTGAATGTTTTCTTTTATGTGTTATGCCTTTGACTTGTTTTCTATTCATATACTATCACTTTATCTTTAGTTTCTGCATTGGGTTCGTTGCTCGTCGAACCATTTCACTCATTATCATTTATTTATTTATTTTTTCTAATTCACACTTCTTTTTATTATTCTACTTTCTTTTCTTCTGTATGTCAGTATGTCTGTCTGTCTGCCCGAATAGATATTAGCATACAGACCTTTATCCTATTTCCCATCCTTCATATAGTAAAATATATTGGAAATAAGAATAAGAAAAATTATATAAACGATTATTTTAATGTTAAAGGTGATTTTGTCATTTCCTTTTACCCACTTAAATGTTACACTATACAACTTCGATATCAGTAATCACAGCATAATAGTACTGAGTAAAAAGGAAACGAACTTATTAATAATAAATGTTAAACATATCATAAATTATAATTCTTATACTTAATATAATTACAATTATACTATGAATGAAAGAAAGGTGTTTTATCAGAAACATATCATATCATAAGATTAGGGCAGCAATTTACCGCATTATTTTTTTATGTCGTTTATCGTCCAATTTTATCAATTATCAGAGATACTATTACTACAATCAAAAAAATTTATTAATGTATAATTCACTGGTAATCCCTTCAGCAGTGTTCTGTGGCGTCCACAACTACTGACTTAATTTTACAATCATTGATTAAGAAAAAAAAAAAAAAAAATTAGAATATTTAAAATTTAATGCAATCTGTTATGATATAGATGTTATTTATTCATTAGAAACCAATGTTTTCTTCTTAAAGTTAACATGGTTGTGTTAATCTTATATCAAAGTTAAGTACAACTATTGAAGATAAAATATAAGAAGAAGGAGCTATGTAATATATATGTATATTTATGATATAATTACTATTATTATATTATGTGATTATATCATTGTACTGTGTCGATACATATCATACATATAAGTATTCATTAAAAATATATATATATTTAAGAAGTAAGAGATACTTCTCTTGTTCGTTTTAACTATACATGCATATATATATATATATATATATATATATATATATATATATATATATATATATATATATAATATATAATATATTTATAAATATAAACATATTTATATATATATTTAATTTTTTTTTTTTTTAAATAGTGAAATAGATTATATGCTTAGGTTTTTGATCAGATTCCTCATTTCCATCCTAAATCCCTTCAGATTTATTAAACAATATTTATAGAATTTATATTATATTATTCGAACAGAACTAATTTCTTATTATGTAATAAAAAATTAAACATTTTTAAAAATGTCTTCAAAGTTTTGTATATTTTATTTAAGATAACATTAAAGTAACATAATATTTTTTAAAACTTAATAATGAAGCTATTTTACACCCTATGATGGGGTAACTAATTGTATATATTTGTAGTATTACACTAAGACAAAGATAAGTTGAAAACATTCGGATGAAGTGTTGTTAGGTGTTGGTAATTAGGAAGCCACTTCCCATAAATAAATATTTTATTTAAAAATTATTCTGTTTATAAAAAATTTATTTCTCATTTGATCATTTTCAATATTTTCCTTTTAATTTATTTGTCTAATTTCTTTTTTTTTCTTTTCTTTTTTTTTTTTCATTATGACCTGAACTCTCCCTATAAGGTGTGCAATTTGTAAACTAACAGAATATAACTAACTACTTAACAAAATTAGCTATATACAGATGAAATTGAAAATAAATACCAGAGTAAAAATATTAAAATTACTAAAAGCATATAATACAATAAAATTGATCCTGTAAATACTTTATTTTACAACTAATAAATTTAAACAAATTAATGACTAAGAAATTTGTATTCATCTATAATCATATTTTGAAATTGAAAAAAATTCATGAACTGTTAACTTTTTTAAAAACACGAATAAGGTAGGAAATTTAAGTCTTGTTTTGAATTTAGCTTACATGTTTAATGCAAATATATTCTAACTGAAAGTCATGAATGAAAATGATAAAGAAAATTTTCAAAATAAGTGGTCTTTGCCCTTCAAAATTATTTTTTAAAAGGCGGACATAGAGTACTTGCAACAATTTTGTCAATTTAAAAAAATTGGTAACAATTTTTAATAATAGTATGATGATGGAAAAATCATTCAATAATTCAGAGAAAAAAAAAATATTATGTAGGCTAAAAGAATAAAGTCAAAAGGCCTTGATTTTCTATAAGTGGTAAAGCAATAAAAGAAAAAGAAATTGGTATACTCAGTTTTCAGAAATTTATTATGACTACATGTTCAATCAGGAATGCAAATTATATTGCAAAAAAACAAAAAACATATTTACAATTGTTAAAGCATTAATTTCAATAACATATAGGGTAGAGTAGGATAATATGACGCAACGGGGTAATATGACGCATGCCTTTCTAGGAGTAACTGTGATATTTAGAGCGACCAGAAGGGTGCTGCCACCTAGCGACCAACAACACGATTTATGGACAAAAACGTTTCTCATCCACACGTTTGTTGTCTGGCTTATTTTTGTAAAAACATTTCATTACAACTTCACAACTAAACGACTCCTAAAATAAATACTACACGGGCGTCCAGATGGGGAAAGGGGAAGAGGAAGTCCCAGACTGCGTTAATTTGTATGATGTGGAGGCTGACCTCCGATTCCTGGGAGGAGAGCTGCGGATGACCGTTCTGTGTGGAGGAACATTGTTGAGGGGGCCATCGTCCTTCATGGACCGTAGCGCCGGAAGAGATAGTTAGTTAGTTATAATTAATAAATCTTGGAAGAAGTCTGGAAATTATATATTCCCTCTTCTTGAATCTATAAATGAAAATCATATTTTAGAGTGATTCTAGGCCTTATAATAGATTACCTAAGTTCTGAATGAAGGTATAAATCATCGCAATCTTATAAACTATTTGGTCAAACCGCTCCAGACCAATAAGGTACCCACGATGTTCTAGATTTCATGAACAAACAAACTCTTGTAGCATTTGGTTCAACTAATAGTCCTTGGTCAGGATGTTTTAAAAATCATGTGTCCCTGCTTACAAGAATATTTTGACGATATTTTAACAGCCCCCTTTGAAGGAAAATTTATTACCAGGAACGATATCCAGTTTTATAGAAATAACTACAATGGGGCCATTTGTTAATATCTCCAAAATATTTCACGTTATTAAAATCCATTTTGAAATTGTTTCCAGTTTGTTGGAGACTATACTTAAGACATAAAAAATAAAGTACAAAGTTCCTACTATCTACCTTTATTTTAGACGAACAATTAACTAAGATTTATAGAATTTCTAACCTATTCCTTTTTCACGCTGCAAAGGAGCATAACAACAAGACACCAACCATTGATAAATTATGAGAACAAATAGTTCTTTGAGCTCTACAACGATTTTTAGATCACTGAAAATATATTTGAGGCTTATATGTTGCATTCATTCATATTGGTGGCAAGATTTCTCTCAAGTGAGCTGAACGTTCCTCATGGGAATGTTTTAGACAATTAAACGGTAAAAATATTTGTTCTTTTTGATAGCTTCCTATTCAATGTACATAATTGTGTCTATTCCATCGCCATTTAATGGAATCTGAACTCAGAAGTTAAGATCCCTATCCCATTCAACTGCGCTACTGCACCTCAATGTCGATGGCTAATAAATATGAATTGAATCCTATTCCTCTAAAGAAAAATAGATATATTTTCCATATTATATTATATCCATATTAATATAAAATGCCATCAGGTTTGCGCCATGAGATATCTGTCATCATTAAAACAATATATAGCATCCTCGTTGATGATCCTATAATTTTTATCTTGATAAGTAATGTTTCATTTGGTACAACGTAACAATAAACTTTGTCTAGCAAATAATTGCATTGTTATTTACAAGTATATTAAAACTTGCTTGCTAAAAAGTAGGCGTTGTGACTAGATAGTATAAGAGAACAGGTATCAAACCAATAAACAAAAACGGCAACTTGCCTCAACCTTGTTCACTCCAATTAGGGTAGGAAGGACGGGTTATCCTACAGGTTACCAACCTATAATAACCAGGATGAGAAGGTCAAGATCCATTCCGTAGGTCTTCCACGAAATCAATTTCAACCCGCCCAGGCTGGATTCTAACGCACGACCTGCTGTATCTAGCACGCTAAACCTCACCGTCACCCCTATGCGCTCGGGCATCAAGCTCCCACTTACATTTGATAGGTATTTTGGAAGGCTTAGAGAAGATAACGATTAAGTGGGATACCTGTATGAATTCAAGTACCACTGAAAAAATGTATCAAGTGTCATAGACTTTAGGAAAATGTTCAAAAGAGTAAGTTAGTTTTTATGATTGATCTCAGTTACAATACTTGGTAATATGAATTAAAAAAAATCTTGCATTCCACGTTCACGTAAAATCTGTATTTAATGTTAACCTTATATGTAAGGAAAGTAATATAGTATATGTCCAAGTTTATGCGATCTTTACCAAATGAGAGTAGAACTAAATCCATTATATTTGTAAAAGGGGAACGCCTCCAGCAGTTATTGCTAAAGAAACATGAGGACAATACTCAGCCACTCTTTCTTGTACGTAGATGACGTCGTTCTCATTTGTGAAACAGAAGATAAGCTGCAACAGGCACTACTGGAATGGCAAGAGGAACTTAAGAGAAAAGGAAGGACTGTCAACGCCTCTAAGAGTAAGGTACTGATCGTGTCCCGAGATAAGGAGGAGACTGTGGAGGTAGAGTGTAACGGTGAGGTTCTTGAAGTAGTAGAGAACTTTCTCTACATGGGAAAAAACCTGAACAGACAAGGCAGGATAGATTTGGAAATTGGAAACAGGATTGCGAGAGCCAACCAAATCTATTATAGTACATTCGCACAGGAAACCAAGCTCCAAATTTACAAATCAATATACCTCCCTACTGTTACGTACGTGAGCGAGAGCTGGATCATGCTGAACAGATTAGCAGAATAAGTAGAGCCGAAATGAAATACCTACGTAGGGTCGCAAGAAAAACAAGAAGATACCGCATAAGAAACGAGAGGATTAGAGAAGAATTAAAAATCCCTGCATTATAAACCACCCTAGTTAAAGTAGTTCGGTCACGTATGTAGGATTAATAACCACTAGAAAAGTGATGGAAGCTCTGGTTTCATATGGGGAGTATACCCAGAGGATAGGAGGAACAACTCATCATCAACTGAAGCAGCTCTGCAGGGACAGTGAGCTCTGCCAGCGTTGGATTAAGGCCCCTCCACGCTAGTTATGGCACAAGGAGGAAGATGATGAAGAAGAAGAAGAAGAAGAAGAAGAAGAAGAAAACGCCCAATTTCGCAAGAGAAAAACATAAAGCGATGTAAACTAAACGATATATAAATTTTTTATGTAGACAGACCCAAAATAAATTAATGTACAAGCCTATTACGAAACCCTTCTTCATATTCTTCTACTTGCTCCTCACAGCGTTAGCATCGACCCAAGCATGACACCCATCCAGGTCCATAACTAGTGCTAATAGAAAGCACAAGAATTAATAAACTAATTAATATTTCTCCATTTAAAATATAACTACTTCAGCTCAGGAGACATAATTAATAACAACATACCTAAATTCATTGACGTGACTGAAGTTCAATAAATATTTTAGAAATTAAGTGTAACAAAAAAAATTGAATAAGATAAATTTTAATTAAATATTTTATTTAACCTAATATAAATAGAGGTAACACGTTTTATTATTGAGTAGTAATATAGTTGAGTAGATAGTTAATGTTTCATAGTTCCGCTGAACTTTAAGTCCAAGTGGAAAGGAGAGCTGATTCCCAACCTTCCATATGAAACAATAAGGTAAATGTACACTTTTAAATATTAAAAATTTATCTTAATTGGAAGGAACAAAAAAAAAAAAAATAGAAAATATTTTCGGAACATTCATTTTAAAAGAAAAACAGTGGAAGAGGAAGTTGCCTCAACCAATTTGGTGTCATAATTCGACCTGAAGGATCTCAGAAATATACCAGGTCGTTTCTGATTAAAACCTATGCTACCAAAAAAGGGTAAGATGGCGAACGTCACCTTACACAATTTTTCCTTAAGTACGTTTATCATTTAATGTACTGAAAATCTCAGGAACACTTTTTAAAACTCATGTAGCTTACACAGCTTTTGTTAGAATAATATTTGTTAATTTTCTGTGATTCTTCATTGGTCATTTCCTCCGCCTGGCTCTACACAGTGAGTAAGTTGATGAATAGGTATATAAATTATAGCTTTATTGAAAATGAAAAATAATTAATTGCTAGCACCTTTCAACAACAGCATTATTCGCATAACTGGGTGCCAAGAACCAATGCTAACATCCAATTGGCATATATAATGGTCGTTAGAGAACAACATTAAACTTTTAAATCAAACAGTGAAGCTAAAAAATAAACACTATTTTTATTAGAATTCTACTTATAATTCTCAATATTTGTTGATTTTCAGAATGTGGAAGTCAACTTTTCATTTGACATTTTTTTCCGTCTTCCTCTACACAGCGAGTAAGGAATGAATATATAAAACTTTATTTAAATTTTTTTTTTGTTTAATAACAATTTATTGAAATTTACAACTGTGCGAAATTTATACATCATGAAAATGTGCTGGTAACTATTACAATAACGTGACAAAACTTGAAAAGAACCACTCATCAGTAGCTCTTTAATAAAAAATCTACACAAGAAGATCTCTAGACCATCTTCTTTTTAGACGCCTCGGAGGATTATCGGGAATTGAGTGGGAAGCAAGTTGAGAAACTAGTGGGTTTAAGTGGTTATGGAGCTTACTATGAAAGGTTTGTTATCTGGTTTGGGCTAAATCAGCAACAAATCGAGCATTAAGATCTTTATGGATAAGTTTATTGGTGACAAAGTAAGAAGCATTAAGGATTTTTCGAAGGATTTTGGATTGTAAGTATGTATTGGATACGGGATGAATTGGATGGTTTAGTGGAGCTCCAAAGCTCAACTCCGTACGTCCATATTGGTCTACAGTCATGTAAATGAGTCTTTTGTAATTAGTTGGGAGCTTTGAAGAGAACAATATTAAAATTAAATCATGGTATAAAAATTAATAACAGATATAAATCAAAAATATGTACTCCTGAGTATATTTTCTATATGTACTTATGAATAAAAATTGATTATCTCTTTCAAGTATATAGATTTTCATATAACCGACCCACTTTCTTAGTAAGCATTATTCTACTTCTAAATAAAAAAATAAAATGAGGATGAGACCGACGGATTGTTAATAAAATGTAACAACAAAATAACACTATTACCGTAATTAAATTTTAAATTAAGATTCCGAGAAAAAGATAATATATTTGCTTGGCTGTGTATGTAAGTAAGCGGGGAAACATTTACTCATCCTTTCAAGGAATTCAGGTTGTAGGGCCCAGAATAGAAGTAAAATTTACCTCTCTCGCTTATGTAAGCACCGCATTTACCTAGGCTTACCAGAAAGTGGTGAATTAAATTTGAAAACGTCCCACTTTTCAAGCCAAGGTTATAAAATAAATAAAAATTCTATAAATGGAATCGAAATAAGTATTGTTTAAAAGTAATGTATGAGATCACAAAAATTGATTAACAATCATTATTAACTGCTTTATAGTTGTTTGTAAGATGGAAACGTCCCTATGTCCTCTAAATAGGACAAAAATGGCGAATTATACTGCGAGTTAACAACCTTTTCTAGACAGAATAGGAAGGTAAAAATTTATTCTATGGATCCGCCACGAAATAAATGTTCTGAAGGCCTTTCTTACTGCCAGTGTTGTACAAAATTTAATCGTGACTAATCTCTGTGATTAATTTAGTTTTAATTGCCACCTTTGATTGATTTTTTTTTTTTTAAACAGGATTAAATTAGTCATGAAAATGACAACTTTTTTTTCCGTATTAAACCTTTTATTGAGTAATTATAAATAAACAATATAAATTTACAATATAAATATAGGTGAAATATATAAATTTAAGATATGTATATATAAAATAAAATAGTAAAATTAAAAAAAAATAAAAATAAATAATTGTAACCATAAAAAATAAAACAAAATTAAATTCAAAGTTCAAAATACAATCATACTTTATTTACAATATACAATCATCCTGGGGATCCCAAAACCAGACCTGTCCCTCCACTTATGGAGGTCCATCCAGCTACAGAAAGGTCTCAGCTCTTCTCTCTCAGGAAATAACAACAATTAACAAATTTAAATCTTAGCTACTGATCGACAACTAACAACTAATAGAAAATTCTAATTATTATTCTCTTATATATGGGTGATTTCAAAATTTCGGTACAATTTAAGTCACAAAGGTATTTTGAAAATTGTACAGAACATAAAATTTAGATTTTAGTTTACATGGCCAAGTACCCATTTTACCATTATGGACTCCCAACAATAATGATATATCTACATATATAACCGGAGTAATTGAGGTTTATGTATAGCATTTACTCACTCCCTAGGTGGTCACAACTTGAAAATACTTGCATTTCGAAAATATTTAAGGCCTTCTCTTACGCTTATTTTGAAATATGAAGGGGTATTGTTTTCTATTTTTTATTACAATTAATAAATAATCTTCGAATTTATATAAAAAACATCCTAATACTGAACTGATATATTGTTACAATAATCGAAAGATCGATTAAAATGAGGTGAACAAATAAATGGTGTTGAAAAGAAGTAAGCGAGAAAGCATTGCGAATTGAGATGGGTAAGGAATTCCAAAATTTTGGTGAGGAGTATACAGAGCAAATTGTCTGAGCTCTGGTATTCAAAATATGAATCGAAGAACGAAGCGCAAGGATTTCATAAATATCCGAAGGATTTTTGGATTTTAGACACTGGAAAATAAGGGTAAAAAAGTAAGTATTGTCGTCGAAAACTTGGGATCCCAAAAATGAATCTTATAAAGAAATTCATTGATCTCTTCAGCCTTATTTGAGATGTATATAATAGCTAATACTAATTTTTTTTTATATCTTGAATTGTATATGGTAAAAAAATAGACTATTAAACACAGAAAAAATATAAAAGAGAAACAAGTAATTGCTGAATGGAGTGCCATGGAATAATATTGTATCCATGGTAACTGAAAGAAATAAAAATAATTATAGGAAATGGTTTAATACTAATTGAAATAATTTTCAATATAGAATTTATAATTAATGATCCTAGGTGCTCAAGGAAATAGTAGAAGGAAGAAGCACAAAAGACAACGCAGGCAAGGTTGTCACTCAAGAGGCTGCAGCAGATCAGAATAGAGAAAAAGTGTTTTTGGTATTGGTAATTTCTGCACATAAATAAAAAAATAAAAATGAATACAGGCATACAAAAGAAGTTTTCATTCATAAAATGAGTAACTAACTGTACGATACATGGGATGTGTGCAGAATTTCCAGAACGGATTAGGTCTGAAGAATGGTCCAGTTGCTGCAGATGGTAATTTGGTATTACTAAATTATACAGCTAATATAGAAATATTACTAATAATAATAGTAAAATTATTAATATAGCGAAAGTTAGTAGGATATATACCCATGTGCTAAGGACATCGACCGAGTAAAAGCTAAGAAACAGAAACTCAATTAGTGATCAGGTAAGGTTGATCAGGAATATGTGAGTATTGCTTCATTAATAAGTGATGATTTCGAGAAAAAAAAAATATACTTGTCAAGTTAAATAAAATACAATCTTATTACATGAGCGAAAATCGTCAAATAAGAAACATCTCTAACCCGGTGAAAACACTTGGAAAATCCTCTACAGCAGAGTTGAGTTAACTTACTGCTCCGCTGAACAACAGGAGCTCAGAAATGGATGAACACGTTTTACTAGAAAGGTCACCTATGCCTAATGAGTGAATCGTCAGCTATTCTTGTTAATTAGGATTGAAAAATAACTAGCGACTTCAAATGATTTTTTTTTTTTTTTTTTTTGAGGACTAGTTTCGGATGTTAAACATTCGTCATCAGTTCAAAAGAGGCATAATGCAAGAACTTCTAAGAGATATGAGGGCAGACTGAGTGTAAAGAGGCGTAAGAGGAGTTTGGTAGTTTTTGAAAAAAAAAAAAAAAAAGCGGTGTATATGAACTAAATTGTTATTACTGTAAAGCTAAATTCACGGACGATCAATAAATCAATGATTAAAAGAAAGTATAAAGGCACACAATAATAAAACGGAAAGTTCTATCTACGCTATCCATTCAAATAAAGATAACAATAAATCAGGGAAGAAACTATAATATAAAGTAGAAAACATTATAAAATTAAATATTTAAGAATCATCAGAAATAATAAAATACTTCGAAAATCAATTCAGATTTTGTTTAAATCACCAAATAAATATTTTAAATTTGTTTTCATTAGGTACAGGAAAACCTACTGGTCATAGGAAAAATCTAAAGAACCACCCATTTATCTGAGATCCTCTCTCTATTTCTACTCAGACTGCTCAAGGTAAGAATCATAAATACATACACGGTGCAACTATTTATTGTTGAATCAGGGCCCTCTCCAAAGATTTTCGCCATTCATCTCTATTCTGTGCAGCATCCATCCAGTCTGGTGTTCCAAGGATATTCCTGGCATCTGCACGGGCGCTATACATCCATCTCATTTTGGGTCGTCCAACTCTTCTAGTTTGATAAATCGCCTCGATAGTTACATTTTTTGGAATTTTGTTCTGATTCATCCTGGCGATGTGCCCCGCCCACCTGAGCCACCTCACACTGATCCACCTAGATATGTCTGTATCCTTGAAGAGTGCGTAGATTTTTGGTTTTAACTTCTTCTCCAGACATCACCCTCCCAGATCGGACCAAAAATTCTTCTCAAGATCATTCTTTCAAAGATTAGAAGCCTATTTTTAACTATCTTACTCCATGCCCATGCTTCAGATCCATATGTGAGAACCGGACGTACAAGGACTTTGTATAGCCTCACTTTAGTCTTGTTGGTTAAAAACCTACTTTTAAATTGCTAAGCGAGGCCAAAATATCAGGGGCGAAAATTCGGTTGCTTTAGTCATTGTCCACATTTCTGAGCCATAAGTAAGGACTGGGCGGATCAGCGTCTTATAAATTCTAAGCTTTGCAACCCTGGACAGAACTCTGCTTCGGAAGTATTTTTGCAGTGAAGAATAGCATCGGTTTGCTGATAATATGCGTCAGTTTATTTTTTCTTCGATCCTATTTTTGGAATTGACTTGGGCCCCTAGGTATAGAAATTTTTTTTTTTTTTTTTTTTTTTTTTTTTTTTTTTTTTTTTTTTTTTTTTTTTTTTTTTTTTTTTTTTTTTTCCAAGCCCCTATTTGGATGAAAATGAAGTTGGATAGGATTTCATGGATGTTTGGCCTTTTTCTGCACTGTGTGCACTGTAAGGCCAACAGGAAGTTATTGAAATCTTGGGGTGTGGGTTTCAGAAAGCTTATATTTAGGTGACGGGGCTCACCTAAATCTTGTTGTTAAACCTAAAACTAATTTTTTTTTTTTTTTTTTTTTTTTTTTTTTTTTTTTTTTTTTTTTTTTTTTTTTTTTTTTTTTTTTTTTTTTTTTTTTTTTATTATACTTACTTTCTATTTTTGATATATCTAAGTTAAATGTTCTTGTATTACTGACCAGTTGCCAGTGGAATCTGATTTGCTCGTTGCTTCAGTGGGCTCTGATTGGCCCGTTGCTTCAGTGGGCTCTCATTGGTTCGTTGGTGTTTTGTTGCCAGCGCACCGGTGGTGGCGCCGGTGTCAAGGTTCTGAACAAGGGGTTCGTTAAGAACTGCAGAGAGTCCAGAAACTTGACATGCTGGCGTTGGATGAACTCCGGGATGGTCGGAAGATCGAAGATCTCGTGGAGGTCTTCAGGCTTCTTCTTCTTCAGTGATGTGGACTTTGCCATCTTCTTGAGCATGGAGTCCTGGAACCGCTGCAGGTGCCGTCTGGTTCCGTCTGAAAGACGGGTGAGAAGAGGGGCACCGTACAGGAGGGCAGGTCTCAGCATGCTTTTATAGATGCAAAGTTTCAGACGGAGGGAAAGTGCTGGTGAGGATAGGAGGTGATGGAGGCGGTAGGATCTTCTTTTCACTTTGCGGTGTACCCTGTAACAGTGGGCTGAAAATTTCAGCCCCCTATCGATGGTAACGCCCAAGTAAACTATGGAGTTGGAGCGGGCAATGGTGGTGTTTGCCACTCGGAGGGTCTTCGGCAGTGTTGACCTTTTCCCACGCTGGTGTGAGAACACTACGCAGTCCGTTTTGGCTGGATTTACTTGGATGTTAAGTGAATCCAGCCGTCGAATGATCTCTCCGTAGACCGTTTCGGCCTGACGTAGTGGTTCATGCTGCTGCTAGTGATGGCAATATCGTCGGCAAAAGCGGCTACTGTCGCTCTACCGTAGTTTTTGCCAACCACTTCAGCAGTGTAGATGTTAAACAACACTGGAGATAGTACTGCTCCTTGTGGCACACCGCAAGTGAGAGGTATTGAAAGTGAATGGACGTCACGAACCCGTACAGCGAGACTTCTCTCACTGAGAAAAGGAGACAATGACTCCATAGAGCTGCACAGGGCATTCCAGGTCTTCAAGTTTTCTGCATAGGATCCCGTGAGATACGGAATCAAATGCTTTCGTGCAGTCTATGGAGATCAGCGCTGTTGCAGTATTCCTATTGAAGTTTGAGCACGCCTCAGTTTGCAGCTTCATCAGGTGGTGTTCGGTGCTGAGACGTGCTTGGAAACCCGTTTGTTCAAACGGAATGACTGAGTTCTCCTCGCAAAAGTCTCGTAGGTAATTGAGAACAATTTTCTCGTAGACTTTTCCGAGGTGAGGCAACAGGCTGATTGGCTGGTAGTGTTCTGGCTTGTCTCCTGTCTTAGCCGGCTTGAGGAGTGGAAACAGTATTGCATGCTTCCACTGAACGGGGAAGTATCTTAACCTCAGGCAGGAGTTGTACAGGTTCGTGAGGTGCATTATCCTTTTTCTAGGGAGCTGCTTGAGAAGGACTGTCTGAATCCCGTCATGTCCAGGAGCTCTGTTCCCTTTTGTTCTTCTTAAGATGGCTTTCAGCTGTTTAGGGCTGATGAACATGAAGTTGTTCTCCTGGTCCATGGACGGAAGAGGTTCAACATCGGTGGTCCTGTTGGTGATGTCCTCTCTGTAGTGCTCAGCAAGCAGCTCCGCTTGGTTGGAAGGGGAGAGGAGTCGGTCCCCATCGTGCAGGCGGATCGTAGAAGTTTTCTTTACCGCAGATCTGGTTAATTTCCAGAATTTGCGGTAATCATCGTGTGTTGCCCTCAGCTTGTCCTGCCAAGTGGAGGTTTTCCATTGGCGGAGCAAATTTTTGATCTGGGTGGTGAGGGTGGTGAGGGCGTTGAGGGCTACCTTGATGTCTGGGTCCCGGTTTCTATACCACTTGTTTTTTAGATTCCGCCTGCTCGATATGAGAGCCATGATATGAGGAGGGGGTTTTTGGAGATGGGGTGGGGAAGGGCGGAAAGTAGGAATTGAGGAATGGGCAGCTCCTAGGATGATGTCGTTGAAGGTGTCGACGAATTCGTCAATTTCCTCCAGAGAACGCAGCGGTTGCACCGGTGGTAGTCTATGGCAAATTTCGGCTTTATATTTGCCCCAGTCAGCTTCTTGATATAGGAATTTTTCTGGGGCTGGCTCGTCCCTCCTTCCTTCGAGTTCGTAGATCACTGGCCGGTGATCTGAGGTGATGAAGTCAGTCACCGTGCAGCCAGTGATTCGATGGGGTTGCCGTGTTAGAAGGAGGTCGATGGTTGATGGGTAACCATTCGAGTAGCAGCGGAAGGTATGGGTGTCAGGGTGGACAACCGTGAAGGGGGTTTTGGCTAGCACCCTGCCCGCTGCATTTGTCCTTGTATTGTGCCATAGACTATGTTGGGCGTTGAGGTCTCCGATCACCCAGTGGTTGGACTTTGCCCCGCAGGCTCGTAGAAGGCTCTTCAGCTCCACAAGAGATCCCTGTGGGCGCCGATATACCCCTGTGATGAGGGTTGGCTGCCTCATCAACACTTGAACAGTCAAGTGGCTAATACGTTTGTCCGTAATAGCCAGGGGTTCGGGCATCTTCTTCCATGGTATTCCGTGGCGGATAGCTATGAGGACACCTCCATGTGGGTCTTTAGAGTTATCAGTGGCCACAGTATATCCTTGGAGAAACGGTGGTGGTCCGAGCACTCTGGTGTCCGTGAGTACTGCCACTGTGGGTCGTGTCAGCGCCAGCAGTGCTCGAACTTCTTCGGTCTTCGGGCAAAGTCCGTTGCAGTTGAAGTTTAAGACGGAGAAAGAATTCATGACTGGTTCTGTCTCGTCATAACTTGCACCAAGAGGGTGATCTGTTCCGCAAGGTTCTGGAGGGTTAACTGCATTGCTATGGCCCAAGGAGGAGGGATGTCATTCGCTGGCTGTCTGGCGTTCGAATGAGGGTTTACAGGAGGTGCTGGGAGGGGGTTTCTGCTGAGGTGGTAGTGGGGGATAGGATTCGGGTGGTGGGGGTAGGGTGGCTGGTGGAGGGGGAACTCGCTGTGGCGCTGCAACAGTGGTGTTCATTTGTTGAACTTGTCCAGCCTGTCGAGCTCCCTGATTGGTCCGCTGGGCTGGAGTGGTGGATGGCTGCTTTTTGGCTGCAATGCGTTTTGCCACTTCTTCTTCTAGCTTTTTTCTATGTTGGCAATTTCCAACCAAGTTTATGCGATCTTTACCAAATGAGAGTAGAACTAAATCCATTATATTTGTAAAAGGGGAACGCCTCCAGCAGTTATTGCTAAAGAAACATGAGGACAATACTCAGCCACTCTTTCTTGTACGTAGATGACGTCGTTCTCATTTGTGAAACAGAAGATAAGCTGCAACAGGCACTACTGGAATGGCAAGAGGAACTTAAGAGAAAAGGAAGGACTGTCAACGCCTCTAAGAGTAAGGTACTGATCGTGTCCCGAGATAAGGAGGAGACTGTGGAGGTAGAGTGTAACGGTGAGGTTCTTGAAGTAGTAGAGAACTTTCTCTACATGGGAAAAAACCTGAACAGACAAGGCAGGATAGATTTTGGAAATTGGAAACAGGATTGCGAGAGAGCCAACCAAATCTATTATAGTACATTCGCACAGGAAACCAAGCTCCAAATTTACAAATCAATATACCTCCCTACTGTTACGTACGTGAGCGAGAGCTGGATCATGCTGAACAGATTAGCAGAATAAGTAGAGCCGAAATGAAATACCTACGTAGGGTCGCAAGAAAAACAAGAAGATACCGCATAAGAAACGAGAGGATTAGAGAAGAATTAAAAATCCCTGCATTATAAACCACCCCTAGTTAAAGTAGTTCGGTCACGTATGTAGGATTAATAACCACTAGAAAAGTGATGGAAGCTCTGGTTTCATATGGGGAGTATACCCAGAGGATAGGAGGAACAACTCATCATCAACTGAAGCAGCTCTGCAGGGACAGTGAGCTCTGCCAGCGTTGGATTAAGGCCCCTCCACGCTAGTTATGGCACAAGGAGGAAGATGATGAAGAAGAAGAAGAAGAAGAAGAAGAAGAAGAAAACGCCCAATTTCGCAAGAGAAAAACATAAAGCGATGTAAACTAAACGATATATAAGTTTTATGTAGACAGACCCAAAATAAATTAATGTACAAGCCTATTACGAAACCCTTCTTCATATTCTTCTACTTGCTCCTCACAGCGTTAGCATCGACCCAAGCATGACACCCATCCAGGTCCATAACTAGTGCTAATAGAAAGCACAAGAATTAATAAACTAATTAATATTTCTCCATTTAAAATATAACTACTTCAGCTCAGGAGACATAATTAATAACAACATACCTAAATTCATTGACGTGACTGAAGTTCAATAAATATTTTAGAAATTAAGTGTAACAAAAAAAAAATTGAATAAGATAAATTTTAATTAAATATTTTATTTAACCTAATATAAATAGAGGTAACACGTTTTATTATTGAGTAGTAATATAGTTGAGTAGATAGTTAATGTTTCATAGTTCCGCTGAACTTTAAGTCCAAGTGGAAAGGAGAGCTGATTCCCAACCTTCCATATGAAACAATAAGGTAAATGTACACTTTTAAATATTAAAAATTTATCTTAATTGGAAGGAACAAAAAAAAAATAGAAAATATTTTCGGAACATTCATTTTAAAAGAAAAACAGTGGAAGAGGAAGTTGCCTCAACCAATTTGGTGTCATAATTCGACCTGAAGGATCTCAGAAATATACCAGGTCGTTTCTGATTAAAACCTATGCTACCAAAAAAGGGTAAGATGGCGAACGTCACCTTACACAATTTTTCCTTAAGTACGTTTATCATTTAATGTACTGAAAATCTCAGGAACACTTTTTAAAACTCATGTAGCTTACACAGCTTTTGTTAGAATAATATTTGTTAATTTTCTGTGATTCAACACAGTGAGTAAGTTGATGAATAGGTATATAAATTATAGCTTTATTGAAAATGAAAAATAATTAATTGCTAGCACCTTTCAACAACAGCATTATTCGCATAACTGGGTGCCAAGAACCAATGCTAACATCCAATTGGCATATATAATGGTCGTTAGAGAACAACATTAAACTTTTAAATCAAACAGTGAAGCTAAAAAATAAACACTATTTTTATTAGAATTCTACTTATAATTCTCAATATTTGTTGATTTTCAGAATGTGGAAGTCAACTTTTCATTTGACATTTTTTTCCGTCTTCCTCTACACAGCGAGTAAGGAATGAATATATAAAACTTTATTTAAATTTTTTTTTTGTTTAATAACAATTTATTGAAATTTACAACTGTGCGAAATTTATACATCATGAAAATGTGCTGGTAACTATTACAATAACGTGACAAAACTTGAAAAGAACCACTCATCAGTAGCTCTTTAATAAAAAATCTACACAAGAAGATCTCTAGACCATCTTCTTTTTAGACGCCTCGGAGGATTATCGGGAATTGAGTGGGAAGCAAGTTGAGAAACTAGTGGGTTTAAGTGGTTATGGAGCTTACTATGAAAGGTTTGTTATCTGGTTTGGGCTAAATCAGCAACAAATCGAGCATTAAGATCTTTATGGATAAGTTTATTGGTGACAAAGTAAGAAGCATTAAGGATTTTTCGAAGGATTTTGGATTGTAAGTATGTATTGGATACGGGATGAATTGGATGGTTTAGTGGAGCTCCAAAGCTCAACTCCGTACGTCCATATTGGTCTACAGTCATGTAAATGAGTCTTTTGTAATTAGTTGGGAGCTTTGAAGAGAACAATATTAAAATTAAATCATGGTATAAAAATTAATAACAGATATAAATCAAAAATATGTACTCCTGAGTATATTTTCTATATGTACTTATGAATAAAAATTGATTATCTCTTTCAAGTATATAGATTTTCATATAACCGACCCACTTTCTTAGTAAGCATTATTCTACTTCTAAATAAAAAAATAAAATGAGGATGAGACCGACGGATTGTTAATAAAATGTAACAACAAAATAACACTATTACCGTAATTAAATTTTAAATTAAGATTCCGAGAAAAAGATAATATATTTGCTTGGCTGTGTATGTAAGTAAGCGGGGAAACATTTACTCATCCTTTCAAGGAATTCAGGTTGTAGGGCCCAGAATAGAAGTAAAATTTACCTCTCTTGCTTATGTAAGCACCGCATTTACCTAGGCTTACCAGAAAGTGGTGAATTAAATTTGAAAACGTCCCACTTTTCAAGCCAAGGTTATAAAATAAATAAAAATTCTATAAATGGAATCGAAATAAGTATTGTTTAAAAGTAATGTATGAGATCACAAAAATTGATTAACAATCAATTATATATGTAATAAACTGCTTTATAGTTGTTTGTAAGATGGAAACGTCCCTATGTCCTCTAAATAGGACAAAAATGGCGAATTATACTGCGAGTTAACAACCTTTTCTAGACAGAATAGGAAGGTAAAAATTTATTCTATGGATCCGCCACGAAATAAATGTTCTGAAGGCCTTTCTTACTGCCAGTGTTGTACAAAATTTAATCGTGACTAATCTCTGTGATTAATTTAGTTTTAATTGCCACCTTTGATTGATTTTTTTTTTAAACAGGATTAAATTAGTCATGAAAATGACAACTTTTTTTTCCGTATTAAACCTTTTATTGAGTAATTATAAATAAACAATATAAATTTACAATATAAATATAGGTGAAATATATAAATTTAAGATATGTATATATAAAATAAAATAGTAAAATTAAAAAAAAATAAAAATAAATAATTGTAACAATAAAAAAAAAACAAAATTAAATTAAAAGTTCAAAATACAATCATATTTTATTTACAATATACACTCATCCATGAGTGGAGGGACAAGCCAGCTATAGAAAGGTCTCAGCTCTTCTCTCTCAGGAAATAACAACAATTAACAAATTTAAATCTTAGCTACTGATCGACAACTAACAACTAATAGAAAATTCTAATTATTATTCTCTTAATATATGGGTGATTTCAAAATTTCGGTACAATTTAAGCCACAAAGGTATTTTGAAAATTGAACAGAACATAAAATTTAGATTTTAGTTTACATGGCCAAGTACCCATTGTACCATTATGGACTCCCAACAATAATGATATATCTACATATATAACCGGAGTAATTGACGTTAATATATAGCATTTACTCACTCCCTAGGGTGGTCACAACTTGAAAATACTTGCATTTCGAAAATATTTAAGGCCTTCTCTTACGCTTATTTTGAAATATGAAGGGGTATTGTTTTCTATTTTTTATTACAATTAATAAATAATCTTCGAATTTATATAAAAAAAAATCCTAATACTAAACTGATATATAGTTACAATAATCGAAAGATTGATTAAAAGGAGGTGAACAAATGAATGGTATTTAAAAGAAGTAAGCGAGAAAGCATTGCGAATTGAGATGGGTAAGGAATTCCAAAATTTTGGTGAGGAGTATACAGAGCAAATTGTCTGAGCTCTGGTATTCAAAATATGAATCGAAGAACGAAGCGCAAGGATTTCATAAATATCCGAAGGATTTTTGGATTTTAGACACTGGAAAATAAGGGTAAAAATTAAGTATTGTCGTCGAAAACTTGGGATCCTAAAAATGAATCTTATAAAGGAATTCAATAATCTCCTCAGCCTTATTTGAGATGTATATAATAGCTAATACTAATTTTTTTTATATCTTGAATTGTATATGGTAAAAAAATAGACTATTAAACACAGAAAAAATATAAAAGAGAAACAAGTAATTGCTGAATGGAGTGCCATGGAATAATATTGTATCCATGGTAACTGAAAGAAATAAAAATAATTATAGGAAATGGTTTAATACTAATTGAAATAATTTTCAATATAGAATTTATAATTAATGATCCTAGGTGCTCAAGGAAATAGTAGAAGGAAGAAGCACAAAAGACAACGCAGGAAAGGTTGTCACTAAAGAGGACTGCAACAGATCACAATAGAGAAAAAGTGTTTTTGGTATTGGCATATGAATTTCTGCACATAAATAAAAATGAATACAGGCATACAAAAGAAGTTTTCATTCATAAAATGAGTAACTAACTGTACGATACATGGGATGTGTGCAGAATTTCCAGAACGGATTAGGTCTGAAGAATGGTCCAGTTGCTGCAGATGGTAATTTGGTATTACTAAATTATACAGCTAATATAGAAATATTACTAATAATAATAGTAAAATTATTAATATAGCGAAAGTTAGTAGGATATATACCCATGTGCTAAGGACATCGACCGAGTAAAAGCTAAGAAACAGAAACTCAATTAGTGATCAGGTAAGGTTGATCAGGAATATGTGAGTATTGCTTCATTAATAAGTGATGATTTCGAGAAAAAAAAAAAAAATATACTTGTCAAGTTAAATAAAATACAATCTTATTACATGAGCGAAAATCGTCAAATAAGAAACATCTCTAACCCGGTGAAAACACTTGGAAAATCCTCTACAGCAGAGTTGAGTTAACTTACTGCTCCGCTGAACAACAGGAGCTCAGAAATGGATGAACACGTTTTACTAGAAAGGTCACCTATGCCTAATGAGTGAATCGTCAGCTATTCTTGTTAATTAGGATTGAAAAATAACTAGCGACTTCAAATGATTTTTTTTTTTTTTTTTTTTTTTTTGAAGACTAGTTTCGGATGTTAAACATTCGTCATCAGTTCAAAAGAGGCATAATGCAAGAGCTTCTAAGAGATATGAGGGCAGACTGAGTGTAAAGAGGCGAAAGAGGGAGTTTGGTAGTTTTTGAAAAAAAAAAAAGCGGTGTATATGAACTAAATTGTTATTACTGTAAAGCTAAATTCACGGACGATCAATAAATCAATGATTAAAAGAAAGTATAAAGGCACACAATAATAAAACGGAAAGTTCTATCTACGCTATCCATTCAAATAAAGATAACAATAAATCAGGGAAGAAACTATAATATAAAGTAGAAAACATTATAAAATTAAATATTTACGAATCATTAGAAATAATAAAATACTTCAAAATCAATTCAGATTTTTGTTTATATCACCAAATAAATATTTTAAATTTGTTTTCATTAGGTACAGGAAAACCTACTGGTCATAGGAAAAATCTAAAGAACCACCCATTTATCTGAGATCCTCTCTCTATTTCTACTCAGACTGCTCAAGGTAAGAATCATAAATACATACACGGTGCAACTATTTATTGTTGAATCAGGGCCCTCTCCAAAGATTTTCGCCATTCATCTCTATTCTGTGCAGCAGCCATCCAGTCTGGTGTTCCAAGGATGTTCCTGGCATCTGCACGGACGCTATCCATCCATCTCATTTTGGGTCGTCCAACTCTTCTAGTTTGATAAATCGCCTCGATAGTTACATTTTTTGGAATTTTGTTCTGATTCATCCTGGCGATGTGCCCCGCCCACCTGAGCCACCTCACACTGATCCACCTAGATATGTCTGTATCCTTGAAGAGTGCGTAGATTTTTTGATTTTATCTTCTTCTCCAGACATCACCCTCCCAGATCGGACCAAAAATTCTTCTCAAGATCATTCTTTCAAAGATTAGAAGCCTATTTTTAACTATCTTACTCCATGCCCATGCTTCAGATCCATATGTGAGAACCGGACGTACAAGGACTTTGTATAGCCTCACTTTAGTCTTGTTGGTTAAAAACCTACTTTTAAATTGCTAAGCGAGGCCAAAATATCAGGGGCGAAAATTCGGTTGCTTTAGTCATTGTCCACATTTCTGAGCCATAAGTAAGGACCGGGTGGATCAGCTTCTTATAAATTCTAAGCTTTGCAACCCTGGACAGAACTCTGCTTCGGAAGTATTTTTGCAGTGAAGAATAGCATCGGTTTGCTGATAATATGCGTCAGTTTATTTTTTCTTCGATCCTATTTTTGGAATTGACTTGGGCCCCTAGGTATAGAAATTTTTTTTTTTTTTTTTTTTTTTTTTTTTTTTTTTTTTTTTTTTTTTTTTTTTTTTTTTTTTTTTTTTTTTTTTTTTTTTTTTTTTTTTTTTTTTTTTTTTTTTCCAAGCCCCTATTTGGATGAAAATGAAGTTGGATAGGATTTCATGGATGTTTGGCCTTTTTCTGCACTGTGTGCACTGTAAGGCCAACAGGAAGTTATTGAAATCTTGGGGTGTGGGTTTCAGAAACGGTGGTGGTCCGAGCACTCTGGTGTCCGTGAGTACTGCCACTGTGGGTCGTGTCAGCGCCAGCAGTGCTCGAACTTCTTCGGTCTTCGGGCAAAGTCCGTTGCAGTCTAAGTTTAAGACGGAGAAAGAATTCATGACTGGTTCTGTCTCGTCATAACTTGCACCAAGAGGGTGATCTGTTCCGCAAGGTTCTGGAGGGTTAACTGCATTGCTATGGCCCAAGGAGGAGGGATGTCATTCGCTGGCTGTCTGGCGTTCGAATGAGGGTTTACAGGAGGTGCTGGGAGGGTGTTCTGCTGAGGTGGTAGTGGGGATAGGATTCGGGTGGTGGGGGTAGGGTGGCTGGTGGAGGGGGAACTCGCTGTGGCGCTGCAACAGTGGTGTTCATTTGTTGAACTTGTCCAGCCTGTCGAGCTCCCTGATTGGTCCGCTGGGCTGGAGTGGTGGATGGCTGCTTTTTGGCTGCAATGCGTTTTGCCACTTCTTCTTCTAGCTTTTTTCTATGTTGGCAATTTCTAAAAGATGCCACGTGGTTTCCACCACAGTTGGCACATCTTAATTGTCCAACATTTGGGCACTGTTTGATGTTATGTATTTCGTCGCAGCGAACACATTTAGGTTCATAGCCGCAGTGCGCTTGAATATGGCAAATTGTTGGCATTTATAGCACTTGGGGGGAGGGGGGAAGGGAGTCTTATTGAGCCTTGTAGGACTCGGCTGTTAATAGTACTCTGTTTACTTGGCGGACCTTTTTGATATCATCTAGGGTGACACCCAGAGGGAAGGTTATTATAATGGGCGTTAAGTCGACTTTTGACCCATCTGGCATGGTCCTTCTGAGCCTCCTTACATTAGTGATTTTGAGTTCCTTGAAGGCCTCCTTTACATCTTCTGGGGTGAATGTGATTGGTAAACCTTTTAGGGTATAATTTACCAGTTTGGGTCTTGAACTTTTTGGAGTATAGGTACGGTGGCCTATTTCAAATAAAGTCAGGCCGCAGAGGACCTGGGGTTGATCATCAATTGACTCCAGGAAAATTTTTACGTTTTTCCCCGTTTCCCTCAACAGATATTTGGTTACCTTAATTTTAGATAAGTAAGTAATTAACTCGCTAATTTTCCTGTTCGCCACTATTATGGGTGGTACTCTGGATGTTGTTCCTGAAGCGGCGGCGGCTGTGTCTTGAGGTATGTTTTGAAGAGCGGTGAAAGCGTTCTGGGTGTGGGTTGGCGTCGGCGGCTTGTGGGTGATTTTTCTCCCTGTTTTTTTTTCGAGGCGCCTTAAATTCTTCCTCATTGTCCGTCTTCGGCAGGTCTGCTTTTTGATAAGCGCTGAGGTTCCTTGTGTTAACCATTGTTTGAAGTAACACAACACTCACTTAATTAAAAACACTGAACACAAAAAACTGCACACACGTGGTAACGCGTTCCCGGTAACAAAGGCCCGAGAACAAAGAGCTTTTGAACACAAAAGACTTGTGAACAAAGAACTGATATGATAACAGAAATTAAACTCGTGAACCTTCAGGTGTAACTCTTGGTATAGAAATTCTCGTTCCTTCTGTAATTTGTGAATCCCTATTTCGACATTTCCTTCTTGCTCCTGTTGTTGGTTGGTTGTAGTCATATATTTTGTCTTTCCGTTGTTCTCTGTGGGACCCATTCTTGCAGCCGAGACCTCTAGTGCTTCGAATGAAGTAGCTACATCTCTCTATGTTCTACCCATAAGGTTTAAATCGTCGGCATATCCAAGAAGCTGAACAGATCTATTCAACAAGGTCCCTACTACTTGTATTTCTGAATTTCTCACAGCCTTTTCTAAGGCTATATTAAAAACAAGGCAAGCCAGCCCATCACCCTGCCTGACACCAGTCTCCGTAGTGAGCCCTCTAGAAAAATCTCCACCAACTTTAACGTAAGAGATATTGTTCTCCATTGTTATTTTCACTAGTCGAACAAGTTTATGGGGTATATTCATTTCTAACATGGCTATATAAGCTTCCTGACGATTTATGGAGTCATAGGTCTGTTGAAAGTCTATGAAGATGTGATGCGTGGAGATCTGGTATTCTGCTGTCTTCTCCAGTAGTATCCGGAGGGTAAAGATCTGACCAGAGGTTGACCTTCCCTTTCGGAGTCCAGCTTGGTATTTTCCAATTTCGTTTTCAGCAAGAGGTAGCAGTCTGCCGTATAAGATAGTTGAAAGGATCTTGTAGGCGCATGGAAGTAGCGATATACCTTGGTAGTTGCAACAGTCCAGTGCGTTACCTTTTTTATATATAGGGCAAATAATCGTTTTCTTCCATCCCCTAGGCAGTCTTTCTTCCTTCCATATTTCAATTAATAGTTCCTGTATCAGCTTAATCAATTCATAAGGAAAATATTAAAACCAAAAATTCACCTTAGAATCATGGAATGAATATAAAAACATCCTTTCTGATAAAATATGTCTACGGAGTGTGTCAGTTCATTGGGTAAGGCACTAGACTCCTATCTCCTGTGACTGTGTTTGGTTCTGGCTGAGACAGATAATTATTTATCCTGTTTATAGCTGTGGATTAACTCGGTCAGACTAAGAATACCATCCTAGGACATAACCAGCTTCTATGAAGTGGGTTCCCTGAAGTGAGAGAAACAACAGGTAGCTGAACATGATTTTATTCAAATCATTTCCTTTCACAAACCTTGGCCTAAAAACAGCACAAAAGTCTGACGTCTGGAATTTTTTTTTTGGATAACTATTTAACTTCCTATTACCTTATTTTTCAATCTTTTCTCTTTGACAGATATTTCTCTGTTCCATACGGCTCAAGACTATCTTCAATTTGCTTGATTTAGAGTTGTTTACCTTTGAGATAAATACTCATACCACTGCTTTATAGAATACATAGAGTATTCTATATATACTCGACCCGATAAACTTACGATATGTCCTTAAAGGATAAACATCCGCTCTAGGTAGAGAATCACATGCTGACTTCATTTTATTTTTAAATTTATTAGATTTTTCTACAATAGGCCATAATCGGGCACCCTATCTTATATTTAATCATTTGAATGCATTTTAAAGTTGATTTACACTAGTTTATAACAGCCGATTAAGGCAGGCAATTACACACACGCGCGCATATAAAGAGTCCTTGAAATTATAAAGGGTTCGTTCAGGGTGAAAAATATTTTCAAGGAAAAATAAAAAAGAAGAAACCCTGGTCTAGGTGATGTGAAGCTAGATACAAGAGGAAAAAAAATATATATTTAAAAAAATAATTCCTTCACTATTTTGCAGATAACATACACTTTATGAAAGTGGGAAAATATTGTTATTAACGCCTTTTCCAGCCACTAACGGACAGTAGATAGCAAGCTTTAATGTCGCAGATAAAATGATAATAAAAGAGGGAATTTGAAAGTGGTGTAAGGCGGAGGGAGGTGTAGGGCGGGCCTGAGGAGTGAGGACAATAGGCTGGACCTCCTTTACCGGGGCTAATCCTCCCTTCACTTATCACCCCCTCCTCACCCCCCTCTTCCCCGGCCCTTATTTCAGGATATCTTTCCACCCCTGTAGTATTATCCTCATACCTCAGGTGCTTAGCATTATGTTCACCCATCGCTATCTAGTTAAAAGCACAGCTGAGGAAATCCTCTTTAAGAGGATAAAAGCACCCTTTAGTTCTATTCAGAACCGCAAGAAGTCTAAATAATAGTTCACCATATTTACAGAATTGCAGTAAAAACTAAAAAAAAAATAAACACATTTTTTTTTTAGTCTCCCTGACTGGAAAAAACAATAGCACCCTACAAAAAATGGATATCTCTATCTTTTTCCCAATTTACATTTTAAAATTGAAATTGATCAAATTACTTACTGTAATTTCTTAGAATGTTTTGTAGTTACATAACATTTGTCGCTAGAACCTGAGTTGAGGAGCTGTATCGGCTCGAATAAAAAAAGTCAATTTTCAAAACCGCTTTTATCTCTCAACTAATTTTATTTTGAATTATAATTGATTGTTAATTTAATTAAATTATTAATTCTGTACCTCAGAACCAGAAGAGCGTACGTCACACTAGGCTAACGTTTCAAGAGAATAACGTTTGTCAGGCACAATCATATGTAAAGACTTACGTTCTTACAATCCTTAGAAAATAGAAAAGGCGATTTTTCAAAGAACATAAGTAGTTATGGCTTAATTTAATATAAAATTCTACATACAATGGTACAATAATCTGAGAATTGTAAAATTTGGACTTACTATCTTCTGGTTCTGGGGTACAGAATTAATAATTGAATTAAAGTAACAATCAATGATAATTCAAAAAAGCTATTCCAATTGTGACTTTTTTTACTGAAACCTATACACCTTCTCAACGGTTGGTCCTAGCGACAAATGTTATATAAGAAAAAACATTCTCAAATAAATTTCTGATTAGTAAACAGTCCAATTTTCAATCGTGTCAGAATGAGTGAAAAAAAAAAATAACGTTACCTCAAAAAAGTGTAGATGCCCTACTGAAAGACATATAATATGTAAAAAATTCAATACCTAGTATAAAAATTAATTTTTAAAAAATTGACAACTCTAAATAGAGGTGGTCCCATAAACATTGAATTGAAATCAACACAGCGCTTTTTAAGAACAATTAATAAGGAATCACTGTTATGTAACCATCCACTATAAACATATTACTCTATGGTGACTAAATCTAAACTATGTTTCTCTCTCTTTAATTTTTAAATCCACACCTGTCACTTATCATGTGACAACAAACAGATGTGATGATTGTAGTATACAAGATAATTGGCATGCCAGGCATAAGGGAGGACAGTACCCAGCGGTACTTACTCCTAACATGAAATATAATATTTAGTCAATTTTAACGGAGTAGATCTCTCAACCAACTCCTTTTTAGTCTTCTTCGGGTATTATCTGACAAGCTTTTGGAGGCCATAGTTCGTATTAAGTTGTTGATATAACCGTATTGTTTGTCGGGAAGTCTAGATGTGATCTTGTACCACGGGTATGCGTAAGTCTGTGTGTAATGTTCCCTACTATTTCATCACTGCCACACCACTATCTCGTGTCATTCGAAAGTTTGTTGCAAAGACAGGATTAAACTGCCCTCCTTGGCTGATCACAAAAATAAGTGATCATAAATAGTGAATAGGCTTATAAGAATCGATAATTTCATTGATTGTCCTCTAATGCTCTCTGTTTTGAAGTAAAATATTATTTGATGTTTGTACATGTAGGTTTAATCTTAAAGTCGGTTTTTATTTTTGTTTTTTTCTAAAAATTAACTCCATTCTATTTAATAATTTACTGTTAAAAAAAAACCTATTTCGACAATTCATGCTTCTCAATAACCTTTGAAAATATGTTAAAAACTATAGATAGAATTATTAAACTTGTTATTAAACGTGTTCAGTTTTTAAAAATTGAATACAAGCAAAATACATTATATTAGGGTTTCAAACTTTAATTTAATAAGCACTACCCTGCCCATGTCAATCCCTTAATAAACGAGTGTAAATGTTATTCTGAAGTTGGAAGACTTTTCTACAGAGCGTCTGGATTAGGAAGTTAAGTTTCCAGGAGTTAGGGCACGTGTTACTAACCGGTGACTACAAAGGGAAAGGAGCACCTAACTAGTAAGGAAGATGTCAAAGAGATAAATTACTTTTTTGTTTTTTACAAATCAGCAACTCGGAAAATAATAACTTAAAAATTCAATTAAATTATTTTATTCATTAACTGAAAACTATCAGACTAGAAAAAATATCCGATAAAATCGTTGTGTAAGAGGGAAACCACGAAAGTAATTCAGAAAATTATAATATATATATATATATATATATATATATATATATATATATATATATATATATATATATATATATATACTTATATTTATATTTATGCAGTTTAAATCAAAATAGTCCAGTAAAATCCTGTATTTCAAAAGTCCTGTATTTCAGTCGGAAAAGAAACACTCCTCTCTCTCCTGAACTCCGTCTAGGAAATTCCATAATACCTTACACAAACTCTCATAGATTCTTAGGAATGATATTAGATCGTAGATTAACTTGGGACTCTCACATCTCCACCCTAAAATCAACATCCACAAAGAGACTAACCATATTAAAATATCTTAGTGGTACTTCTTGGGGTTTCGACAGAGTAACATTAATAAAAATATATCGCTCTATAATTTGCTCCAAACTAGATTATGGCTGTTTTATTTATGGTTCTGCCCGACTCCGAATAGTAAATAAAATTAATACCGTCCATCATACTGGGATTCGTTTAGCGACAGGAGCGTTTCGAACAAGTCCTATTCTTAGTTTGTGTTGTGAAGCAGGAATACCACCCTTGTCATTCAGAAGGAAAAAGTTAGCAATTAACTATATCTCCAAACTTCTACCTTATCCCGAACACCCAGCACACAAATACATTTTTAAACCCAGATTCACCAAAGCATTTGGAAAAATGTCGAACTCAACACTCCCTTTATCAGAAAGAGAAAATATGGCCATTAAATTCCTCAAAGAATTACCTGTGCACAAACAAGAAGTTCATACCCCTCCATGGACAATCAAATCGCCCAAAACACTGCTTCATTTAACCCGACTTTCCAAAAATAATACTTCTCCTTGTGAATACAAATCCGACTTTGCCCGTCTACTTAAAAATATACCAGAACCTTTCGTAATCTATACTGACGGATCTAAATCTGACGATTCAACTGCATCTTCCTTTGTTACCCACAACTCCACTCATAAAATAAAATTACACAAATTATGCAATATATATACAGCAGAACTTAATGCAATAGCATCAGCACTTCACTACTCCATATCAATAAAACAAAACAACATCGCAATAGTAACAGATTCACTAAGTTCACTAAAAGGTTTAAATAACATGTATCCCAAACATCCAGTCATCTTAAAAATCCACTACTTCCTCAGTATACTGCAAAATTTGGGAAAGTCGGTCGACTTTATCTGGGTACCAAGTCACATTGGAATTATTGGCAACGAACTTGCAGACACAGCAGCGAAGCAAGCACTTACACTACCAGGTCGTGGCATTGCTATTCTAACACCTCAGGAAATGAGCCATCCCCTCAAAATTAAAATAATTGAAAATTGGCAATGCACGTGGAACGAAAGCCCACCAAACAAGCTGAAAACAATAAAAAAGTCAGTAAATCCTTGGGTCACATCAAGTCGTCTAAATCGCAGAGAGGAGGTTGTCATGACCAGATTGAGAATAGGCCATACAAAGTTAACACATTTACATATCATTATGAAACAACCACCACCTAAATGTCAGCATTGCAATAGCTCTTTAACAGTTAAGCACATATTTCAGGAATGTTTCTTTTATCTACCAAAACTAACTAAATTAGGGCTTACAACAATTATCTCGGACGTTCTTGGCAATGACGAATCTAAAGTTAAATCAGTCTTAAATTTCCTAAAGGAAAATGAACTACTGAACAAATTTTAATTGATTTTCATAATTATTATTATTATTTATTTTTTTTATTTATTTATTTCCTATTTACTTTTATTTTATTTCCTTCTTTATTTCTTTTCGGAAATTTATTTAATTTCTTAGGGTTCGGATAGGGGCTGGGGGGAGGGGGGCGCTTCCTGGGGTCGGGGCGGATCGGTCCCGCTTGGTGGGAAATGCGACATGGCTGCTTGGGCTAGTTATGCTCCGAACCTTGTGAGGATTTGGACTTTTCCATGTAGAAATGTAAATGGTTTTTATCCACATCCTACTTATAAGCTTCGTATATAATTTAAATAGAAGAAAATATGATTCATATAAATAAGCAAGCCGTGGCGCATTTCCTGCTCGGCGGGTGCGGCTCGTCTCTCCTTGGGGGTGCGCCTCTGTTCGTGGCACCCTTCCTGACCCTAATCTTCTGTGAAAATATACCTATATATATAACTACACAGGCATTGATGACCCTAGGGTTTTATGCCTATAAACCCCAACAAACAAACAAACAAAGTCCAGTAAAATAAGGGTTTGCCAAAGAAAAAACTGCGGAACTTTTATTCTCATCGGATCTTTATGTTTTTTGGGGTGCTGAATCCGAATCTGAAGTTTGCTACCACGGCAACCATCGGCTTCATATTCAAAATCGCTAAAAACCGCCAAAAAAAATCATTATTTTTGTTTTTTTATCTATAACACGATAACGAAGCTTTTTTCGAAGAAAGTCTTCAACTATTAATTGTACCTGGAACTAGTACCTACATAATGAAAAAAAGAAATCCGAAATCGGACCATTTTTCGCGAAGTTACGTAATTGGGAAAAAATGGAGAAATTGGCCTACTTGTCGTCAGCCCCACAGCTCCGCGAAAACACGTTTGTCGTACTCTTTTGGCTATAACTCTGAAACTATTTGTCCGATACAACATTACTTTTTTTCATCTTAAAGCTGATTAAATTTACTATAAGAATCTATAAATGAAGTTTTAATCAAACCCCGTAAAATGTATATGCCAGCCCGCTAATAAAAACGTACTGTTGTATAATCCAAGTGTTTTTTGGCACATTTGTCGCTCTAACTGCTCAAATAATTGTTCGATCCCAAATTCCTTTTTTTATCGCAAAGCTGATTAAATTTGCTATCAGATGCTATATACGTAAATTATATTAAATCCTTTAAACCACCCAAGCTAGCACGCTAAATATGTATGTTTTGGCAAAATATGTAAACTATGACATGTTCAGTAGACTGGTGTGGGTATTTCATGGTGTTAATTATAAGTTACATATAAAAGTTATAATAGTAAATTTAACCACCTTTATGAAAGAAGATATTAAATTTTGGATCGGACAAATGGTTTTGGAGTTATAGCGAATAATGTGCCAAAAAAAAAAAAAAAAAAATGTGTTTCACAAAAGTACGTGATTTTCAGCGCGACAGCTTTTGTATTTCAAGAATTTTGATACAACTTTCATATATAGGATCTAATTGTAAATTTAATCATCTTTCTGATAGAAAAAAAAAACATTTTGAATCGGACAAATACTTTCGGAGTTATAATGAAAAATGTGCCGATAACCATGGATTTAACAACAATACGGGTTTTTAGGCGTCTGGGATGCATATTTTAAGGGACTTGATTAAACTTCATAGATACATTCCAATAGTAAATTTAACAAGCTTTTAGATGAAAAATAGTAATTGTAGATCAGACAAATATTTTTGTAGTTATAATGAAAAATGTACTAAAAAAAACTTGGATTTCACAAAAGTACGGGTTTTTAGCGTACTGGTATGTGTTTTTGGCCCCTTAATCTCTTTAACTCTAAAAATATAGGTCCGATCTAAATTCTTTTATTCATATTAATGCTGGTTAAATTTATTATCAGATCCTATGTATAAAATCGTTCATGAAATTATTTCCGTACAATGTACAGTAAAATAAAAGGCCTTTTTTAGGAATGAAGTATATAATAAATACGATAATATGCATGTTAAAAATATTTTATAAACTCACCTATTGGTATTTTTCAAGGACTCCCTTTTCGAATCTCAACGAAAAAATCAAATCTAGTTGCTATAGAAATGACTGTATAATTGATCACTTTTGATCACGCCGAACGTCAGTGAAGATTTTCTGACCCCACTCTGTCAGGTACAGCTGGTACAAGGAGTTGGTGGTAGTAATGAATAAAAACTGATCTTTAGTTCATGTTTATTATAATAACATAACATATATTTTATTATAATAACATCACTAACAACTAACTAACACTGGGCTAATCACCCGTAAAAATGATGACAATTAAAAAAAAAATAATAACGAAAAAACAAGAAAGGTAAAAAAAAAACAAAAGAAAAATAATATATAATATATATAAAACAATTATATATATATTTTATATATGTTTTATATGTATATTTTCATATTATTGTATAACAATAGTACGTTAAGAATCACGATATGGATAATAATATGTATTATTATATAACGATAGAAAGAATATATAATATAAGAATATAAGTAGTATAACTAATAATAGACAGTTGAAACTGTAATTGTGTAAACTGTAATCCATGGATTTTGGCACATTTTTCATTATAACTCCGAAAGTATTTGTCCGATTCAAAATGTATTTTTTTTTCAATCAGAAAGGTAGTTTTTTTATACATAGGATCTGATAATAAATTTAACCAGCATTAATATGAATAAAAGAATTTAGATCGGACCTATATTTTTAGAGTTAAAGAGATTAAGGGGCCAAAAACACATACCAGTACGCTAAAAACCCGTACTTTTGTGAAATCCAAGTTTTTTTAGTACATTTTTCATTATAACTACAAAAATATTTGTCTGATCTACAATTACTATTTTTCATCTAAAAGCTTGTTAAATTTACTATTGGAATGTATATATGAAGTTTAATCAAGTCCCTTAAAATATGCATCCCAGACGCCTAAAAACCCCCATTGTTGTTAAATCCATGGTTATTGGCACATTTTTCATTATAACTCCGAAAGTATTTGTCCGATTCAAAATGTTTTTTTTCTATCAGAAAGGTGGTTAAATTTACAATTAGATCCTATATATGAAAGTTGTATCAAAATTCTTGAAATACAAAAGCTGTCGCGCTGAAAATCACGTACTTTTGTGAAACACATTTTTTTTTGGCACATTATTCGCTATAACTCCAAAACCATTTGTCCGATCCAAAATTTAATATCTTTATCATAAAGGTGGTTAAATTTACTATTATAACTTTTATATGTAACTTATAATTAACACCATGAAATACCCACACCAGTCTACTGAACATGTCATAGTTTACATATTTTGCCAAAACATACATATTTAGCGTGCTAGCTTGGGTGGTTTTTAAAGGATTTAATATAATTTACGTATATAGCATCTGATAGCAAATTTAATCAGCTTTGCGATAAAAAAAAGGAATTTGGGATCGAACAATTATTTGAGCAGTTAGAGCGACAAATGTGCCAAAAAAACACTTGGCTTATACAACAGTACGTTTTTATTAGCGGGCTGGCATATACATTTTTGATTAAAACGGGTAAATTTAATCAGCTTTGATTAAAACTTCATTTATAGATTCTTATAGTAAATTTAATCAGCTTTAAGATGAAAAAAAGTAATGTTGTATCGGACAAATAGTTTCAGAGTTATAGCCAAAAGAGTACGACAAACGTGTTTTCGCGGAGCTGTGGGGCTGACGACAAGTAGGCCAATTTCTCCATTTTTTCCCAATTACGTAACTTCGCGAAAAATGGTCCGATTTCGGATTTCGAAAATGGAGAACGACTTTTTTTTTGGCATTATGTAGGTACTAGTTCCAGGTACAATTAATAGTTGAAGACTTTCTTCGAAGAATTTTATGTCATCAATTCATAAAAAGGGTGAAAAAAACAAATGCGAAAATTATCGAGGCATCACTGTCACATCAACATTTTAGTCGACTGTATGGAAGAATTTTGCGAGATCTAATAGAAAAGCTTCGTTATCGTGTTATAGATAAAAAAACAAAAATAATGATTTTTTTTTGGCGGTTTTTAGCGATTTTGAATATGAAGCCGATGGTTGCCGTGGTAGCAAACTTCAGATTCGGATTCAGCACCCCAAAAAACATAAAGATCCGATGAGAATAAAAGTTCCGCAGTTTTTTCTTGAAAACGGCCTTTTGGAGCCTTATTTTCCTGGACTAAAACAACGCGAGTAATCATCAAGGTTACAAAGCAAACGTGTGAGAAGTATACAGGATATATATATATATTGTAACCTTGATGATTACTCGCGTTGTTTTAGTCCAGGAAAATAAGGCTCCAAAAGGCCGTTTTCAAGAAAAAACTGCGGAACTTTTATTCTCATCGGATCTTTATGTTTTTTGGGGTGCTGAATCCGAATCTGAAGTTTGCTACCACGGCAACCATCGGCTTCATATTCAAAATCGCTAAAAACCGCCAAAAAAAATTATTATTTTTGTTTTTTTATCTATAACACGATAACGAAGCTTTTTTCGAAGAAAGTCTTCAACTATTAATTGTACCTGGAATTGTATATATATATATATTAACTTTTTTAATGAAACTTACAACTGTACATACAAATACAGTAGACTTTCGCTAATCTAGACCGTTCCTTAATGTTATATAAAGATAGAGTTAAACCATAAAATATAACCACTTGAGATACGCATGATTTCATATAAGAGTCGATACATTTAGGTTGATGAATTAAATTCCACTTCTATTGGAATTATTTGATTTGAAAACGAACATACTAACATTTTCCTTGGCCCAATATCCACCAAAATAGGAAAAGAATTGAGAAAATTAGGTTGAAATCCTGAATTTAAAATAGTTCAACTATTGTCATGTTATTTCCCTTCACCTAAAGACAAAATAGACTCTTTCCAAAAAAGCGGTGTATGTGAATTAAAATGTAATGACAGTGAAGATAATAACATACAATACATCATATATAACTGCAATCCATTTAAATGGAAATAAACAGATAAAGACTCGGAAGTGCCTAATACATCAAGTAGAAAATCGCCTAAAATTAAATATTTATGAATTGATATAATAGAAATAATAAAATCGTTCAAAGCCAATCCAGATTTTTGTTTAAATAACCAGATATTTTGAACATTATAATATAATTGCATACCCCGTCGCGGTTTCACCTGCTCTCATAAATAAAGAACTTATATTATTTCAACTAATATTTTCATTTATTAATCGATAAAAATCTTTTATTGAAGTATGGAATTTAACGTTTTAAGTTCGGCGAACCTCGTTTCTGGCCCTCAAGATTATACATTCAAATTATTATTATAGTAAAATCTATTATTCTAAACCTTCCTAGAACTATGAAGATGTTGTAGTTACAAGTTGGTACAATTAGATTTAATATTTTTACCATTGCAAACTCTGTTGCAGAATGGCCACATATCAGTCAATTTTTAAACAGCACTGGGATCCATCATGTGGTATATTTATAGCTTTTTTATTAAAATTGAATTGAAAATAAGTAATTTTTATCATAAATAGGTCTATATAACACCGTACCTTTGTAACTTCTCTCGAATGGTGCTCGCCACCTATCGGTCGAATATCAAACTTCTCTGCACACCACAAATTGTATTATTGCTAAACCTTCCTTGAACTATACAGATGATGTGAAAATTTGGTTCAGATTGGTTAAGTAGTTTTCACGGTTAGTGATCACAAACGAAAAATGGCTTATCCTTTTATATAATAGTATAGATATAGAGATAGATAATCTATGCAACCAAGTGCTGAATTTGAAGTTTTTAGAACCGAAGATGAATGTTTACCATACGAAACTAGTTTTCATATAAAATAATTCCAACAGAACTGACAATTAATTCATCTAGGGAACTAATAATTAAAGATAAAAATAAATAATAGAACTAGATTTACAAAAATAGATACTAGTTGTGCTGTATACATAAAAGAAATACTAAGTAAATAAATAAATAATAGCAGATCTTTTAGAAGATAGAAACAAAAATTATTAATAATATTTATAACGATTGTTCCGTTCAAACAAAAGCGCATTGTAACAGCAGTGTTAAAAATATCGTTTATTTTTAAAAAAATCTTCATACATCAGACTTAAGAAGAATATTACTAATTTATTTCGAAGTCGAGAAATAACAATGATGTTGTATATTAATAATTAGAGATGGGCCGACTTGTCGGCTAAATATAAATAGAAACATTAATGACATTTTATTTATTTAATTTTTTACGCTTAAAATAGGTTGATTGAAATGAAAACATGGCCTTTATTAATTATAATTATTATTTTAGATTCATCATCACAGTTCGTTATTTATTCTAAAAATAGGAACTCTTTTTTTAGATTACGTTAATAACAAAAAATAAGTTCAATATCATCTATAATACTGAATAAAGACTTATGTAATATTTTTTTTTAACTACTATTTTTTTTTTTTAGTCATTAATCATTAATAAATTAATGATTTAATTAAATTAATTCTTAATTTAAATGTGGTATAAAAGTAGAAACAAGGAAAGGAAACTGCTATTTTATCAATTTATTAAAGTGTTTATAAAGCTATAAACAAAGTGTCTCGAGTATGGCCGATATCACCCGAATTCCAACGGAAGCAATGTTCGTCTTGAGCGAATAATCGGCCTTTTTGGCAGCCGACATGTCGGCCCATCTCTGTTAATAATTTATTATTTGATTACTTTAAAAGATTTTTAAAAAATTGGAATTATACATGAAAAAAATAATATACGTAAAATTTACTGTAAGCAACTACAATTAAATCACGGAGTAGGTTTACCAATAATTTGAGATTAAATCATAACGACTGTAATGTACAGAGCTAATTCTGTATTAAATATGACTTATGGAGTTAGTTTCAAAATTAGATTCAGTTAAATTGCTATGTAAAGCAGAATAACTGGTTAGGTAAGCCGCAAACCCAAAAGTAAATTGTGTCACTTCTATTCCAAGAAGGTTACAATAATAGTCTTTCCAAACTTGAAGATATTCAGATTAATTTAAACAATTTATCAATTTATCTTTTTCCAGTTACGTGGTTAAAAACTATCTTTAAAAAAACATTAGAAGGCAACAGTAGTAAAGATCCTGCGTAGCAACTATTACGTAACAGTTTTACTGGCTATTAGGAGATTACTTTTTACCGAAACAACAAAGGAGACATATAACAGATTAGGTAACGTTCTTCATAATCAGTATTTCACAAGCAGATCGGCCGGTAAATGTGTTATGTATCTACAGAAGGCCCTTTCCAGGCCAATCTTGAAAACTGGCTTTCCAAGAAGCCAGAAAGAACCACCTTAAAAATAAATAAGCTATTCAAAATATACCACGATTCACTTCAACATAATTATATGGCGTTTCTTTCGAGTATAACCGCAATATTCAACAGCAAGTAACAGGGGATGGGTATCGTAAAATAAATATTGATGTACCATATATCGTATTTTTTCTTTTCTTTTTTTTTTTTTTTGGAATGACATTTTAAATATTCATATCATGTTAGAATGATATTCCTATTTATTTCATCTTTTAAGTTAATTAATTTCACAACATAGATAGAAACAAAGTTATTTCAAGGGCGCTTATTATTAATTAAACAGTAGGCAGTGGGTACATATACTTAGCCAGATGTAGTGATGGGTCGTTATGGGGGGAACGGAACTTGGAACTGGTTCCAGCAGTGCGGCGCTCTTACGGTCGAAGTAGACAAAAGTCATTCTTGACGGGAAAGACTTATAAAATCTTTATAACATTTTAAAAACAACATCAATTCGACATATTTCAATTTTTTTAAAACGGGCTTCTAAAGAAAACTCTCAGTTAATCATTTAAAAAACAATATATTAAAGATCTTTGAATACCAATTAAGTTTTTTTAGACTTACAAAATAATAACTAATATCACAATAATAAAATTTACAATACATGAATTGATTAAGGTAGATCTGAAAATTATATTGATACACTGCTCGTTGACATACTCTCATCAGATGACGTAGGTGAGATTGAAGTGAATCCTAAGAATATTCGTCATCACCCAAAAGATATTTTTTAATGTCCTCTAAATTGTGCTTTGAATTTGAGTGGCTTGCTTTCCTGCTTGCATGTTAAAGGGTCTGAAGATATTAAAATATTAATATATATACACACATATAAAATATTAATTACATCAATGTTTTTCAGGTCTATGTTTTCTGAAATAAATAAACAGAGAACCATTCAAAGCAGGAATGATTTGTATATTCATGGTTTATATTTGTTATTAAATCAAGATATTTCAAAAACTAAGAATGTTTTGGGTCGAAATTGAAATATGTCGATTTGAAGTTTTTTTTTTTTTTAAATGTTAGAAATATATTAGGAAAAAATGTTATTTAAAGATATTAAGGAAAAACATTATTCAAAGGTATTAATGAAAAAATGGTTATTACTCACCTTCTTCGATGCCTGCCATACTAAAACTTCAAGTGACGTTGATGTGTACTTAACATTAAATAAGAGCCCAATAAATGAAATTGTATCAATGAGACAGATAAGCGATCTGCCAATTGTTCAAACATGATTTCTATCCTTTGCTTCTGTAATATGGGTTTAAAAGCTACAATTCCTTATCATTGAGGTCACTATGAAAGGATTACTAAAGGAAACCAAGTTAGAAAAAATAATCGCTTTTTAGACTTTTGTCCATTGGCGGCCGCACAGTGGGGCAAAATGGCCCAAAATGGGTAAAAACCTCATATTTTCTAAACGGTTCGTGCTATAAGCTTGAAATTTTGGAATTATATATTTCATGAGGTGCTGAATTAAATGAAACCATAATCAGCTTCATCAGATGATCAGAAAGGGTCAACATTTAAGAACAAACAGCAAAAAAAAAAATTAATAAAGCAATTTTGGGGTATATTTATATGCTATAGAAGCTGCTACATAGAATAAAACCATAAACAGAGCAATCTGATCATTAGCATTGAGCCATGTTTTCAATTTATAAATTAAAAAAAAAAAATTAATAAAAATAATTTTTAGAGAAAAAAACAAAACCGACTTCGAGATTAAACCTACTTAAACGAACTTAACTAAAAAATAAAAAATAATATTTTAATTGCTTCAAAACAAAACCCGTTAAATGAAAATCAATGAAATTATCAATACTTATATACCTATTCACAATTTATGATCAGTTATTATTGGAGTCGGTGCCAGCCAAGAATGGCAGTTTGATCCTCGGCAATACACTTTCGAAGGGCCCGAGACAGCGGTGTGGCGGAGATGAAACAGTGGGGACCTACATTTATTTAGGTATACAAAAATAATGAAAAAAAAAAAAAAATCATAAGATTTGGGGTTTTTTTCCACGTTTGCCACACTGTGGGCCGCACTGTGCATCGCTCCACCACTCCGCGCATGGGTATCTTCAAATTAAACCGCTTTCTTTGAAACTTTCTGTTCTACCGAGGGAGCTCGGCTTCTTCTTTCGGATTCAGAGAAACAAACACAAGGTTTTACTTATGTAGTTAAATGAATTTTTAGCTATTTGTTTAAAAGCTAATGGAGCAGTCACAAGAATTAATTGCTCTTTTTTCTCGGAACCAATGTAATTAAAAAATTCTCGCTCACTTGTGCACTATACGTGAGCTAACCCCCCCCCCCAAAAAAAAAAAAATCTTGATTGAATAAAACTATTTTAAAAGTATACATTTTTTTAATAAGTATACTTAGCTATGTAAACCTTCTTAATATTATAGTACCTATAAATTTTTTAATTATAAAATAGAAGAGGGAGGTTAACAGCTCGAAGTCACAAAATGGATGTAACGAAAATGCATGGTACATAGGTAGTAGGTTAGTCAAACTGACGTGGAACGAAAAGTGGAACAGACAGAAACATTCCACTTTTAACTCGGATCGGCCCTTCACTAGTATGTAGTAGGTTAGTCAAACTGACACGGAACGAAAAATGGAACGGAACGTAAAATTTCATTCCACTTATTAGTCGGAACGGCCCTTCACTAGCCATGTGTACCAGGAGTAGATGCAACCACCAGTACAAGTCTTACCAGTTTCCAGTGCTCCTAACATTAAAAACTTTTCCTCATTCAAAATATTTTTTAATGTTTTATACTTTTTTTTAATATGTATTAATAAAAAAATGTATTTTTTAATATAGAGAAAACTAATTATCGTAACGTGCGTATCGCTGTGACAAATATTTAAAAGGAAATATATCGATACAAAAGTATCGGATAGTAATAAAAAAAAAAAATCGATATTTTTGATATATCGTGTATCGTACCCACCTCTAACTGACATGAATTAATCAACTATAATTTATCCTTATACCGCAGATAGTAGTCACCCCACTGTATAAAAAAATTAAATAAACAGAGCCAAACAACTCTTACACGTCAAGTTAAGAGAAATAAATATAATTATATATTGTTCATTATATTTCCTTAATAAGATAAATGGTATTGAATTTCATGACTAAGTTAAAATGAAATAACTCAATTAATATTCTTCTATTTAAAAAAAATAAAAAATTATAGGGGGATTATACATGATTTTTTTTTTCATCAGATAGGCCTAATAGATTGTTTATAAAATATTTTTTAAGTTATGATTCCCAAAACCAAGAATATCATGAATTATATCAATTCAAAAGATCTTACACGTTCGATCCAGCCCTGAAAAATAAATTAAACTGAGATTTCAGATAATGAGTTGCAAGAAATGACATTCCACAAAACGTTTATAATTTCATCATTATACATATTTCAAAGATAAATTAAACGAAAATACAAAAGTCCCTTGAAGTCGATTTTGGCTTATCCCATTCATCGCTATAAAAGATATTGGTCTTCGATAAATCTACCGCGCGAGATATTTTCTTCTAAATATTTTTTCCTTTCTTCAAGGTTGAACTAAGTGATATTCACTAAAGTTCACTGTGGAAGTATGATATGAGCCTGATAAATGAGATATTACAAAAATTCAAGTTAATTTTTTGTGAAATTTGGAGACTTATTACAAAAGAGAGATATTAAAAAAAAAATTTTGATCTATTATATTACAGTATACTCCCACATATCGGGCGCAACTGAAACCGACACCTCTTCGGATAAGGGAAAACGACGGATAACCGAAATCATCAATTATAATTAGAAAACCATGTAGGTAGATTAAATAAATAAATAAATAAATGTTTTCAGTTCAGAAGGTTTTCCGAGAAAAATATTACGTGGATGGTATAATGGTGGCTTCGTTTTCCTTTCTAGAATTTTTTAATTAATTTTTCTTCTCAAAATTATTGTTATCATAAATTAGGGATTGGATATTATTAAGCGAATATTTATTTGTGTAATAAAATATTGAATTACTGTTTTATTTATTGTATGTATCACAAATGATTTTATATGTTACACGTAAATATACAAATGATACATTAGATAGGGACGTAGAGAGTTTCCTGTTTACGGCTTTACCTTAGAATACAGAATGGATAAAAATAACTCTGAAGAACGAACATTTATAATTTAAACAAATAATTTATTGATATTTCAACTGAATAAATTATAACTTTATTATTTTTTTTTTATTTTTTATTGCGCAGTAAATTGTAATGTTATTGGTACGGGACGCAGTAAAAAAAATCAACAATACTGGTTTTTGCGATTCCTAAAATACGATTTAGCTAAATTTCTCAACAACAGATATAAATCTAATCCCTCATTGAAAACAAGAACAGCAAACAGCTCGTTCCTAAAACTCTATCCAACTTTTATTCAAGCAGCAATGATCGAAGTGCAGAAGGAATTTCCCAGATAAAGAGTTGAACAACCTTCAGCAAGGACCTAAAAATAGACCCTCACGTATCTCCAACCCCTTCCCAAGCTACTACCACCTTTATAACAAAGCTTTTATTTTTTTTCTAGGTTGACAACCTTTGTTATCTTAAGGCGTACAGATTTTTTATTTAAAGCATATTATGCAATTTTAAAGTGTACCTGGAGATTAATTGTTTTGTAATAATTTCTGAACAAATTATTAAATAAAGTATAAAATTTATTTATCTATGAACATTGTGCAAGATTGATCAAAGTGAAAATTTCTTTCATTAAGAAGTTTTTTTATGAATTATTAATAATTAATGATTGCAAATAATAGCAAACAGTTTTACGAGTTTTGCGAATGAAAATTTGTAGGCTAACAGTATAATTCTTTTTTTTATCTAAATAAAACAAAAGTTTATCTATGGACAGCAAAATACAAAGTTTTTAGTTTTTAGTATATCTCTCAAATACAAATATTGAAATTTAGTTCATAAGTAAAGTTTTATTAATATATAACATACTATAATAATTATTTGTGAGTTTCTCGAATGTCACTTTGTAGGCTATCATTAATGGATCAAAATTTATAATTTTTATCTTGTTACATAACCAATCTCATTTAGTTTTTTTTTCTTATATTAAGCTACAAATTCAATCATACAAGACAATGCTTTCAGGGCTGTGTACTACAGTACACTTTAATTCGATCGATTGTTTGGAATGGGCCCCGTCATTCAAAAACATTAAATGAGGTTAAAAAACAAAGAAATGGTAATAAAATGAAAGTAAATTATTATTATTATTTTATTTTTTATTATTTTTTTTTTTTTTTACAGATTTATTCAATATTAGAACAATAATAAAGCATTAAAAAACAGTGAATTTAAATGTTTAAATGACTTGAAAAGGGTTAATAACAATAATGAAGATCAAAATACCATTGACGAAAAACAATTTTAGCAATGTGATGTTAATAAAGTGCATCAAACTTAAGAATATCATCATAAAAACACTAGTGATAAAATTATGGCAAGAGTAATTTATTATTTGTTTGTTTGTTCCTGGGCGCTACAGTCCTTGCAGGACCTGGGACTCTGCCACCATCCTTCTCCATTCCTCTCGGTCCCTCCGCCCTCCCTCCATAATTTATTATAAAAAATAATAATAGCATTTTTTGTTCATAATATCTAGGTTCCTACATACAGCAAGAAACAACCCTTGTGAGTTTGCTGTAATATTAATTAGATTTAAAGACGTAGGTAGTTGATGTATACAGTCATAGACACACAGCAACTAAATATAAATTTTAATTTATAATGCCGACGTTTCGACTTGCATTGCAACCCTTAGTCAGGGTGAGAGTGACAATCAGAAACTGTTGGAAGCCTATTATCGATTGAAATATTGCCTCATTTTGGCAATTTTTTGATGGATTTAGATTGGTTTAGGAAAAAAGTGATTGATGTTTCAAAGGAATTTTGAGTTTGATCTTGATGGGTGCTCAATGGATTCAAACTTTTACTGTGAGCAGCTAACAGAGTTTATGCAGTTTTAAGATCAGAGTACCTTCATTGATGATCAAGAACCAGGCCATTTTATAAAATAACACTGCCCCTCAACATTGTTTGGCCAAGGAGTATACGTTGATAGCGCAGATATTGCACAATATAACAGATTATGGTTTGTTTACATCAATAACTCATTTATTAAAAAAAAGTTGAATCTTTGATAATTATGAAGAGACAAAAATTTGATGTTAAGAGTGCTTTGCCTCAAAACCATAAAGGTGGTACCGGCATCAAATCCAAAAACTGGCAGAAACACGGGCGAATGTAGTTGAAAACAATAGACATTACCTTGAAGAGTAGTATTCAATGATGTTTAAAATATTTTATCTGCGATAAAGTTATTCTTATGCACAAGGACTTTTGGAACAACCTAGTAATACCATGGATATAGCATACACATATTTTGTTGCATACATACATTGTCTGTCATGTGCAAATGTAAAATATTCTTGTGATAAATATATAGGGAGACTGTTGTACCTTGATAACAATGTACCTTGAAACCATTGGCATAGCTCTTGTTGGTGTTGCATTCTAGCAGATGTTTTGTGAGTTAAGCTATTCATGTTGGGTCGCAAAGCCATCAGTATACTTTCATCTCTCCTGGAGAAGAGTTTCTTTGTTTTTACTGACATCTTCTGATTTTGGTTTTTTTTATTTTGACTTGCCTGGAATATTGTTGCCTCCTTTTTTTTTTTTAAGGTAAGTGATTGATTGCTTGCTCTCATGTACTATTAGATATCCCTTGGAAAGGTGCTCAGTCGATTCGGGATAAAGAAAGAACGAGGACTGAGTTACTTGCACTTTTTCTTATGGTGTGTCATCTTGTACCTAGAAACAGACCTGTAAGGTGTTCAAAACCTCTAGGCCCTTGAAAAACTTATTTTTTTTGCATTTAATTTTTTGAAACACCTGAAGATAAAAGGAAGGAATCAAATAACCACCTGTCAATCCGTCTCAGATGAGCGCTGCTGTTTTTCAAGTTTAGAAAGTTTACTACTTGTTAAATAAGAATATGCTAAAAGAAAAATACCCAAAGACCACTAAAAATTGGGAATTTAATCCTATACAACTATTGGATAGCATCACCTAGACAGGCCACTAGAAGAAAAAAAAATTCATATAAACTGAATTGTGGGTGCCAACAGCAAAAATCAATAATCAAGTGTTTTAAGGTACCACAGTTTCCCCTATGGAAGTATATATATATCTTTTTTTTTTAAATGCTTACTTCCATTGGTTTTTTAGAAGAATAATTCCAAAAACAATATAGTCAATTTAAAGAAGAGTCTTTAGTCAGAAAAGAGTCAGAAAAGAACCCACCCAAAGCACATAAATTATTTTAAATATTAGCAACTTTAAAAAATAACAGGAAGTCCACAACAGTAAAATACAGACTGGAATGAGCTTTTGATCAAGAACCAGAATTCACATAAATTAACATATAAAACATTTTGTCAAGGAATAAAACAAAGGACCAAGATGAATAGAAGACCAAAATACTTTATGAAAAATTGATGATAATGGAATACAAATACACATCATTATGATAATAATCAATTTAATTAATTATTATTTATTTTTATAATTCATTAATGATTAGACATACAGGCATGTGCATAGAATTTTAGGAATATCTGGCATGATAACCAGGATGAAACAATCTATTCTGGAAGAGAAGTAAAAAGAATGCTTGAAAGAAGTTTCCTAGAGGAAGAGAGAGACAAAGATAACGATAGATGAATAAAGCTACAAATGATGCAAACAATTTAAGAAAAATTTCACAGGATAGAAGACAAAGGCTCTTTAAGAGGTTAAGACCCATACAAGGTTGTAATACCATATTTTAAATTATGCAATAACAATTTTCATTGCACTTTTTCTTATTGGATATCTGACAGGGCAGATATAGTTCTACTTTAGTTAGACTATTGTTGTACATTTGATCAAGCATACAGGGTGATTCCCTCTTAGTGTAAAAAAAAGAAAGAAATTGAGTGAAATTAGACCAATAATGAAGAAAAATACTGCTGACTGCTCCTTTCTATTTCAATCCATTGCAGATATATACAAATTCTAAGGTATTTTTGGGTAACCCTGATAAGATATTTTTTGCTTTAAAAGATGTAATATCTCCACTCTGCTCAAAGATTTTTTAAATATTGACCACATTTATGGTTCAGCATTAAATTTCCTATAAGTTCAGAGCACATGTAACCTTGAATTTTACAAACTTGGGACCTAAAGAATAGCTTTTTTTCAGTACCACTAAACAATACCAATTCATAAAGTGCTTAAAGTTTATCTATTTTCTTTAAATAACTTATGAGATTCCATAAAAGTGATTACTGTAATCCTCTTCTAGTATGTGGTGCTAGGATTCCATTTATAGAGCTTAGACTAAGTGTCTCATTAATAGATCAACTTTTTTCTTCTACACTTTGACTGCGGATATTGACAATGTATTGTCATGGCTAGTTCCTTTCCATGAACGAGTGTCCACACGTAGTAATCATGTCACTTACCATCACAAATGGTTTTAAAAACTTTTAGCTCAGAGAATGGATGATGGTCTAAAGACTTCGCAGTCAACATGCTAATCAATGTCATGCTTTCTAAAATATGACCATAAAAAAGTACTCAAAAGTCATAATATATATTAGTAATGTCCTTACATGTAACCTATTAATGTAATCTCGCGGCAATATAGCTTATAATGAATATATCAAGATCTACTGTTTTAAGTAATAACATATTTTATATGATGAAGAAGTTGATTCCTAGTTACTAAACGATTTAATAATGGAAGAGTTTATAATTACAGAACCTACTGAATTTAAAAAGAACTATTTTAGAAGAAATAATACAAGTTCACACAGAATATTGCAATAATGAAAAGATGAAACAAAGGTTTAACAACAATATAATTAATTGAAACTAAATTAGTGGATGAACATTTGTCTGAAAGAGGGGAAAAAAAGTGTTTCGAAATTGCGCCAATGCTTGAGACTGAACTAGCTTCATGGCGGAACAGCTAGAGAAATGCCATCAATAAGGTATATTAAGATATCAATGGGCCAAAGGCCATAAAAATTATGATTGTGACCTTTGGAATAGGATAATATTTACCAATGAGTGTAAAATCGAAATGTTTAGTCTTCAGAGGGGCCAAAAAGTATGGAGAAAAAAATACAGCAATGGAAATAAGAAATATAATTCCATGTTAAGAATGGAGGCAAGTGACTCATAGTCAGAGGTTTTTTAAATGCTGCTGGAGTGAGGTGTCATGAATTTACCGATGACATAATGAATCATATAGATTATATCGACATAATAAGAAGAAATCTTATTATAGTCGGTATAATAATCTGTGCTGAAAAATTTGGGATTGAAGAAAATTCAATTTTTCATCAGTATAATGATCCCTGGAATTCTAAAATGTGGTTTTAGTAAAAAACACTGAAGTGGGTTGTCACTCTCTTTAAGTCACCACACATCAATTCTATTAAGCATTTGTGGGAATACCTAGAGGATCAAGTTGGGAAAACATATGTTTCTAACAATCAAAATTTATAGGACGTTATTATTAAAAAATTACAGTGTCTTTAACTCAAAAATTAGTGAATTCAATGCCATAACGCATAGAGTGCATACTGAATACTAGCTTGAATAGGTTGGTAACATGTAGGATAACCCATTGTTCCTGCCCTAGTTGGAGTACAGAAGGACGTTATGCCACAATAAACAAAAGCCACAGTTGGCCATACTAAATATTAATTGTAAACGAATGTCAATATTAAATAGAAATTTCATTAATTGTACAAATACTTTTGAATCATGTTATTATTGCTGTTTTTCAATTATTATTTATTTGTTATTTTGTAACATGTTCTATAAATTCAAAAATATATTCATTAATAATAGTGCTGACCTATAAATTAAATGGTCTTACTGTTTTAAAGCAATCCTATTAAATAATGCTAATATATATTATTTCTTATGATTTATAGCAGCTGTACAAATACTTAATTTTAATTATTATTAACAAATTTCAAGATAAGGATTATCTTTGAATAGAATTTATATTGGCTAATATACGAGGGTGAATCAAATATAAACGGTAATTTTCAAAATTATATTTATTGAATAATATTATACAGAAACTATACCTTCAACATTTTTCAATGTATTCTCCTGCATTATCTACACACTTCTGCCACCGATTTGGAAGCTTGAATATTCCCTGTTCATAAAAAGACTGAGGGCGAGTTTTTAACCATTCGCGCACGTGCTTTTCGACGTCTTCATTGTTTTCAAATCATTTTCTTCCGAGTGATTCTTTCAGGGGCGCAAACAAAAAATAGTCACAAGGGGACTGGTCTGGACTGTAAGGAGGGTGTTCGAGAGTTTCCCAGCCCATTTCTTCCAATTTATCCCTTGTCAACAATGCGGTGTGAGGCCTTGCGTTGTCATGGAGAAGGATGACATCTCTAATGGGCACACCTCGTCTTTTGTTCCGGGAACTGGTTTTTTGCTGACTGTAGCACCTGGCAGTAGTAAGCCGCATTCACTGTTCGTTGATCGTGAAGAAAATCAATGAGTAGAACTCCCCTTGAGTCAACAAAAATTGTTGCAAGAACTTTTCCGGCTGAGAGACGAGTTTTGGCTTTCACTGGGCAGCCTTCATCCTTCCTTTGCCACTCCTTACTTGCCATTTTCGATTCGGGGGTGTAATGGTGGACCCATGTCTCATCACATGTGACGATGCGCCTCAAAAAATCTTGGAGGAAAACGATTTGAAAACAATGAAGACGTCGAAAAGCACGTGTGCGAATGGTTAAAAACTCGCCCTCAGTCTTTTTATGAACAGGGAATATTCAAGCTTCCAAATCGGTGGCAGAAGTGTGTAGATAATGCAGGAGACTACATTGAAAAATGTTGAAGGTATAGTTTCTGTATAATATTATTCAATAAATATTATTTTGAAAATTACCGTTTATATTTGATTCACCCTCGTATATTCAACTTTTAATTAAATGTGTTTAACTGGATTTTTTTCTTAATTAATCATGATTATATAGATCATTAAGGAAAATATTGAATGATCTAACCTGAAAATTATTTTAACTCCTTTAGAAAGAGATATTTGATTATTAAAAACGTAAAATGCTTTGTTCAATCACAATATTATTGAACAGTATTAAAATATTTATCTACTGACCTCAGTTTTGCAGAATTGAAATATCTAACTCCAAGTCCATCCCTTCAGGTTTATGGATCAATTTCAGCTTTGAGAAATCCTGAGGATAAAGGAATACAAATCATGATAACAATAACAGATAACAGCAATAACTGAAATTATGAAACCTTTAAATTATAATTAATAAATAAACAAGGTCTATTATTGCATACTTTGTTGTTTAAAATGTTAACAATAAAACTGTTTAACAAATCATTATCTTTGACAGAAATATTTCTTTCCTATTTAAAATAAAAATTTGTATACATTAATTCAAATCCTACTAAGGCACAATCATGATTATGTAATCAATGATTAAATTATTATACATATTTCATTATTTTTTACATTTGCATAGAACAACATGATAGGTTTAAATTCATTTTGTAAGTAGCCTTAAAGTTTAAAATATATGCTGTTTTGTTATATATTATAATCAACATTAGATAAACCCATCCCTTCTCATAAAGATGCTGGTGGATGAAAAATTGGATAAGTGCCTGTTTTTCTGCTATAAGTTAAAGTTTTATTGTTTTGTTTTTTTCTGTAACAGAAGTCTGGTCCAACCTGCTGGCTAGAGAAGGCCATTTTTCAATGTTCCTTCAATGTTGTGATGATGTGGGCCTCTTAAATGTTCTTATGTACAGAATTGTCAAAGGATTGGAGGTAGAGGATCAAATGCCTCAATCAAACGAAAAAGTTAAGCATAGAGTAATGCGCTGGTTAGAGGCTAGACGCTAGAAATCGCACAAGTGGAAGATAAAGAAGAAGAAGAAACAGGGTTAGACACAAATCTTATTTGCTACGTTAATTTATTTTCAATATGTATAAATAGATAAAAAGTAATTTAAGTGTCACGCTTTTAAACTTGAAGTATATGTTACTTTAATGCAAGGATCCTAAGAAGATAGAGTTATTATGGCAAGAAAAAGATTGAAAACAATAATTATAATAAACAATATATAAACATAAACTTAAGACAATAATAACAAAAGAAACCTAAAAATGAATTATTTTAATACATCAAGTCTGAAACTTGAATCATAATCCAATGAATGGATTAAACCTATCCATACATCACCTCTTTGCATGACAATAATAATACAAAATTAGATATCTATAACTGCATACCCCAACTACCTACATCTTTAAATACTTCTCAGTCAACAAATACCCCATCAATACAAAATTAGATATAATGAGACTTAGGAATATATTCAAACCATATTGATATACAAATAGATATATTTTCCATATTTATTCATATATCTTAGGTACTAATGCACTGAAAACTCCAGATAAACCCCAGAGATTTATAAGAAAAATATAAAATCTTGATCACGAATATTTGAGAGAAAATTATAATTTTTTTCAATACTTGAATAAAAGAATGTTATATAAAACATGGAAAGACATTAAGAACATTATTGCCCTTATATAATGTTTAAACATTTAACTTAGTATGTACTAATAAAAAAATTGATTAAAACATAAAATGTAAAAAATATGTTGTGTTCAGTTATCCCACACAAAAAATAGATAAAACAATGAATGGGCAAATATAAGCTTTCATATTTTATTTCCTGCATTAAGAATAATGAATAAATTTATTACTTGTCGTTCATGAATAAAAAATAAAGACTGTTTATTCTTTATGTAAACTAAAATTTGCTTGCTCATTTTCAATAGCAATTATATCCCCTAACTTCAACTGTTTATATTCTATTACTTTCATAAAGATGTTAATCATGCAGAAACTATAAGGCACTAAAATAAGCTCACATCCAAGGAAGCCAGCTGAAAGGCTTGACTTCCATTGATTCCATAACTTATCATAAACTTGTATAACAGTAGAAAATGTGAAATGAAAGCAAATTTTTATTTTCATAAAAATCATACTTAGCATTATGTACATCTGAGTTGAAAGCTCTATAAACTCAAATACAGAACCTCAGGAATGCTAACGTGGAGGTGGAAGAGACAGTACATTCCAGAGACATAAGATGAGAGAAAATGTGGGAAGAAATTTTTAAAGAAGTTAAAATGTAACGAGAAAGTATTACTATAATGTAAATTCACAGTTATCAGAGGTTTAAAAAAAAAAAAAAAATTTTGTAAGGATTTGATGCCCCTGAAATGAGGGCAAAAAGACAATGGTTGCACAAAGATCCTTGCTCGCCCTATGGTAGAACTCCATTAAAAAAAAAAAAAACATTTTGCTTCAGCTCAATAGATTTGAACTCATGAGAAATTCTTCAAGAGCATGCTATTCCATCTAAATCAATTCGATTTTAGTTATACGATAATGTACAACAGATAACATAGATTTGTTAAAGAGGTATTGCAATGTTCAGTAATATCTCCATGATATGATCAAACTGAGTTAGATATGGCCAATTTGCATTTGCACAAAATTCAATAATTACTCAATATATTTTTTAGATGATTGAAATATTATTGTTTCTTTTGAATTTTATATAGTTAATATATCGTAGTATTTGAGTAGTATGAATAAAATCATATCTACAACTAATATTATTATTATTTATTACAAATATTACAATTAGTTACTATTAGGAAACTATGAATGAAATTTATTGAGCAATTATTTTTTTATAATAATATTGAAGTAAGAGGAATTCAAATTAAAATCAATTAGAATACTTTATACCTAAATATTAACAATTGCAAATAATTACACTTAAAGATGACTCATTGGACTGTTAAAATGAATGAAAAGGTTCAATTTGAATTATGAGACTTTTCATTCCACAAAATGGCCGACAAACTTACTTCCTGCAATGTATACTTCTTTAACAATATTCTAATTGTACACCAAACCCTTTTTTTAAATTTAATTTTTAGAATATAAGATAAGTGTTTAGTTTATTTTTTCAAAATTAATAGTATAAATATTAAATCAATATGAAAATAAAATAAAATTAACGTAATTTTCTCAGAAGGCGCTAATTTTGAGTTCCATTACAGTGTTTTAGGTGTGTTGTTCGTTTTTAATCGTGTTATTAATAATACTTATTTATTTAATTTTCTTTTAAAGTACGTAAAAGTTTAAAATTTCTAAGTGTCTGCTCTTAAAGTGCTGTGTGAATTTCTTAATAATTTATGTACTCTTGGAATCTAACATAGGTAGGATAATATATGTATGTGGTCATTATTTTAAGCTTTACTGTTTTAATTGATCGTTACTTTAATAGATTTAACAAGATTAAAAAAAAACTACCTTTTCAACTGAAAGTAGCCTGTTTGAAAAGGCTCTTCTTAAATTTGGTAATTTTGAATATGCTAATAAAATGTTTTGCTAATGTTCAAATGTAATTTAAAATCTTATTTTATCAACTATATCTTCAAACTCATTGGGTATTCACCTTTATTACAACTATTGTTTTATTAATTTGCATTATAATTTAGAATACATTGTCAACAATTACAATCATGATGATCCTTCAGAGGAACTTGATGGTTTATATGAGGATTTACTTTTTTTATGATTCTCTGAATTAAAACCAGAAATATTGTTAATGCTTCCTTTCATTATTAGGAACTTCTATTAATTTATACATTCAGTATGAAATCATTTCTTCTATTTGCTCTATAATATTCAGTTCAAGGATAATTTTTGATATATGGATTTAGAGTACAAACATTGATGATGATACTTATTTATAGAGATGAATCAATCATAAGAGACATTTAATTCTTTGTCCCTTAGTCTTTAATTTTCAGTTTTATAATGTGTAAAAATTAATTAATCATATTCACTATTTATTTTTGTAAAACATTAGAAATTATCTTGATTTCTGGTATTTAATAATGAATCCTTTTTAAATACAAATGTATGCCATTAGGCTTGTTATAAACTAATTATATTTCTAGTGGCTTCAGTACAGGAAGTAGGCCAAACCTATGTCAGCCATTTTGTCCACTTTGGTTGTTCCAAAAGTTCTTCATCACTAATAAGTTGTTTAATTCTTTGAAATCTCTCTGGTCTTCTTGCGAAATAAGACAATTATCTAAAGAAAGTAAAAGGGAATAAGATAGGTATGAAATTTCAATATTTTAACATTACTGTATGCCTATTGCTTTATACACCAGGCCAATTCTCACATTTTGAGAATAATCATCCATCCTATCCTCAAATTTTATACTAGTTTTGTCCTAGATGAATATCAAGAAAACTTTTTTCTTTTTCTTTTTTTTTTTCCTTTCAGCATTTATTTCCATCCCCACTCTTATATTTTATTATGAAGGTATTTTAAAAAGTTACATTCAGAATTTGTCAAGTTTATGGAAGGGATTGTCAGTTTTTCTGACTCAGGGAAAAAAGAAACAACCGGCTCACTACCGAAACACACACATTGAAGGTTCAACTACAACTCTGTATTTTACCCAAGCATAACATAGAGGGCAGAGCAGGACGTGCCACAGCCATACTTTCTGACACTCCCCTTCAATTTCAAGATATTTTCTATCATTATAGTTGAAATTGTCTCAATACAAATGCATATTTTTACATGTATACATTAAAACAAAAATGAATAAAGAATCTATAAAATAAACTAAACTTTTCTGAATTTCATCTCTAAAAAATAGTCTTTTTCCATAAACATTATCAGGATCGGTAACAGATTTGCAATAGGCATTGTCAAAGATTATAATTTTTTTCTTGACCTTCCCCCTCAGATAATTACGTACATCTATGGGAGTCCAGTAATTTCCATTTGTGAAATAATTCCTTTTTATTATTTCGTCTACTTGTAGCTTTCTTGTAATTTCCTTCCCTCTTTTGAACATTTTCCCTAGTTCTTCTCTATAAAGATCTTCAATGTATTTTACTTTTTCATACAATCTCTTACTTTTTGTTTTACAATTATTATTTTCACTTGTTCCATGCTTATTATTTTTCTTAATTGTTTCATTTATAGGTAGTTCTTCTATCCCTGGTACTTCTTTCTCTGTAGTATTCCAAGAATTGGTTAATCTAACCTCACATTCTTCTTCAATTTCTTTCTCTGGGAATTCTTTGAGAGTTGGCTCCACCTTTTTAACAGTAGAAATATCGTTGGATAATTCACCTTTAGGTTCTTCTTTTATCTCTGCATCTAAAAGCCTTGACTTTACATAATCCAATGCAAGGTCATTATCCATAGCTTCAAGCACTGTCACAATTTGCAATTTGCTCAAATTTATGAGGGAGACTTAACAAAAGATGACAGATGCGATCATCTTCCTCCATCTTGGATCCCATGGATTCAATGTCTCTGACTATGGCGTCAAATTTATTGAAATGCTCCTGCAAACTTGTCATGCATTTCAGAGTTAATAGCTTTTTTCTCGTAAGAAGTTTCGAGATGCTCTTCCTCTCAAAAACATTAGTTAACGATGCCATCATTTCCTTGGCCGATTTCGCGCTGCTAATATAATCAATATGGCGGTCGGCAACACAATTGATGATAATATTCATCGCCTTCTTGTCTTTTCTCTTGGCCTCATCGGTCTCCGATGCCCATCCATCTTCAATAGTTTCTTTAACTTCTAACTCATTCAGCAATGAGTTTAAACGAAACTTCCAGGTTTTAAAATTTGTATCATGAAGCTGCGGGTAAACAATTGAATTGTTGACGGCCATTTTCTACTAGTGACTTTAATGCTTTAAATTCCCAAATTTAATCTTGACACTATTCACTCTACACTAATAAACATAATTAACAATAACATCAACACTAATAATTAACTGGGCAATGATCTGGGCCCATAACTTGTCAGTTTTTCTGACTCAGGGAAAAAAGAAACAACCGGCTCACTACCGAAACACACACATTGAAGGTTCAACTACAACTCTGTATTTTACCCAAGCATAACATAGAGGGCAGAGCAGGACGTGCCACAGCCATACTTTCTGACAGGGATGTGGCCTGAAAATGAAACACACAATAAGATGATACTGTTTGTAATGGGAGAGGTCATCATAATGATTTTTTATTTGTATTTTCACATTATATATTTATTTCAAATAAATTTATTTATAATTTGATTGTTGATTATAATCAAACAGACATTTTACATGATGCAACCATTTAGTGATGGACATAATTACTAATTAATTTAGTTTATATTAGAAAATGTTTACTTAAATCATTACCATTTAATGCACATGTGTGACATTTTTTTTTTTTTTTTTTTTTTTTTTTTTGATACTCCCAGCATGTTCTATTGATGTTTGTTAGAATTAAATTCTTCATAAATTTTTATCACCATGAATAAAAGTAATTCATGTATATATGAACCATTTTAGAATTTTGATTTAACATGTCAAGAGCTATTTAATGAATTATTCACCTTCCTTACAGTTTCTTATCAGCCACTTAGAAATGTCTTATTTGTGTTTCTCTTTATTAATAACTGGCTATTAAGATTCATATAATTCACCATTTTATTATCAAAAGGTTATTTAGTTTTTTATTTAGGATTATTTAGTTTCAAGTAGAGGGCACCAAATGGGTCCCATTAACATTTAGGTTACGAAATATATGATATTGATGGGCAACATTGAGGCTATTTTTATGTTAGGCCATTTACACTTTATAGTCAATTACATTTTTGTTATTAATTTTTAAAAAAAATCCTTCAGTGGTAGCACCTAGAACAATATATGATATGATATATGATACTCCAGTATATAACAGACATCAATGCTTGAAATTTAACTAGAGAATATTGGACTTATACCATCTGATACTCTGATTAGATAAGAGTTTCATATCTGCTTACTAGTAAATAAAGATTTGAGGAACGCATGGTAGTCAAATGTGAAATTGAAGGTATAGTCTGAAAGTAGATAGGATTAAATACCTTGGTTTCATTCAACCATTTTTTTCTGGTATATTAATGTATACCGTCCATGATTCCATTTCAATAGGCTACAGTTACACAGTATTTCGTACCAACTGCATGCACAAGTTTTATTAATTAATTTTGATTATTTAATGATATGCTTTAAAATGTTTTTAACACTAAGTTTTGTGTTTGTAGGTTCTACATTATTTAGTGTATTCCAGCTAAATGCTGTTCTTTGTTTTGAATATTATGTAATAACTAGTTGTTGAATGGTAATGGCAAGAAAAAGAGTTAAGTGAACATGTGCAGAATTTCATTATACATGTACAAAAAATTTTTGTATAGTCTTTAAGTAAGTAGAATAGGATGATAAACTTTAAAGGGTAAAATAAACTTTATTCTGGAACTATGTCCTCAAGAATAATACAATATACAGAAATAAGTTAGATAGAAAAAGAAGGAATGGTCAAATGAGGCACTCTTATAGGAAGAAGTAAACAGGTCGAGAAGCAAGGTCTTTTAGTGTGAGAAACACATCTATTGTAGCCTAAGTGGGGAGGCTGAGATTCATTTCACAGAACCACTATGAAATAAATTTCAACTAATCCTCTATAATTATAAGTTTGAGGAGATGAATTTAGAGCCACGTTTCATTACAATATTTTAATATGTTTTTATTTCGTTAAAATATCGGCATGCTGTGTGAATTTTATTGGAAAAGAAATAATAAAGAAAACAATTACAACAATATTAAATTGACAGTATTTCCTCCTCGCTTTAGATGCCGTCTATTTCGAAGAGTTACTGAGCAGTAAATTGAAATTCTTTGTTCTAAGGACTGTAAATTATATTTTATTTTGTTCTTTATTCATTTAGGGTCGATTTAGTATTAAGTATTTAAGCAGTACCGACAAGGTTTTAGCTATAAGAAAGTACAACATTAGTCTCAGCATCCTTCATGCTAATTATGGGTTTATACTACTGTAAATATCTTTTAGTAAAGTGACTAATAAAGATATATGTTACCTCAGGGGACATTCTTTCTATTTTTAAATTTGTATTAATAATTGATCACTTTTATATTTATTTTACATTTGTTTGTATGAGTGTTTAACCTTTCTGATTTTGTTTATATTTAATCAGTGCCTACTAGAAAGACCATTCATTGTTGCAAGGGGAGCATAAAATATAGGAGTTAAGGATAAGTTTTTATAGCAACAATTTTAATTTACAGCATTTAATTTAAAGTTATTTAAACCTTGATTTTATATGATGAATTGTTGTAATGATCACAACCTATTAAAAATAAAATTTTAGGGATTTAAACAAGTATTGTCCCCACTTTCAGTTAAACTTTTGTCAATATTTAACTAATTCCTGTCAGAAAGACCATTATAAAAAGCAAAGTATAGTAGTACCACGTTGATCTGGTGGATTTTATGTATTCCAGTCAGCTATTTAAAAAAATATTTTAAATAAGCTCAGGTAAGAGCTTTAACACTAACAATGTTGATTAGAAATTGATGAAGATGATTCAGGCTATCAAATTTTGAGGTGAGAAGATCATTGACATTGTCATAGATGAATCATGAATGAAAAGCTCTGAAAAGCTATTTTCTACTGTTGTAAATTTCAGCATTCAGCATTATATATTTTACTGATATGTTTTTTCTTTAAAGAACTACTTTTTATTAATATGATTGATTAGAATTTTTACAAACCATTTTTCCAGTTAGTAAATATTTATATATACCAGTTCATAGAGTGATCCTCTTTCTTTCACAAAAACCTAAAAATGGTGGCAATAGTATGTATCATGAAGAGAAAGTGCAAGGATAAGCTGTATCATATATTAATTAAAGAACTTAGTTGTTACATTTCACATATTTCAATTTATCTTATTATTTCCATGTAGATTTACTCTTCTTCCAATGGAAAATTCACTGGTCAGCCAAAGTAAACACTTAGTTTTTATTAACATATTATAGCTTTATTCAGCTACAAAAGTTTATTAAGAGATTTAACATTATATGAATAAACTAGTCTGGGATACAGTCAGGAGAAAGAAAAAACATGTCTAAGAGAAAAATCTTTAAACAGAGGGTCGAATTTTCAATGAATGTATTTTTTTTCTTTAATATAACTTCAAATAAATATTCAAAATATAATCCATTGTGGTTCACTGTCATTTCCTATCTTTTAGCCAGTTACTTGATCCCACTGTTCAGGATGGCTATTGAAAATTCACTAGACAAAATAGACACTTCTATTATTCACTATTATTCTGAGTGATAAAGGATTTTACCAAAGAATCGGATAAAAGAATTCTGATTCCTCTGAAAGCAGGTACCGCGTCTAAGGAAATTAATACTTGCTATATATTTATTTGTGAATTTTTAACAGCACAATCTATTGCTAAGATAATAATATGGTGCAATGATAAATAATTTTAGTGTTAAACGTTTAGCTACTTAAACTGAATAAGTTATCAGTTAGTTTGTAAAATCATCAAATCAATAAAAGAAAAGAATACGATAAACTGTTTATACATTAACTTAGATGTAAAAGTTTTCTTCTATATAAAAAAAAAAAAAAAAAAAAAAAAAAATTGAGAAATCAATAAGTTCATTCACTGTAAGTTATGAAAGCATTTTAAATTTTGTACATTATAATTAAATTGTAACATTGGAGTGTTTGATTTTATTTCAAATGCTAGTAACTTAATAATTATTTGATCAAAAAACGCTCCATTATTCTCAAAAATAGCTGCAAGTTGACAGCTTTACTATACCATCTGAATAGAATATTGAATAAATACTTCAATTGAATTATTTATTCAATATTCTATTCAGATAATAATTATCTGATTAGATCAGCCATTTGATGAATAATTTAAATTTATTAATGATAGTGCCTATTTCTTGTTGGATTATTCAATTAATTTTTAATATACAAAATTAAAGAATCACCCACCTAAGATTATTGAATTCAGTTGGATAATTGTGTGAGTTAAAGCTTAAAATTTAGGTTTGCATGAAGAATGAGAAGTAATTTATATAGTATAATGGCCATAGTACACAGTAAAATAACTCAGTATTTTATTTATAAAGTTTATGTATCCAAGTATTGAACTAAAATAATATTTAAAAAAAAGATCTAATGAAATAAATTTTGAAATGTCATTAGCCTAATTCTGAGTCTAAAGTAAAAATATATTTATTCACAGTTATAAAAATATTTATTATCTTGAATGCCTCTTACAATTTTAAATTATTTCTCAAATTTCTTTATAATATATTTTCTTATTGAACTTATTTAGCTTTCTCATAAAAAATTAATATTTTTATTCCTATAAAGATTGCCCAAAATATTATCTATCATATTAATGACATGAGTATAATTGAGATATGATTGAGTGCATATGACTTCAATGCAAATATATATTTTTCTTATAAGTTATTAATAAGCAGGTTCTACTGATCAGGCAGCTGGATGATAATTCATTGGTGCTAGTTATTGATTAATAGCTATGACTTTAGTCAAGCTTATTAAGACTGATGGCCATAATGAACAGCGATTCAAATAATTATTTGAAAAATACATTAATAATAATGGATAATCTATAGAATTACCGGTTTTAATAGCTTTATTATTTTTTTCTTGCTAGTGATTTTTTATTCTCTCTTTTAATGATTTCCACCTGTCTCTAATAATTGATAATAATGGATTGTGCTAGTTTATAAAATACTGATTAATTGTAATCTTGAATCATATTTTAATTATTTTAGAACAGTTCCTCTCTTATGCCCAAAAAAGTAACTCTTTTTTCTTTACGTTAGTCATCCATTTTATGGAAAGCCTTTTGAAGTATCTATAATTTATCTTAGTGTCTAAAACTCCATCTTAGAATACTAAATTCAGGATTCATAAGTAAACTTTTTAATCATCTCATATTCAATTCTTTGATGAAGCAGTCATTCAATGGAATTTGAAGCTGCTTGTTCAAAGTTAAATTAATGGCTTTGTTAATTTTAGGTGATCTAAAATGTTTTGATTTTTTGTATCAAAATCTAAGACAACTAACTGATTTACAATCGGTTTATACCTTTGTCAATGTATTGTGTAACACTGATGGCCATTCCATCTTCTCCAAAAAAAATGAAAAAAATTAAATCTGAAAAAAGGCCCCCTTGAGCCTGTTGGCTAAAGAAAAAATAACATGGAAGATGTTTTAGGGGTTGCCTCTTTGAAGTTTTATGCTTATATGTATGATTACCAATATAGCTCCTAAACGGTTAGCAATTAATGTTATATGACAAAAAATATTCTCCATTTCATTTCTTACAAGCTAATTTTTGGCACATTTTTGATCTGAGCAACACCAATAGAGCTAAAGCATTCCTTTAAGAACATTATTATCTCCTACATGTTGTAACAACTCATGTATTCTCAATTCACACCCAATTACAAAAACATCAAAAAATACTGAGAAATTAAATATGAATTTTGTCTATTGATTTTTTAATGAGATGTAAAATATTAATGAAATTAGATTCTGTAATTAGAGGGCAGAACAACAATACAACTTGATCACATGACTGCATAAATAATAATGATGTATAGATGAATTACATCAGTTTTATAAGGTTGTCTTGTATATAACTTATACTTGTTTTAACAAATGAAGTTATTTAGTTTAATTATTGTTATTTTCTATTAACAGAAGCTATATTCAGTTACAAAAGTTTATAAATAGGGTGAATAAAAAAACGATCATTTTTCTACTAAAAATTACATGAAGAAGATTTTCTGGGATGCAGTCATGAGAAAGAAAAAACATGTGCAAGATAAAAAACTATTAACAGAGTACAAACTTTTCAATTAATGTATTTTTTCTTTAATATAAATTAAAATAAATATTCAAAATATAACCCATTATGGTACACTGCCATTTCCCATCTTTCAGCCAGTTGCATGATCCCATATTTTCACTGTTTGGGATGGCTATCGAAAAATTCCTGAACTCTTGTTTTGAATTCCTAACCCTCTAGTGCATAGTGTAGCATATCTGCAACATTATATTTATACTTATGCCAGCGAACTCTCTTTGCGTTTTCTGGAACTAAATCTTGTATTAGAGATGCTACATCATCCCTCTAGGCATGAGAGAACTTTGCATGCCCTAACTGGACCAAACATGTCTGTAATTGTGACTTACATCTTCAAGTCCTCAGTTGTGAAGATTCCTCCTTCCTACCAGTAAAGTGTTCTTATTATTTTTTATAACATCCATTGTGTTTTTTTTATCAAATAAAATTTCTGTGGCTTTTCCCAAGATATGTAGTTTATAAAATATAAATGAGGATAAAATTCTTGTTTTTTATTATCGAGAAAAATCGCTTTTTAGTTATGTGCAATATAATATATATTATTAATTAAAATATTTTGTGGGTGAAAGATATTATTTTCAGTATTTTTCTGTTAATAACCTGACCAAAACATATTAAAAAAATTTTATTAGAATTAAAAAAAAAAAAATCATGCACTAAAGGGTTAAAATGTATTTAATATTTTCCCTCTCAAGAAGTGGGGGGCCATGGATTGAAACAAATAAAAATTTGAAGGAGCAAGGTCTCAACTATCTGATGGGTGTAGTAGTTCTATACCATCAATTTTTTAAACCTTTCCTTGGTCTAATGGGGAGTAACGTTGCCAGGAATTGTCTTAATGGAACAGAACTCCTTTAAGGTTGACCAAAGCTGGAGAATGATGTGACAGCTTCGAGTACATTATCCAAAGGTCAGAGTTTATTGCGTATCCATCAGAAACCGATTCACGATGAATTACTCTTTCACAGTTCCAAAAGATGCAAAGCATTTATTTTTATATCTCTTGAAAATTTTTGAAGCCAATGCTGTGGGGTTCAAGGACATCTTTTACTTCAGTTCTGTTTATTTCATGAGCAGCTCCAGAGGGTGGACAGGATTTTTTTCCAATAATGTCAAAATAACAAGAATTTTATAAGACACCATCATGTTGCTTTTTCATTAAAAAAATTTGAAATAACGCTTTATCAAGAGAATCCCTTGTTGATAAATGAGCATAGATTAGTGCTCTAAAGATGAATACGTTATTGGTAAACAATAAATTGGATTAACGTTTTTATAATTCTTGAAATTTATGGGCATTTGATGAAACAATCATTTTTTTAAAATACATGAAATTGAAAACTAGTTGAAGTTTTTATTGTCTAATCTGACAATAAATTAAGTTGACTTCAAGATGTGTCTGGCCAGCTATTTTACCTTGTGAGGTTGATGTTTTATTACAGTTTTTAGGCAACACTAAAATAGCCTGTTAATTTGATTAGGATATTATAAATTAGTTGACTACTAATTCACAAATAAATTTAAATAAATACCTGTGGTATTCATGAATTGATCAGAATATTAATGAATAAAATGGTACTGTATTTTGTAATTTTCTATTAATTAAGAATTTATTTAAATGATACATTTAATTTTAAAACAAATTGAATTAATAAAACGTTCAAAATTTTAGTGGTAATGAAATGTTATCTTCTTGTGCTTAATAGTATTGTAGGCACATATCAAAACTAAATTAATAATTATAACCATGACTATAAATAAACAATAAAAAGAAAACTCAATTTCTCCCTTGCTGGCAGAAACAATAGATCATGGGATACGTCTATCTAAAATCTACTGCTTTTCCAAATATACATTTTAGAATTAAAAGAATCAAATTACTTAAATTAAATTAATAGTTAGTGATTATTTGAAATAAACAAAGTTGAGAGAAAAAAAGTGGTTTCAAACATGACTTTTTTCATTCAAGCCAATATAGCTCCAAAATGTCATAATCATGTATCAATATTGTGAACCACAGTCATCTCAAAATTACCATTCAAGTTTATTTTTTAAAATATACCTCTTACAATAACAAAATATTAATTATGGATATAAAATATAAAATAGTCAATGGATTAACGATAAAAAAAAAGATTATAGTAGAATGTTTTTATTTTATTACATTTGTATGGATGTTGGACAAAAATTTTCACAAAGATAATTTTATAACAAAATAATTGATATGTAGAGACATCTGTTTATTGAATTCTTTATTGAAAAATAAATCGCTTCATTTCTAATTTTAACTAAGTCTGATGGGACCTTGGTATCTGAAATCTCTTAATTGTATCTAATATTTTCAGTTAGTCCTTTTCTTATCAGAAAATGAAAAAGAAATAAGAAATGATATAGAGTCAAAAAGAGTATTGACGATTGTGTTTAGAAATCTTTATGTTATAATAATGAATTGGAAAATGTATCAAAGTAGTTGTGAATGATTTTTCAAGTGCAGAGCACAGTTTATTCTAGTTGTCATTCCTTCTTGGACCTATATGCTTGAAAAGAGTATTGTGATGTGCTCCCTAAAATTTTTTGATCTTAATGAATTGTCTTCTATAAAAAGTGAAGTAGAATGTTTTATAAAACTAAAGTTTTATTAAGATACAATGCTTATCAGCCGAAAGTTTTTTTTGGCTGATTACTATTTATCAGCAGCTATCAACCATTCAAATATCTATGCACATTTACTTTGATTTTGTTTTGAAGAAGATCAGTGATCAATTTTATTATTACTTACTGAAATGATGAGTGTAGAGGGATTACTGAAACAAGTATAAATGTTTATTCTATTAGAGAATTTTATGGAATTGATAATTCAACTATAATGTGCATGCTCAGCACTATTATAATTTCTTGGAAAAGATAAATGTGTTTCTTTCAATCCTCCAATTTTTGTTTAAAATATTATGAAGGTGTTTTTTAAATTGTTTATTGGTGTTTAATAAACAATATTGACGAACTGAACTAGTACATTGTTTTAGGAGATTTTAATTTCATTTAATTAAAGAAAAAAAAAATCATGTGTCATGAATCAATTAAAAAGTGTTGAGTTACAGAAAATAACCATTTGATATTGTTTTTTAAGTAGTTATAAAATGGTTATAATTAGTATAAAATACAATGAATTGAAGATGTGAAGAGACAATAGATTTTTATATTGATGATTATATAATTAAAAAGTGATATATTGTGACATATGTTTTAACTTATGCTGAAAAATAACTCACTTAGTTGCTACTTTTAACCTTTTCCAATATCTCCTCTTATTTCAGTCAGACGCCAGTCAAAATGAACAATAATTAACATTTAATTTAGTCAAATTGAATAAATCTGATACCGGTGAATTAGTTGATACATTTTCTTTTATATAATGATAATAATAATCCTTTATTTGTTCCATAATAATTTGTTATGTAAAAATTCAAATTTGTTTTTACTTTAATTGTTATTTTTCCTATACAAAGAAATATTCAATTCACTTAATATATATTAACTTGACAATCCATATGTGTATGGGTATATAAGTGAATATGTGAAGTATATATAAATATATATTGTGGTATCTGAAAATATATTCTTCATTCAATGTACATATAGATATAGTTTATTTTTTGTATATATCTTTTCTTATTTTTATGGTTATTTTATTTCATTTCTCCTTCTTATGTTATCATATTTACTAAATTTCTTTATACAATGAACTGTATTTACATGTCTCATGTTCTTAATATATAAATACCTTTGTATGAAAATATGCAAGCCATACCATTGTACTACCTTGAGATACAATTTCGTTAATCTTAGGAGACAATACGGTCCAGAATAAAGATTATTATTTCATTTCATTTCAACTGTGATGAGAACTTGGTCACAAGAATGACTTTAATGTTTCTAGCATTTTCAATAAGTCCTTTTCATAGGAAAAATGTAAAAGAGCATTAATGGTTATGTTTAGCTATCTTTCTGTTATAATACTGAATCAAACAATGTATTGATGTAGAAAAGAAGTTAAAACATCACAAAATACTGAAAATTGTGAATGATGTTTCAGGTGCAGTGTTCTGTGTAGTTTAGTTGCCATTCCTTCTAAAAGATGGGACATGAGTGCGCGACTACAGAGACCTCTGACGGCCGTTTCGTAACTAGAGGCTCTCATTCATTCCCTGGTGAGAAAACATTTTGGGAGTCTTCTCCATTCATATCGCGGCTCCCGTCACTTGTTCCGTCACAGTTTTAGTAAACATTTCAAAACGGAGTGCGAAAACGGTAAAATCAGGCTGTACAGGAAGAGAAACAGGTACATCTCAGAAGATATGCCCCTAGCAGGGTTGACAGATCCTGTTGATCCATGGCAGCAAATAAATCTCAAACAGGAACTTGAGGTAAGCTATATTCTATTAAATTCTGACATTTTAAAAACATTATTTTCGTCCTGTAAGCTTTCAATATGTATTGGAACCGTTTTAATGCATGTCATTTTGGTTACATCACTATAAATGTTCTTATCAAAGAATGTTTCTGATAATGTTTGTTTACATGTTCCTTTATAGTTATTGTCATCCTTTCTTTGTTTGATAAACTGTCTATGTATTTTTTAAATCAATGTTCACTAACTATCTACCTACAATTGATATATTCTGTATTTTATATTATTCATTGTTTATAATTATTGTATTACTATTTTTAATAAAACTTAAAACAATTTTTATTTTTCGCATTACAATCAGTATATTATTCTTTAATTGCATTTTAAATTAAAAATAAAGATTGAATATTTAATGACAGTTTTTATTTAATATGAATTTATTTAGTATCCCTGAGGTATAAGAGGTATTTTCAAGGTTTGACAATATTGAAGTAACAACATTAATATAATTTAATGAGGGTTATTAGGGAGAATTATTGCTACATAATTAAACATCAATGAAATGTCTTGTGTGTTTTAAAACTCATTATATTTTTAATTTCTGTATTTTCTTATGTAATGTAATGTAATAGTCAAAGATCAGCAAGGTTTCATTTTATTTAAATAAATTCTTTATAACGAAAAAAAAAACAAAAAACAGTTATTTTATTTTTAAAAACGAAGTGCTAATTGTATACTTAAACCAATTAGACTAATTTACCATATTTTAAGTGTATTCTTTCAGTTTTATTTTTATTAAATAATTTCACCTTATCAATCATTAGTATCATATTATCTCTCACTTGGCTGTACGTTGATAAGTTTTGAAATACTTATTAATCAGTCAATACAACTTTGAGGAAAGCCATTAATTTTCTTAAGGAACTTATTCAGTCAGTTTGTAATCATTGCCAAAGTTAAATGGAAAAAAAAAATTATATATATATATATATATATATATATATATATATACACATACACTAAGTAAAAAATTGAATCAATTTATATAGTTTTCTCAATTATAGAAATATTTATTTTCCCATATTGTATTCTTTGACTATTAAGATATACAATTATTGATAGTAAAATAATAAATGTAGGAAATGGAAGATGGGAAAATATGGAAAATCAATGCCAGTAAGATATTTTAAGTTAAGATATTTTGATGTTTAAAAACCAATAAGCTGGTAAAATTAAAAGATGTTCCTTCCCAAAAAAAAAAATTTAAACTGGTTTTCCGTTATCATTCTTTTTAAATAGGAAAATTTTTCAATCAATGAACTTTTCAATTACTTTTTGTTATGTTTTTTAAAGAAAACAGTGTAGGATGCAATCTGGAGTAATAAAAACCACATGTTAAAAAAAAAAAAAAAAATTATGGATTGCTGAATGTTTACCAAGTTAATATTGTTTTGGTTTTTTTTAAAGTTGTAATTATATATTTTTTATTTATAATTATTTTGACACTATCTTTTCTGTTTATGGTATATTATATTTTATGTTGTACTAAAACTTATTTTATGGCCCTCTTCTTCATTAAATGCCTCGATACTGTTCTATAAAATATCTATAAAAATATTTTTTAATTATTTTATTATTACTTGCTAATTGATATAATTCCGTTGTATTCCACATATTGACTAAGCATGAATAACTGTATATTTTTATATAATCATGCAATTTTAATTTATACTACCTAGAGTAAAATTTTTCAAAATAATTTTTTTTAATCATGTATTAAGAAGTGTTGAAATTGAAAAACTATTGTATGTATTTTAAAATCCTGTTCTTCAAAAATGTCACAATTCTGAAGATAAGTTTAATAATCCTCTACTAATTCTTAAATTTAAGATCTTTTATTCAGAAAATTGAAGTTATAAATCCTCCCGAACTTAATCATAATTAAATCTCTAAAGTTATTCTTCAGACTGTTGAGTCACAACTTGTTGCTTGATCTGGAATGAAATTAAAGTTGGAATAATAAAAAATATTAAAGTTAATATCCTAAGTGATTTTTGTGCAAAGTTGCTTCAAGGTTTTAAAAAAAAAAAAAAAAAAAATTAAATTTGTAGAAATTTGATACGAATAATTAAATAATTTTATTTGGATTTAATGCTATGGATCATATTTATTTATTTATTTACATTTTGGTGCCATGTACCACCACATGTATATACATATACATATAATAATAATATATAACAAGCATATGGACCATATGCTATTGATCTGTATGATTTTTTTTTTTTTTTTTTTTTTTTTTTTTTTTTTTTTATTTAAAGTAGAAACTTAATGATTAGTTTTTATTTCTCATTTTTTAAAGCTTTATATTCCACATTTATTAATGCATTATTTCAAGGAATTTTAAATAGTTCATAGTGCTGCTTTTTCATATAGAAAATCTATTCAATAAGTAAATTTTAACGAATATTTAAAAAAAAAAAAAAAAAAAAAAAAAAAGTTAAACGAAACCCACTAATTCCAAAAATTTTATCGAAAATATATTTTCTTGTTACAAATAACTTTTTGAATTATTTATTAATAATAAATCGATTAATTTATCGAGTTTTATTTCACTAAATTCATGTGAAATGTCTATTATAAATAATGTAATTTTATAAGTTTTAAATAAAATATATTTCAGTTAAAAAAAAGAAAAAAATAATAATAAGATTCAGTTTGCGATATTATTTGACTCAAGTTCTATAAGAAGGTGGAACGCAGAAAGGGATTTCTACGTGATGGGTTATTTATAAAATTTGTGTACTTTATTGGTAGGTTCTGTTTTTTATTTCCGTTGTCCGCAGATGTTTAAAATTTCCGGTGCCGTTTGAAAAATATTGTTTTTTTAATAATTTTTTTCTTACATTTAATCGCTAATATGTAAGGGATATACTACGGTTTCATTAACGCAGTCTTGTAATATTTTGCATTATTTGTGTAGCATCTTGAAAAGAAATCCAAAGTATAATTTTTTTACATTCTTAAATCCGCTAATAGATTAGCTTGTAAATATGTAAAAGGGAACGGAGCACTAAGTGGTATAACGTAATGGGGGAGATTATTTTTTTTATTTTCTTTGTTTTTTTGGCAGCGAAACAAGTACAGATGACTAGTGATGTGTGGATATCACAGTTTTTTCGAATCTCGATATTGGAACCTATATCAAAAATCGATTCTCGATACTTTTGTCTCGGGGAAAAAAATCGATTGTTAGCAATTTATAAAATAAGTAATTTATTATCCACAACATATGGTGTATGTGGTTCATTCTGAGATTAGAAACCAAATACAATAAGTAAAACTTCAAAAATTTTAATTCATCGAAATGTTATGAATTGTGTTTGAATTAACATAATACTTTCTCTTGATGATGTTTTAATGATTGGGAAAAAATAGAATCAAGTTCTTCGTGGGAAATTTAAAAATAAAAATGGTGACATTTTTAAGCGTTACGGTTTTGACGAATAATGTTACGTTATGTTACGGTAGTGGCATCTAGATTTTTCCTCGACGGTGGAGTTTCTGGTGGAGTTCCATTCTGAAGAATATTTATCAAAGCAGCATTTTTCAACCTTGAATTTCGCGTATATATTCGTCATTGCTTCCGTTTTAGCCTTTTTTCCTCTTTCAGACATATTGCCGATTAGCTTAATTTTTTCTTCTATTACTCTTTTCTGATGCATTAGTTTCTCATTTTCTTTTTAATCTGATGCAATATTCGGTTCTATTTTATTCTCGCACGTCTTTCCCATGCTGCTTCTGTTCTGGCTAACTTTCTCTCCTTCTGAGAACAACATTTTTTGGGTATCACGACATTATATGCTTAAAATAAAAGAAGCACCTTCAGTTTTGCTAAGAACCCTAGAAAGGAAGCTATTAGTAATTTGGTCACAATTATTTTTCTTATTTTTTTTTCATTTTTACCAGAATATGTGAATTAAATAATATTAGGAAAATAGTTATAGAATAAGTAAGAAGTAGAATTTATTCATACGCAACAGTGAATGAATTTCTCGACCTATCTTAATTTTATTCCAAAAGCAAAAAGACCTCTTGGACTGCATGTTGACATATTATGGGACTGCATAATCTTGGAATGACCCATAATTAGGTTAAATTTCGGACAAGATAAAAAAAATAAAAAAAAATAAAAAAAAAAAATACCAGTTTTTATTTAATAAAATAAATATTCCAAAGCTTCTAGGGTTCATCTAGAATAGCAAATGTTACTAAGCACCTTTCGTACTAGATTGATATTTCTACGGATGTTTTAATATTGTATTAAGTCTCGAAAACCAGTATGAACATGTATAGAAATAAAAAATAATCTTAATTCTGGAATAATAAAAATCCCCTAACGAAACCAAAAAAGTATTATACAATAGGGCTGTTTGTATGCTCACTGCATTTATTCTTTAGTGCTTCCTCATGAAGTTGAAGCCATATTATTAATTTTCTTATACTAAATTTCATTATCTTGACTGAGAACTGAGAAAAAAAAATAAAACATGATTTTCATATTTTTTTTTTTTTCTCGGCTCCCAATGCTCATTGGCGCCTATAACTCTAGTTTCGCACTATTATAGGTCCCTACTCCCCACCCAAAAATCGGCGTTCAAATGTGTGAGTTACAAGTCAAAACGTCCCCATGTCAGCTATTCACTACTTATTTCATTTATTTATTTGTTTGATGAAATTCACAACTGCATTCTCTCTTCTACATCTCGTGAATGAGGTATTTTTAATTTTTTTTTTTTTTTTTTTTTTTTTTTTTTAATCTTTTGTTAATAAAACAATATTTATGAAACTCGCAAAAAAAAAGAAAAAAAAAAGAGGAATAAAAGTTAATCTAACGAGAGATTTTTGTATTTTATGAGTCTCCCTATTTTGAAAACAATTTTTTTAATGAGTTATAGACGAAATGAATGATGTTCTCTTCTCCACCTTGTATAACAAACAACTCGTGATTCTTAGTTAAACGCATGATTTATTAATGTAACACCATTGGATTAACAAAGTTATTTTATTTTGCGTTTGGAATAACACAGATTGTAAAGGAATACCTATGTCCACTCATCTCTGCAATTTTATCTTGGAAATAAAACTTGCTCCTTGAGATTTCCAATATGTCCTTAGTACTTGTTTCTCAGCTTTTAAAGGGTAATGGAATGGACAATGAATCCTTCAAATCCTTTTATGAGAAAGAAGACTCAAAAAATATTAATGAACCAGATCAATCAGGCAGCGTTTCTAAAAAAAAAATTATGTTAAACGTTTCTTTGATAATAGGATGCTGACCTTTGACTCTCCCTCATTTAATATTAACCTTTCAATTCAAATGATTTTCAATTGCTGTTCTAATTGGGAAAGTTTTACTGTCGATTTGGGGTTATTCAAGAGGAAAAGTTTATTCCAGATTTCTTCCCATTATTGAAAAATTTTGAGATTACATCGTTTTTCCTGATTCAAGATTATTATGTCCTCGTAAAGTGATAATATCAATGGTCATACTACTTAGTGCAAGTTTTCGTTATCTCAAACCAATTTTCGTTATCATTCACAAAGAGTTTAGCCGCGCTTGGCTGTGCTGATAATTCGGTATGGCGAAGATTTGGTAACTATTAAATTTTCCACAACAGTCATAAATGCCTTTATTGAAATTGGTCTTTTAATTGGTAGCGATAAAACAAAATATATGGTAGTAGTATGAACGGTGAGAATGAGAATGAGAACGGTATACGTTTGGTAGGTTCTACAATATCTAGAAATGAAATGCTTGAGGAAAGAAATGCTTGAAGGCCGAAACGCTTCTTCTAAGTCACGAAACTGATCAGTTCGTGCCTGCTGCCCAGAAACGTAAAAATAAAGATTTACAAGATTATATCTATGTGGCTAAGAGTAATTATTATATCTTATCTTAGGTTAAGGAAGTTTGTACTTTTATAATCATACATGTAGTATGCCTATAAGGCATGGATCATGTAAATATATAAATATACGGTCCTTATGTGGGGATACCATATAAGGAAAATAATCTTAAAAAAAATTAATAGGTTAAGGTAGGAATAACAAGTTGTAGTTTCCGAAAATATATTGAATATATGTTGAATCTTTGGAACAAAAAAGGATAAGCATACTGGAGAATTAAGTATCCACAATGCGTATTCCGAATTATCCTGTAAATATTTTTCAGATTATAACAGCGCCATTGTAAGATTTAATAATAACCGAATCCTTTACAAAAAAAAAAAGTTAAAAAAAATAACGTTAAATAGTCAGGTAAAGCTCCAAGGGGTCGACCAAAACGTTGATGCAAGGATTGTGTCTGGGCTGATCATTGTATTGGTGAGAGCATCATTTCGCAAAGCCTCATCGTTAATACTATTAACCTATACAGTTAGGTTAATAATATATTTTTTTTAAAATTTCAATTGTAAACTAAACCTAAATAGATAAACCAGACAGTTATTGACACCTCAGATAGTGATTGACACCTTAGCTTAAAATAAAAAATAATAATAATAAAATTCCTTTTTAATCCTATAATTCAGCTATGTAAAAATAATTTTAATTCAGTCCGTATTTTAAATGGTATCCAAAGGGTTTCAATAACTGATTTTACCTTATTTTTTGTCACTATCATGTAAAATACATTCCAGGAATAATGATAGGTGTGAACTTTCTTGTTTAGCTTAAAGTATAATAATTAAGGAAAAATAACTGCTAATTTTAACTTTATTGAACTATTATTTCTATAACTATTTTTCTTTTTTTTTTTCTGTTGGCTCGACAGACCTTGTAGATCCTTGGCCTCCTCAACCAGCCTGCTCAACCTCTGCCATTGCTTCCGCTTCGTGTCATGTTCGTCTAGCACCTTAAAGACGGGGTCCTTTTTTATCACAGATTTTCTGTGGCTGATTAAGGTTTCTTAATGGTGAGGATTTTACAGGATAGGCCACCTTTGCCTATCTTGTCCCGTCGCTTCCACTTTGTTACCTGTAGTTCTCTTCAGGTATATCCTTGTCTTACGAAGTCGGTGTCGTAACCGTTTTACGACTGATTTTACTGAGGATGATTGAAAGTATCTTAATAAGAGGATTTTACAAACTAGAATTACTGGCCAAATGCCAAACCCCCAACCTGGAGGACCAGGAGCTATGTCAGGCACAGGGGTCGCTCACCTCCCTGTGACTTCTAGGGTGAGGACAGTGTACTGCCCCCAGGTGGGAATCGAACCCACGCCGTATTAGCCTGAGTATCTGGTCTTATCTGGATGGCAGTCACCCATCCAAGTACTGACCATGCTCGACAGTGCTTAACTTTTATTATCTACTGCACATGTCTCAGTCTACTGGGCTACCCCGGCCCCTTTCTATAACTATAGCATGGTTAATTTAGAATATTTTCTTAGGAGTGTCAAGAACTGTCTGGTTTACCAGTGTTAAAAAAGTGTGATAAAAACCAAATATTCGTACTTCGATTTTTTCAAACAAATTTATTATGCTGTTAGTTAAATTCTTAAACTCAGTTTTCTTTTTCCTTTTTAATTTTAAAATCCATACTTGTCACTTGTCCCTTGACAGAAAGGAGATATGATCATGGTATGCAAGACAACTGACATTTCAGGTATGTGGGAAGTTAACACCCAGCGGTACTTACTGTCAACATAATTTTTAATTAATTTTATCTGGGTAGATCCCTCAACTGACTCCTTTTTAGACTTCTTCGGGTATTTTTATCATAAAATCTTCTTTGTGAAGTCTGGATTTGATCTTGTACCATGGGTTTTCCCAAGTCTGTGTGTAATATTATGTTTTATAATATTATTTATAATATTATTATAATAATATTTATTATGTTTTAGTCTGTGTATAATTTTCAATGTTGATCGTTTCTGTTTCACATGTAGGCTCAATGTCATTCTTCAGTCGAAAATTAAACGGTGTTAGTCTGTTTCATTGAAACATTGTTTATGTAAGCGTGAGGAGGGGTGAAGGGGAGAGGTATCATCTCGAACTGCAAAAGTGATGTGCTATGATTTGTCGTTGTTGAGTTTAATTTCCGATTTTTTTGAACTAGTCTTGTAAGTGTTGTGAGTGGTGTTGAAAACTCAGCTTTAAACTGGTAACTATTATTGTTTTGTCTGAATAATAATTTTTTGTGAATTATATAAAACTTAATAAATAAAAACCTGCTATAAAATTTAAAATTGAGAGGAATCCGTGCGAAAAGTGAAAACACATAAAAACCTTTATGAATAGCCCTTGTTCCTTACCGTGGCAAATGTCCAGGTTAAAACTGGAGTTTTTAAGTTGCAATATTTCAGCTCTATAAGCAGAATAATTAATCTTGCCAGACCTATATCTTAAAAAAATATTATCTCGTATGTTTACGATTCGAATTAAAAAAAAAAAAAAAATCGAGTAAAAGATTTTTCTTAAAGAAATAAGAATATTTTATTTTCAGTTATGAATATAGATTTTATGATGATTTTAACATTTATAAGAAATATTTTCAAAAATATTTATCCAAAGAAATATCGAATGGAATTTAAAAAAAGTGAACAAGGTGTCAGCTATTTATAGGTTTACACTCATTACTATTTATTTTCATTTTTTATTGTTTTATTGTAAATTTAATTTCTTTATTTATCTGCTATATTTATAAACAACTAAACTTACTATGGTTAATTGCTGCACACATTTTTATTTTTTGAATCGTAACATTAAGTTACAATAAAAAGGAAAGCTTTTACAAGATTGGTGGTTTTATGATAAAATTACGAAATGTGCATTACTGTCTTATCCTTAATAGATTTAAAAACCAATTTATTAAGGTAGTTACGGTTTTAGGACATAACTTAGATGTGATAAGATGTTGAGTGTGACGCCAATAATGATTTCTTCATAAATCTTGCTTATTGCTCAGATATGTTTCTTATTCACAACTTGCACATTATTCCTAACTTAAACTTTTTATGATCAAAATAACATTTTCGGTGAAATTTCTTGCTTTAACGATGCCTCAAGTCTTAAAGCTCAGCTCACATTCCAGATCTATATCATAATAAAAAATATATTTGAACACTCATTGGTTTGACTGTGGATTGGTGAAAGTGGTCCTACGCTCTCTCAGCAGTTCTTGAAGCATTTTGCTAATGAATAATGAATCTGAAATGTCCTTAAAAAGAATTTTTACCTCACTATTTGTCAAACATCTGCTGTAAGTACCAGAAACGTACATATAAATTAAAGTAAATTTAATGCTCTACAGCATTGAATGTGACATTTTTTCTGAGAAAGGATCGTAGAAGGCGCTGGAAGCAAATGTTTGGCAAAAAGTAAGGTAAAATGTTTTTTTTCGATAATTATCGATTTTTAATTACGTATATCTGTGAAACCGTTGTAAGTTCGAGAAATATGTATGGAATCAATTTATAGGAAATTTAATTGGCTTTAATTTAAATTTGAAACATAGTTTTCAAGAATCCACCGTTTTCGAGATATAATCGAATAACCCAAAAATGGGGCCTTCTCCCCTTCCTCCCACCGCCAGCTCACCACCCAGGGGCGGGAACTTTTAGTATGTTTTATGTCGAAAATTATTGCATGTTTCATGCACTCTACACCCCTCATTTCAGTACTCGTTGACTGAAATCAAAGCAGGGTTGGATAGAGGCAACTTAATAAGTAGTTCGTTCAGCATATACTATTTTAATCTCACTTTTCTTAACTTTAAGTAAGTGATCCGAAAACAAGTAAGGTGCTTGTCAAATGTAACACTAATTTGGGAAAAAAAAATCTGGAGTTTATTTGTTTTTATATCAAATAAATAAGTACTCGAAATCGCATTAACTTTCTTTATCCAACTAAAGTTATTGGAATAAATTTTATTTTTATATTAGTATTTTCTCAAATTTATAATAATGTGATGATTAAATATTCCGTTCTAGATTTAATGTTGCCTTGATAAGGCAGGTATAGCAGCTGATAAGGAAGAATTCCTTTTCTCGTTAATTGATTAGAATCTTGTCCCCTCAGTCAATTTTCCTTACTCCTTTAATCCTTTCTGGTTTTATTGGTTCTGATTAGGGGTAGTTATGTCGAGACCTTTTGATCTTGCACAAACAAGTACGTAAGTCTGTAATTGAAAACAAACTATTTTTTTCAAAGTATATCAAATCATAAATACACTGATTGGTGAAAATTTTACTCTTGATTTCTTTTTTTAAATTTCATTTTTATGTCTAAAAGTTTTATTGTTTTTTTTTTTGTATATTATAAAAAAAAAACCCTTATAATTTAACATATTAGCATATAATACGTTGTTTTTTTTAAAGCCCTATATTTTCTTGTTTTGTTATTCTTTATATCATTTTACTTTTTTCTCCTTGTACTTTAACTGAGTTATATTTTAAGTAATTCATGAGTGATAAATTTAGATTTGAAGAATTTTTGATTTCATTTATTTATTATTAGATGATGGGTATTCATCTTTTCTTTGAGTCGGCCTAACCTAAGATCTGAAACTAACACTTATAGTTACATATTTCTACCAACGTGTAGGAACTGGCCTTTCTATAATTTTATTGAACAATTTGTTCCCAGGCAGTAGTAATTTTGACTGAAAATTTAATTTTATTAGGTTTATAATTTATTTTATGGTCGGTAATTGTAGCTTTTCGTTTATTAATTTTGTCATTTTCTTTTCGAATGACTCTTTACTATTTTTCTAATGATTCCAACCGTTTTGTCATAGTCTTTGACAGATGAAGGAACATCGGTGCTCCATAGAGTAATGCCGGCCTTAAGACGCATTTATAAATTATGAGCTTTAGTCGTAGTGAAAGACTTTTTGACATTAATAGTTGATAGAGTTTGTATGATTTTTTCCGTACATTTTTTAATTTCTTTTCTGGGCTGAAAATGTCATAGTAAATGCCACCAAGATATAATAAGTTATTAGACATTTTGTTTGTATGTCCATTTAATTTAAAACTAAAAGTTTTTTCTTTCCTTTTTGAAACGAAAATATTACACATTTAGTTTTATTAACTAAGTTAATTAAGTTTCCTTAAGTCGTACACAATCTTTTGACATGCTACTTCGGCTTTAATTAGGGCCCTTGAAGCATTGAGACTTGTGATAGCTAAGTCATCAGCAAAAGCAGTTACACTAGATTTGTGGTATTTAGTTATAACAATGTTTGCTGTATACATAGAAAAAAGTATCGGGGACAAAATCGCTCCTTGTGGGACACCACAAGTAAGAGGTACTTCTTTTGAGGAGGCTTCTCCAAGTTTTACTACTGAATATATTTGGCTAAGATTCGACTTAATAATCTAGAATAGTTGCTCTTGGCATTCATTGTCTATGGTATTCATTGTTGGCATATTATGCCGTGCGAGACAGCATCAAATGCCTTTGAATAATCTATCGAAATCAATGCAGTGGCCGTGAAATTTTGAGACACTTCATGTTGTAATTTCACCAACGGGTGCTCAGTGGATAGGTGTGTCTGAAATCCTGTCTGTTCTTGTGGTATTATCTCTTTATAATAGTAAAGAAGAATTTCTTCAAGTATTCTAAGATAATTTTCTCAAATATTTTTGCTATATGTGGAAGCAAACTTATCTGTCCTTAGTGAGCAGGTTCATTTCCATTTTTCCAGGTTTAAGTAACGGGAATAATGTGGCACATTTCCATGCTTTAGGGAAATATCTCAGCCTGATGCAGGTATTAAAAAGGTGTACTAAACGGACTATTCCCCTTCTGGGTGTTGTTGCAGTAGTGTGTTCTGTATATCATCGCATCCACAGGTGCTCGGTTTCCCTTTGATCTATGAAGTATCACTTATAGCTTTTTAGGTGACACGAACATGTAATTATCCTCCGCATCTGCTGTTGGCAGTGAAGTTAATATCATACCGATAGTTTCATGGCTCCATCCACATTATTGGAACTATTAATTAAAAATTTGGTTTATCTTTATTTCATTTAAGATCATCTACAAATTATATATTTTATTTATAATTAATTCTCACTAAAAATTTACTAAATATTATGTTGAAATGCGAGCTTATGATAAATGATATCTCTTCCTTTTTTTTTTATCGTGGTAAAATTGTCTTAAAACTAAAATAATAAAGAAAATTCATCTAAAAAGTTTTTTCATCCTTGTTCTTCGGAAGAAATAATGAAAACGATTTACTCAGCATTCAAGATGAGAGCCTTAGCCCGAAAGGTATTCCTTCAGTGTCTGGAATTAAATTAAGATTGTTAGTCCAATTTTGCGTTTCATTCTCTCTAAAACTTGAAGGTTTCGTGGTATTCCATTACAGCGTTGAAACTCGATTTCTCTCTACCCTTGTGGCCACTCCTTTAAGAAAACAACAAAGAGACTTTGGTGTAATTGGAGGGATAAATTAGTTTTTTAGATTGTAAAGGGAATACTGGTTAAACTTTTTTGGAAATAAATTAAGTTGATATTATAATGATAATTCGGTGCATGCATAATGGTGCCTCTTGATCGCAACATTCCTTGTTTATCGATTCTATTCTAAGAATTTATCTTGTCAAAAATAGTGGATTGCGTCTGCCCTGGTTCCTAAATATGGAGATCACATCGCTTAAGTTGTCCACTTCAGACTTTCAGGAGTGATCCGATGGGGATTAGATTGGAAAGACACGTGTAATGTATCGGTTTTCTATATCCTCTAAGCCAGTTTGAGGTTTAAGCTTTATGTTTTTTCGTTGTATAGAAAAAAAAATGTTTTTTTTTTTTTGTAGTTCAATTCTAACAAAAGCGTTTTAAACCAGGGTTGATAAGATTCACAGTTTTTGAAAAACTAATATATGATTTTTATTAAATAGCTTAGCCTAAATAAAAGTCACTGTATGAATGCATTTTATATATATATATATATATATATATATATATATATATATATATATATATATATATTTTTTTTTTTTTTTTTTTTACCCTCTTTAAACAAGAGACTGTAAATTTTCCCCATATATCTAATTTTATTTTAAATCCTAATGTTGCTAATATTGTTGTTAAGGAGTAAAACCTTGTAGAATAAATATCCAATATAAATAAATACAGTTTGCAGATTTAGATATAGGTATCCAACAATTGTATTTTTTTATATTATATAATAATAAATGTATACTCGTACTTACATATATGCAGTCACTGCAGTCCGAATGTTTCGTTTCAACATTTAAAAAACAAATATTGTGGTAACAAAAGCTCTTTATTCATATAACTCTTGTACCAGTTGGCACAATGCAATATAATAATAGAAATCAATTTAAAATGATAGCATTTTATACTAAATTATAAAGGTAATATCTAAACTTCTTTTGCATTAAGAAAATGTTTCCTTTCATTTTCAGAACCTTTTTTTTTTAAAAGTCTGGTTTTCTTGTTGTAAAAGGATTATTCCTTATTGACATCAGAACTATTTAGCTGGACTACTTGGATGTAAATGCAATAGCTATTTTATCAATAGTTTAATTTTTTTTTTAAAAACTAATTTTTTTTTTTTAATTTTTAGTTATTTAAAGTCTTCTGTAAATATTAGATAGTAGTAAAACCGTAGTAAAGATCTATTTACGATTCATTAAATAACATTAGGATTTAAGGTCTCATGAGGCTGTTGTTTGACTAGAAAGGTTTACCTCAGTTAAGAAAATAATCACAACGCGAATTCTTCCGCCACGAATTCGCTCTGCGATTATTTTCGTATCGGTTTGTGGGGCGCTTTAGATTCCTTCAATGTTTTCAACCTGGGGGTCACCTGTGGTATAGTGGTTAGCATAGCAACCTACTAAACCCAAGATCGCGGGTTCGCAGCGCGGCAGATGACCTTAGGATTTTCCCTTCGGAAGGGAAGTAAAAGGGAGGTCCCGAGCCTGTGCGATGTCAGGTACTCGTTAAAGATCCCTATCCTATTATACCATAGTCATAGTCATTTTTAAAAAGTAGTTTGGTAAGAGTCAACTATTAAAAAAAAAAAAAACCCGAAAAACCTTAATCAGTGTTTTCATATTAATCACATTCTTTTAGATTATTTAAATCAAGCTGATTCAAGTTAAATAACTTTTTATCAGTCAGACCATTCTTTTGATACTTCTTTACTGTTATCAAATATTCCTATCGTATTATTATTAACAGTATAGTAGGGCCTCGATAGTTCGAGATAATGCTTCGAACTATCAACAACTACTATTGAATCTTCTTTGAAAAAATGAAATAAAACTATGCTGAAAAATCATCGAAGTTAACTTCATTGTAGTTAAGTTTTTTGAAAAAAATTAAACTTCAAATCAAGTCAAGAGTAAGTTCTAATGAACAGTTGGTCTCCATCATACCTCAGATGTCATTATTGTTTTCGTTTAGTATCTTAGAACATTCACTGGTAAATGTACTGTGAGAACAGTATAGGTGTAAATCGAATTTATAGTGTTTTTAGGTGAAATAATATTTTACAAGTCTCAGATTTATGGTAAATCGTTATTGTAATATCCTCTTACCTCACAAATAACTACAGACAAAGCTCATTTTAATACTAATGGCAGTGGCTTATCAAGTGGTAAAAAATTAACGTACTCAATACTCTGATTTCTTTTATATTCATTATGATTGGGTTTTAATTGACAAGTTAAATTTTAATCTTATCAGAGAAGAGGATTACGAGATTAGGGAGAGGGCAGTACTAAATTCTGTAAAATATCTTAACTAGCATCTTTAATCTTCTAGAGTGGCCCCTAAGAGGCTAAATCGGTTGCTCGCTGCCGGAAACTCTAGTTTCATCTCATTTCATTGAAATGCAACCCGCTTTGCCGATCCCCATTGTAAAGGTCGTCTTCGGATGTTCGTTAATAAATTGCCTAATTTAAAACGTTTTTAAAATTCTGCGGTTTTGCACCTTTACAATCCTTCCCTAACGACTTTTATCTATTTAAAATGAAAATTCATTTTATTGCTGTTGGAATTTAATGTAACGGAATCTTTTATCGTGATTTTGACCGATTTCCAGCAATCTGCTTAACTTAAAAATTTGCGCACGTGTCAAGGCCCAATGATAATAAAATAATTGCAAAACTTAGTTCTAATGTTCTCACTTAGACCAGTCAAATTACCCCCAAAAAGGGGGTCTGTCTTGCAAAAAGTGGTGTAGTAGGTTTTCTGTTTTATATGGTCCAGATGGGTCCTGAGAATAAAATATTAAAGATGTGACTACATTCGATAAGAGGAAAATATTTGAGAGGCAGAACCCCCCAAAATTTTAGCACTTTTCTTAGGTTTTTCTCAAAACGTATACTAAATGCTTTAAATCGAAAATGTGTTATTTACAAAGTTAAAGTTCATTATATTGTGTGTCTAAAGATGACCTTTAAGCTGAATTTGATTTAGACGTTTTGCCACAATTGATTTTTAAAAATCGTGGTTGTGGTACCACAAATGTCGCTCCAGCAATTTAAATAGAAGAACTTGGTTGCTCGAAGTTTATATACTTATAGTATATAAATTTATATCGAACCTGGTTATAAATACTATTGATATTGTCTAGAAACTAAAAATTAAGAAAAGAAAATATAATTTAAAAAATCATGCTTTAATAGCAAACCGAAGAACTAAAAACCAGAAAGTTATCGTCATTTCTTGAATAGTTTGGGTTATGGTAATAGAAAGCCAGACATCCAATTACGATAATTAGTTTGGAATAAAATTAAAGTAAAACTTAATTTATTAACAAAATAATTCAATTCATAGTAAAAAAGGCGTGGGGTGCTTGATATCAAATGTTACGGAAATTTGATTGGTAACTATTTATAAAATTAAAGTTATTATAAAAATAATAGCAATAATAATAAAATCTCAACGGTGTCAGTCCATCCATCCTTTCATAACAAAAGTTTGTTGCACCCCACGATTTTTTATCATAAATTGAATTATTTTGTTAATTACTTAAGTTTTATAATAAAACTTGGAATAAAACTTTTATTCCAAATTTCATTGAAATTAATTAATCATAATTGGTTATCTGGCCTTCTACTGCCATTGTACAAACCATTCAAGAGATAAAAATTATTTTCTTGTTTTTAGTTCGGTTTGCTGTTAAAGCGTTGTTTTTTAAACTATGATTTGTTCACCATATTTTCTTTCTAATTATTGAAATCAAAATTTTCCTTTCATTATATTTTATAAACCTCACGAAAAAATTGTAATTCTATATATTGTGGATTGCTGGTGGGTTTTGTTACTCCTCTCTGTACTGGTTTGGTATTATATTATTTGTATTATTTATTATAGTATATTATTTGTTAATAGTTTCCAAACCTTTATTTATTTATTAATTTACCTCTCTCTCTCTCTCTCTCTCTCTCTCTCTCTCCTCTCTCCAGGTTCTCCAAGACTCTCTCTCTCTCTCTCTCTCTAGTCTCTCTCTCTCTCTCTCTCTCTCTCTCTCTCTCTCTCTCTCTCTCTCTCTCTCTCTCTCTCTCTCTCTCTCTCTCTCTCTCTCTCTCTTCTCTCTCTCTCTCTCTCTCTCTCTCTCTCTCTCTCTCTCTCTCTCTCTCTCTCTCTCTCTCTCTCTCTCTCTCTCTCTCTCTCTCTCCTCTCTCTCTCTCTCTCTCTCTCTCTCTCTCTCTCTCTCTCTCTCTCCTCTCTCTCTCTCTCTCTCTCTCTCTCTCTCTCTCTCTCTCTCTCTCTCTCTCTCTCTCTCTCTCTCTCTCTCTCTCTCTCTCTCTCTCTCTCTCTCTCTCTCTCTCTCTCTCTCTCTCTCTCTCTCTCTCTCTCTCTCTCTCTCTCTCTCTCTCTCTCTCTCTCTCTCTCTCTCTCTCTCTCTCTCTCTCTCTCTCTCTCTCTCTCTCTCTCTCTCTCTCTCTCTCTCTCTCTCTCTCTCTCTCTCTCTCTCTCTCTCTCTCTCTCTCTCTCTCTCTCTCTCTCTCTCTCTCTCTCTCTCTCTCTCTCTCTCTCTCTCTCCTCTCTCTCTCATCTCTCTCTCTCTCTCTCTCTCTCTCTCTCTCTCTCTCTCTCTCTCTCTCTCTCTCTCTCTCTCTCTCTCTCTCTCTCTCTCTCTCTCTCTCTCTCTCTCTCTCTCTCTCTCTCTCTCTCTCTCTCTCTCTCTCTCTCTCTCTCTCTCTCTCTCTCTCTCTCTCTCTCTCTCTCTCTCTCTCTCTCTCTCTCTCTCTCTCTCTCTCTCTCTTTCTCTTTCTCTCTCTCCTCTATCCTCCCGTCTTGTGAAACCCGGTTTCGCTGACGAAATGGCAAGAAAGGAAAGATCTGAACAAAAACAAAATTAAGAGAGTTCGGGTCAAATCACACTTTATAACCGCTTTGGCTTAGAAATAGTACAATCTTGTCGGACTTCTTAGCCTAAGACTATTACAGTTGCAATGTGGTCAAAGTTTTTTGATTCATACTTTTATTTTTATTTTTTATGTATTTGCTAGATTGATTATTTTTTAACAGTTGTACTGGTAACCTTTTTTTTCCTTCAAACTCTGTTAACCATGACAAATAGTCAGCGATTAGAAATTGGCTTTATTTATTTTTTTATTGTTCATTTTCTCTATTATTCATATAACTTATTACATGGGATAGAAACAAGGTTGTAGGATAGAAAAGAGCTTTTTTGTTTATCGAAAATTTTTGGATTAGAGTAGGATTATCTTGATGGCTCAATCATTTCCTCATATTATTTTTAGGTATTTAAATTTTTTTTTATGTTATATATGTTTAATTTTAATTATTTATTAAAAAGATGGTATGATTACATTAAAAAAAATAAGTATATACGATTTAAATTTTTTTTTTTTTCGCATTTTGTTCTTCTTTTCATTGTCTTCCTCTTGTATCTGAGTTTTTTATTTTCTGGTGTAATTCTGACAATCACACAATGTAGATTTCTTAACAAAATTATTTATTGTTATTGGACATTTTTAAATATAAAATCTCGCATATGTTTTAATGTGTGTTCTCTCATTCCTGTTTGGGTTAAAATTCGACCTCGGTTGGTCTAACGATAATTAATAAGAATTGTTTTGCTGAATTTCCGAAAGGAATTCAGCTTTCCCAGAAGCACTCGTTTTTTAAAAGCTATTTTGTTGATTGTCTTAGATAATCATTTTTGTTATTGATGTTAGACCTGCTTCAAAAATTCTGATCCTAAAACGTGAAGTTTTTTTGTTTTTTTTTGAGTGATAACCAGCATTTCCTCTCATTTAAAGGGAAAACAAGCTAAAGTATTTTGATCGTAATAATATCTAAAATATTCTTTTATCGTCACAGTTTAAATTACTGTGAAGAATTTTCGTTATTTTACAGTTTTCTCGTGCAGGTGGTAAGATTAAAGCGGTTGGCTTGAAGCTCGTTAAATAACGTGTCTTATTAAACTTTACAAACCCTGTTTAAAATTGTTCTCATTTTCAGAAATTTTAGATTATTTTATCTTATCTTCCCAACATTAATGTATTATGAGGTGAAATAAAGAGCCATTGGGCTTGCTAAGTATCACTTGCATGGAGCGTGAATTCTTGGGAGTAATACGTGAGGTAGCTAAGCTGCCTGTTATGTAAAGTAGTTATTAAAACTCTGATCTCATGGATGAACGTCAGCATGTTCAAAACATTTACTGTTTCCTTATCTATCCAAGCATTTATAGATGCTGTAAACGAATTTGAGTATTATAAGTTGGAATACGTGAAAATTTTGGATTAATTTTGGTTTGAAAAAAAAAAAAAAAAACCTTTGTAGTTGTAGCTCAATTTTATTTGAAAAAGTATCATATGAGATTCAGCCTCCTCTGATTTTTAACACTAGTGACCGAAATTTTCTGGAATACATTGCCCTAATGGTTCCTGGTTCCCCAAACTTAGTGCTTGTATGTCACGATCTATTTTTTCCTTGATGAACTTAATCTAGACAAAGCTGATTCATATAGTTATGTATTCATATACTTCAAATAGTTAAAGTCAACTCTTCTTAACCCCTTTAAGTAAAGGCGAACTAAATGGTGTTCGGTAAGAACACGCCCTCTCACGTTTTTGCGTAGTCGTCACTGAGTCAACATTACAGTCATCAGCGGTTATATCTTATATCATCGTATCTCGTCCAATAGTGTTGAGTAAAATTATTAGTTGCATTATCTTAACCCTTTGTTTTTTTACAGTCATTGTGAATTTTGTAGTACAAATTTTGTCTATCTTTATTAGAAAGTTAATATAACTTTTTTTTTGTGGGTGGCGGAAGGGGGGAGATTAGTCTTATTATGATCCTCTGTATTTTGCAAAAAATTCTTTCCTCCAATAACCTCTATCAGAGTAGTCCTCTGTCAGACCACTGGGAGTCACACAGTGGGAAAAACAGCGATTCTTGGAGAGCAACAGCCAAAATCGGAGACACGATTTTGTGCCCGAAATGGTAAGGAATGTAAACACAAGTGTCTAATGGAACAGAAAGAAGAACTCCTGCTCGGAACTTAAATGTGCTCGAGTCCTGTAACAAGGACCTGCGTACAGACAGATAAACATAACTGGAAAAAAATGTTCCCGTTGTAGTAATATAACTGATTTTGTGGCATTCATTATTTATTCTTCAGACCCTGTTTTATCTCCTATGTCCAATTAAAATAATACAGCCAGTTATTTTTAAAAAATCTGTATTTGAACAGAATATGAAGACGGAAACAGACGAACATGAAGATGAATATACCGATGATGATGAATAGTGAAATCGTTTTAAATGTTCATTTTGCTTTGTTTATTTAATTTTTTTTTATTAATATATTATCTTGATTTTATTTATATAATAATTAATGATAAACTTTTTCTTTCGCTTAAAAGTTTTATTTATTTTTTTTAAAAAATAACTATACCCAAATAATGCAGACTTTCTTGATAACTTCCTTGGCATTCTATCTACTATTTTTTTTGGATTTTTTCAATAAAACTACGAAATTTTATTAACTCTAGGAATCAGCACCTTCAAAATGCTACTTTGATATTAAAAAGTGAAAAGGAGATTTTTATATTCCTTAACCATGGTGCCTTTTACTTAATTTAACATGTTAGAAGACATAAGATTTCAAAACATATGGTTTTGTGGAGAATACGACTTTTGCACTCAGTTTTCCCTTCTGTGCGACATAAACCTCCCTGACATATTCTAAATCACTGTTTCTGAGGTCTTCAACGCTCTTTTTCCATCCACATCTTCTTTTGCTGATATCGTTCCGAATTTTATAGACAGAGCCCTTTTCATACCTCTCCATTTTGAATCTTCTGCAACCTTAAAAGAACACAGCTTCTTATCCAAAATTCCACCTCGAATGCCAATTATTTTATTTTATTTTTTCGGGGGTACTCGTTTTTGTTCCACACACTTATAAGATTGTTCAACTTAATTATCATATTATTATTTGTTATATTATTTACACTACCCTTCAGGAGTGATCCCAAGATTTCTATAGTCTTCCCTCTTTGCTTTAAAGCCGGATTTAGTGTGGTCTTCAAGCTATTTTATTCCAGATCCGCTAGTTAAGCACCTACATTTTACATCCACTTCCATCTTCGTTTATCGCTTGGGCTTTTGCACAACAGTTCGACACTGATTTACTGTTTTAGAATACGGTTATAATTAAATCCAGCGACTTTACAATCCCGTAACCGTCGCGCTGCTATTTCGCATTGTAAACTTACCGAAGTTTTCTTTGATGCTCATCCTTTTTCCGGCCAAGTGTTCTTTTATGTCTAATATATATTATTTTTACAAACTTAAAGGTGATGTTCTTCCTTTAAAGTAAGGGGCCTCGATTCGTGACATACAAAAAACGAAACCTAACATACCCACATGACTTTTTTTTTTTTTTGTTGCGAACATACTTATGTTCTCAAACTAGGGCAGGAAGGACGGGTTAACCTACAGGTTACCAACCTATTCTACCCTAGGTCGATTTATTTCGTGGTTCCGCCACGAAATAAGTGTTAACCCGCCGAGGTAAGTTTTGAACCTACGACCTTCAGTACGGCGCGCACTGAGATCCTCGCCCCAACTTGCTCAACAATGGAGTCGCCCTCATAATTTCCAACAATTGTTTTACAAACAGTTAGATTGTTTGTTTGACCTTTCTTTGTTGAAACTGTTTCGTGCTAAAACTATTTATAATCGACCTCTATCAACGCTTGTATATGTTTATTTTCTCATAATTTTCTATGTTTCCATTATGAAGATTGTATGTTTTACTGATACCGACTTGTTTACAGTTGAAGTGAGAGATGTAAACTGTTGAACTGGTCGTTATCTCTGTTCGGCGTCGGTTCTTCGTTGTTTTAGAAATAAATTACTGTGTCACTTTTGATGTTGGATTTTTTTTTTTACAATACTAGTTATGTCTGCTTATATTTGTTGACGTTCACATAATCTGTTGATATGCAAGGATCAGTATTGTTAAAACTGAATGATTGGCCTTACATAAATAAAATTTCATCGAAGTAGACACTATGTTTATGTGAAAACTATTTTTGATTCTTATTTACTTAACTACGGCCAGTTAGTCATTAAGTGACATCAGCATTAAATAATATGATAATTTATAAGTGTTTCGTTGCCAGTTTGTTGTTATTGCTTTTGAATCCTGTTTTTGTGAATTTATCTGGGAACAAAGGAATATGGAAAAAGATTTTTTTTTTAATTATTTAAGATGATGTATCTGAATTCTGGAATATTTGAAAATATTACTATTTGTACATTTTGTAATGTTTACAATCGAAGCATGAAAATGCAAAAAGTTAGGTATAAGTTCCTTCAAGAAAATATATGCTTAACTTTAAACTTATACCCTCTAGATTATAACTTAATAGCTTTGGTTAAAGAATTCTAGATTAAAGAATGGCTTTGGCACAAAAAACAATTAGACATAAAATTTCTATTTTTTTGTTATACCCTTTTGCATTCCCATGCTTCAGTTGTATTTAATAAAACAAATGTTTATAATATCTATAATTGGTAACTGTTATCTGTTGTAGATGTTATAAAATCATTGGCCGCAGTAAAATAAACAAGACCCCTAATTTAAAATAATCATCTTCGGTTCAAATACATTTCTCGTTGTTGAGATTTTTAACATACAACTCAGATATCGTTTAGTTTTTGTTGTTTTTTAAAATTATTTTATTTTTATTTTTTTTTAAATGGATATGTTTTTTGGCTAGTGGTCTATAGTTTTTTTCTATCATCTAGCTCTGTTGGTGTTGCTCGAAAATATTTTTTGATATATGGCATTTGTCGCTGGGTCCTACTTTTTTGGAGCTGTACTGTTTTGAATGAAGATAGTCACGTTGTATGGTTTTTCCTTTTTGGTAGTTTGGATTGAAAATTTTAGATTAAAATAATTTTTTTTTCTGGGGCCATTTCCCCTTCAGAATAATTATAATGAACAATATTATGGCGACCTATCTGCCGTATATATAATTATGGGCATAATTCAAGGAAGAAAAATAAAAGTAATATTACATGTTATAAAATATCACACGAAAAATAAATTATATCCTATGGTTAAGAATTTAAAATAAGCTAAGAAAATAAAAAATAAGAAAAAAAAATACAGTTGACAAAGGCAAAGAATGTATCTTATCCTGAGAAATAATGATTCGTAATTGATGTAATAATATAAGTTATGCCAAAAAAAAAAAAAAGATTCAATTTAGTGCTAATGTACAAAAATAGTCCTGAACAAAATCAGCATTATTTTGTGATTATTCATATTTCATTTTTATAAATATTTTCTTCTTAAAATTTGTTATTATTAGTAGAGATGGGTATCGTAAGAAAAATATCTACATTCCAAATCGTCCATATTTCGAGCTCTTAATATCGATACTCGATATATAGATGACCAAAAATTTGACGAGTTTTTCCCAATAAGAAATTTAATGGAGAATGTATTTTGTTGTATAACTTTTGAAGGGTGTTTAGATAGAATGTGAGGAGGTACGTTCAGTAATCATAGTTCCGAATATCGCATATGAAAGCGACATAAGCCTGTATTCTTTCTGATTAGGAATGGGTTCTTAAACTCCATAATATGTGAAAATCTTTCTAGCCTCCGTGAAACCACCTTAACTGATAGTTAAGGGGCAGACTGACAGGTGCTGCTGAAATCTAAGTTTCGATTTTTTGAACTTTGCCCCTTCTAGCCAAACACTTCTATTGTTTTTTTTTTCTATCCTCTAAAATGTAATGCTCTAGTTCTGTTAGTGTTGTTCTGATCGAAAATATAGCCTTTAGTTATCTTATTAGAAATTTAATAGAGAATAATTTTTTTTATATAATATTTTTCCCTAGAGCATACCGTTTAGGAGCTATATTGGTTTAAATGAAAAAAGTCACGTTTAAAACCCGTATTTATTTAGCAGATCATATATCGACATATCCATACTACATTGTTTTTCCCAGTCAGGGAGAAATTGATTTTTTTATTTCTTTTGCTAAACCTTTTTAAATATCTATGTTGCTTGAATTCTTCATTTTCGATATTGTACACAATCTTTTAACTTTTTTGTTATAGTTTTGATCATTAACTAGTGTGTTCAAATGGTGGTAAATAATTGAAGGCTGTGTGTTTATGTGATAATTGTCTTCTATCTTTATTATAATTTATAGTTTATATCTGAGTTACTGAAAAGAAGATGGCCTAGAGACCTTACAGTGTAGAATTTATTAAAGTGCTACTAGTGAGTAGTTCTTCACAAGTTATTTACATGTCATTGTATTCAATATCACTATATTTACTTTGTGTATATTTTGTGCAGTTGTGAAATCCAATAAATTTATATAAATAAAAAAAACAATTTTTATTATTATCTATTATTATTATTTATTATTATCTATTATTATTATTTATTATAATTAATTATCATGGCCAGACGATTGTCCTATGTACTGTAATCCTATGTTATTCTTAGGGCAGAAGTAGTTCCAGAATAAAGTTCATTTTCTTGTTCTTCTTTTTCTAGTTCTTCTGGATCAATTCTAAAATAACCTGATTTATAAGATATACCTAACCCGTTTTTTTAATTTAAATTTCCAAATATTAAAATTTTAATGATCTGCCTGTTGGTATCAGGCCACTCTGAAAGTAATATCATCTCTATTGCAAATCAGTGATATATTGGATGTTCCTTAGAACTGAAGAACAGTGTCTAAAATTTGAAACTAGTTTTATAAACTACTAAATATTGCTGAAGTGGCAGACCATTCATTAATTCATATTTTAATTTTTTTTTTTTTTTTCGTTGGGGGTTCCATAAGATCTTTTGCACAAGAGATCCGAACCAATCCCTCTGGTCTGATATCGGACAAATCCTAAAAGGTTTTTCCCGAGGTGAGCCGCTTTCAAAATGTCCCTTAAGTAAAATCCTCCCGGATTACATGCCTTCCTTATGGTCTACAGCCTCCATTTAATCTAAAGTTCATTTTTTTTTTTTTTTCAATTTATGCTTTTATTTATCATTTATATATTTTTATTTATTTGTATTTTTTTTTTTTGGAAAGATTCATTTTACGAATTAACCTCCTGCTTTCTTAATGCAGATTCTTTTCACTGTTTGTGTTTTGTTATTTTTTTTTCATCTTTAATTTTTTAATCCACACCTGTCACTTATCCCGTAGTAATAAGCCGATGTGGTAATAATATATAAGACAACTGACATGGCATGAGAGAGGTCAACGGTACTTACTCCTAAGATGATATTAAATTATTTTCAACGGAGTAGATCCCTCAACCAACTCCTTTTCAGCCATCTTCTGGCATTTTCTGTCAGATTTGTAATATATTGTTGATATGTCCTTAGAGATTTTCATAAATTCATTTGTGTGAAGTCCGGATGTGATCTTGCACCGTGGGTTTGCGTTACTCTGTGTGTAATTAGGATTTCTGAATTAATTGCCACTTCTATTGAAATTGTTTTATTTGAAAACTAGTTACGAATGTTAAACATTCATCATCAGTTAGTTCTAAAACATACATTTTTGAAACATCAGCACTATGTTGCATAGATGGACAGAACCTACCTGTCCCTTCCTCTTCCACTCTTAATATATTTCAGAAGTCTGTTTGACTTCCTCAGGTGAATACCAATATACTTGATTTCTTGACTTACAATTTTGAAAACTTTAGTATATATAATTCATGTGACAAAGTGATGATGTCTTGAAAATTCTGTATGTTTAAGAACTGATGATAAATGTTTAATATCCGAAACTAGTTTTCAAATAAAACAATTCCAATAGAAGTGGCAATTAATTCATTAATCCTAATTGTTTAATCTTTGTTATAAGACTGCCTAATTCACCCCACTCTCTTGCCTCTCGCCAACCGATCATATTTTTTTTTTACCTTTCATAATCAAAAATCGATTTTTTTTTAGTGTTTATTAATACCCAAGACCCAAACTTATATTCACAGGGCTTAGTAAAGTTACTAAGGCGGTGGCTGGAATGTAGTGACAGCAATGAAGAGTGCTTTGATTAATAAAAAGTTTTTAAGGTATATTTTATTTTATTTTTCATATTTTAAAGCCATAAGCCTGCATTAATTTCCGGACACCCCTATATTATCCCATGTAGTTTGTACCCTCTTTAACTCGTTATTTTGATATAACCTACAACTATAAACTTTAATACTAGTTTATCTATACTAAAGGGTACCATTGTAGCGTGTACTGAGGAGTACAGTCGACCTGTTATTGACAAACGTGAGCTGAGTTGAAACTGCAACTTGAGGCTCTTTGAAACGAAGTTGAACAAGAGGATAACTTAGACGCCGGTAAAGAACCCAAGCGATCACAAGGGAAACCACTCATCGAATTCAACTGTGTGCCAAGGGCTCTGTATCGATTAAAGTGAAGGAAGTTCTTTGAGACTGCTCTTGTTCCTCTGAGTCTTGGTTTCCTGAGACCTTTAGCGAGTTAATTATTCAGTTTCACGTTTTTCTTTCCCCTTTTACCCGAGGTAGAGGATAAGTACCTGTTTTATTGAGTCGAAGATTCTCTGTGAAATATCATTTAATGTACCCATTTCATAAAAAATAAATAGTTAAATTTAGCATTTTTATTTTCTTAATTTGCTGGATAGTTTTCCTTCAAACAAGGAATAAGTGAATGCTGAGAAGCGAATATTATATATAGTAGAAAAACAATCTTCCATTGCCGGGTTATATTATTATGTTATTTCTTATAATAATTATATTATTTGCTGTTTTTTTAAATAATTAGAATTTATTGGGGGGAAAAAAAAGTGATGACACGATACTTAAATGTGAGTATAATATATATTATATATGTGTGTTTGTCGTCGCTAAATAGAAAAAATAAACTAATTTCTTATAGAGGACATTCTGATCTGTCCGATGCCGATCTTGATTTAATTCTACGCAGAAGAAAAATCTATGTATATTATTTTCCTTTTTGTCTAATGGTCCATAAGTACTCAAAAAAACAAAAAAAAAAAAATAGCTTGTTTCATCTTTCATCTTTGAAACTTTTCTATCTTTAAGTAAATTATGTAGAAAGTGTTAATATTAAAGTATCATGTCCAAATATTTTGGTCAAAAATTATTAATTTTTACAAATTTAAATTATCGAGTAATTTAACCTTATAGATTTTTTCATACAATAAAATATTGGGGTCACCTGTGGTGTAGTGGTTAGCATAGCGACCTACTAAACCCAAGATCGCGGGTTCGCAGCCCGGCAGATGACCTTAGGATTTTTTAAAGGTAGTTTCCTTAGCTATGCCGTCCTTCGGAAGGGACGTAAAATGGGGGTCCTGAGCCTGTGCGATGTCAGGTACTCGTTAAAGATCCCTATCCTAATTATACCTGGATAGGCAAAATTTAGGACTCCCACCGTAGCATCGTCCGATTAGCCATAGCAGCATAAAGGGACGTTAAACGAAATAAACTAAACAATGAAATATGTCAGATTTTGATTAACACATACAAAAACTTAGTTATTTACCTAAATGATAACCGAAGGCAATAGAAGCTTAAAAAATTAGGATGTGTAATTAGGATTGATGAATTAATTGCCACTTCTATTGGAATTATTTTATTAAAAAACCAGTTTCGAATGCTAAACATTCATCTTCAGTCATAATACATGCAAAATTGTTCATAACATCAGCACTTTATTACATGGATATTACTAAAGTAGTATTACATTATAATACAGTACTAAAGTATTATTACATGGATTTACTTAAGTTTTCAACAATGTAAGGCAAAAAATCAAATATATTGGTACTCACCTGAGGAGATCTAACAGATATCTGAAATATATTCATAATGGAAGGGGATGGGCCAAGGCAGGTAGGTTAAATGTCTATGGGGTTTTCCTTTGACTAATTGGAATTTTTCCGTTACTATTGGAAACACATTTAAAATTGGGCTATTGGAAATATTTATCTGGTCATTTAAACTAATTATAATATATATATATATATATATATATATATATATATATATATATATACCCTATATATATATATATAATAAATCAGTGTTATCATAGACCCTAGATATAAACAAAGTAGAAAGGATAAGCTCTGTTATTAAAAACATATGGCACTATTAATATTAATGATAACATTTCTTTACTATATATAATATATAATTAAACTAAAATTTAGATTGGTTTTTAACGATTTTATATTTATAATTATTCTTACCGATCTTCTAGTTTTTAAATCCTAATTGTGTTGATCATTCAATGCCATCATGCTTACCTCAGGTGAAAAAATGTAAAATGGTGTGTGCAGCTCCCACGGCTTTATAATAACAAATAAAAAAATTGATGGAATGTGGACATTTTCAGTTTTGAAAGATGAACGCCTTACTTATTATCTGGAAATAAACCTAAAACGTAAAGTTTAATTCACGACGGTTTATTATTTACTAGGACTCTAATTACAATAGATTACCCTTTGAAGTGAACTTTTATATTAATTAAGTGGCGTAGTATTTGAAAATAATGGTTTTCAGGAATACAGGATCAGCACTACAGTAACTTTTTTTTTCAAATATTATTTTTCTAGGATTGAAAATTATTCCTAGTTATACATACAATTTTTGAAAAAAATATAAAGGTTCGGGGACTTTTCTAACCACTGCAGACATGGCTGTAAATTTTTGTAGTGCTCAGATTAAATCGCTAATATTATTTGCACTAAGTTGTCTTTCCTTTTAAAAAAATAAAAGTTAATGTGAAACAGATGTATAGTTTGGTTTAAAAGTAAATCTTTTGAGGCTACAAGAATATATAATGTTAACAACTAATGTGAACCAGTAATGCAGGTGAACGCGGCAGGTCGTTGTCCTCATAAACAGTTTTGGGTCTATTTATGTACAATTAAAACTACCGGCTTCTTGTATTATCTGAATAACAAGTTTCCTGTATGTCCGAAGCGATAATAGAGTACATCTTCTAATTGTAGTTCCTTAGTGAATTCAGTATGCAAAAGCCTTCAAGTTTGGTGTTGTGGAGTACGGAAGTTTAGTTGCAACTTGCAGACTGTTATCTCCTGGCTACCATTATCTTCTAAACTCAAGGCACATAAACTCGACTCGACAAGGGTTGTACTAGACTTGTAAAAGGTTGCTGAGTGGGACATGATTATTTAAGTATTACGGTCCTGTTTCGAAGGCAGGTTTTATTACAGGGCTTCTTCACGCCCTTTAACCAATTCAGATCCCATAAAGGCTTTTAGTTGGTATTCCTATGAATATTTAATTTTTTTTTCTTATTGGTTTTGAATAAATTATAATTTATTATCAATTTCTGATTAATAATAGTTTATTAAAAATTTTAAGCGGCTTACATGATTGTTTTAAGCGAAAAAAAATTTCTTCCGAAATATGTGTTGGAGATTTAAAAAACAAAATTGAATAATTTTTATCTCTCGATTAGCAACAGTCTTCGTTTCAGTTACATTTATTTCTGATTACATTTAAATCAATTAAAGATAATTAATTTAATTCATTACTACCTCATTGATGAAATATGTTAAAATAATCCATTCTTTGAGGATCATGAGCCTTACGCCATTGAATAAATACGCCCTAGGATCTCTTCCTCTTTTCTAAAATTTCACCATGTCCCTTTTGCGACGGGTCTACAATGATCAAGCCGTTGAATGATTGTGCTGAAAACATCATTTCACTATATTCTTGAAGGTTTTCTTTGACCATTTGTATCGGTTGCTCCTCGTTATAAAAAAAACGAGACCCGATAAACTCCTCACTAGTCATTTTTTTTCCTTTCACCTATTTTCCTGCCTGATCCCCTATAGGATCAAAGAAGGAGGAAAAAAAGATTGTGGGCTAATTTTTTTATTCTAAAAGTGAAATTTTTTGTTGTGTTGCCATTGGGATTGTAGATTCGTTACTTATGCCTTTTTATTCTTATAAATTAATGAAGCAATTATTTATTATATATATATGTATATATATATATATATATATATATATATATATATATATATATATAAGTTATGATAAGACTGAACTAATGACTTAAAAAAAAGGGGTAATCGGGTAGAATGACACACACGGCTACTGTATAACAACCGACTTTATTCATATAGATCTCCTATATATAAGGTCCTTATCTGTTTACTTAAACTAATAACAATCCTTAATCCTGAATCCTAATTCTATTACAATAGAGTCTATCTATACTGATAACTCCCCCCTTCCAGTTCCTTCTCCAGGAGGAACTTTTAAAACAAAACAACAAAAGAAAAAAAACTTCTTGATACATATTGACTTACAAGCTAAAACAAAACAAACATAAAAACTTACATGCTACTAGTTACAAAACTAAGAAAACAATATATCTATACATGAGTTCTAAAGTGGGAACAACAGAACAACTAACACTGCTGAAAAATAAAATACTAACTTGTTAATCACATCACTCACTCCTGACGCACAGCCTCCGGTCTGGTCTGAGGCACCTTATGAGGGACTCGTAGTTCCCCCAAATGAACGGTCCGGACCCGCGAGGGGTGGTTCACGTCCCGAATCGTATAACGATTGTGTTCCCTTATCGTAATGATCGTAAAGGGGCCCTCGTATCGAGCTGCTGTTTTATTACGCGCCGTTCTCAACCGCCGGTATACAATTGTTCCTAGAGGAAGGGATTCTCTCGACGCCCCTTTCAGCTGTTCGTTTGTCTTAGTTACTCTTGTGGATTTTTCCCGTATAAGCTTCTCCCGGACTGTACGCCATGCTGTTTGTCGCGCCACACGTGCCTGCGAAAGTTGCTCCCGCAATACGTCATTGTTGACCGTTATAAGATCTCCTCGGTCCCGGCGAGTTTGTCCGAAGACGATTTCCACCGGTGATAGCCCTGTCGCCGAATGAATCGTGTGGTTATACGCGATCACTGCTCGCGGCATTGCCTCGTATGGGTCTAAATTCCGCCCCAGCTTAAGGAGCCGGAGATGTTCTCCGAGTGTATTATGCAGTCGCTCGACCGCCCCTCTCCCTGTAATGTGGTGAGGAGTATTCAGTCTCCATGAAATCCCTAGCGTTTTGCTTTCCTCCCTTATTAGTGCATTGTCGAATTCGCAACCGCAGTCCGAGACAATTTCCTCCGGCACCCCGTACGTTGCGCACCATTGAAGCACTCCTTCCCAAACCGCGCCCGGCGTCTTCTCCTCGACGGGATATGCCATAGCTAACTTACTAAAAGAGTCAATAGCCGTAAGCCAGGATTGACCCTCATTAGAATACACGTCGATTTGAATTAGTCTCAGCGGTTCCGATGCCGTGGGGGAGACTATCTGTTCCGCTACCGGCGGTCTCCTGTCATATTTAGCTCTTTTGCAAATCTCGCATCCTTCGACAACCTCCCGTACTGTAGCTCCCATTGCTTTCCAAAAATATAGCCGTTTTAGGGCTCGCAAGGTTTCTTCAATCCCCCGATGATTTGATTTCCCTACATGATGGTCTGACACGATTTGGCGTTGCCTCGCCTTATCCGATATCGTCTCGACTTCCCGCAAGCACCTCGTTATCGTATAACCCATTCCTATCCGTTCTTGCCGCCATAACCTTCGCAATTTGTCAATAAGGAGTTTATTCCCAACGAAAATATGGCATCCACGACCGGGTACAGCAAATTCTGTGAATACTCGTTCTAATGCGTCGTCCTCTATCGTAGCTGGGGCCCTCACTATTACCACCGAGGAACCTTCCGCCGTATGTGCTTTGGTTTCGACGCCCTGTCCTTGTTTCGAGCGAATAATAATTTGTACCCGTTTGTCGTTTATTATTTCGTCGACTTCCGGTAACTCTCCCCGGTCGGTCAGACCCGATCGAATTATCCTCAGACTCTCGACGCACTGGTGGTATTTCGGGTCCGTTCTCCGCCCAGTCTCGTAAATACCGCAGCGCAAATGGTTCCGTGGAGGTGCCTTCCCCGTCGATAGCATTTACTACAAGATCCCGCGAGAGCCAATCTGCCACCGCGTTCTCCACCCCCTTCCTGTGGATGACTCGGAATGTATAAGCTGCTAGCCGTTCTTTCCACCTTGACACCCTTGCTGACGATTCTCTAAGGTGTTCAAGTAAACCAGAGGTTTGTGGTCGGTAAATAATTCGAATGTTCGCCCGTAGACGTAAGGTCGGAAATATTCAATCGCCCACACTACCGCCAATAATTCCCTCTCTATGGCGCTGTAACGACTCTCCGCTCCGTTCAATTTCCGACTGGCGTATGCTATCGGCTTCTCGCCTTCGGTGAAATTCTGAGATAAGACGGCTCCGATAGCCACCGCGCTCGCGTCCGTGGTGATCCGAAACATGAGTCGGAAGTCGGGGAATGCTAGTAGGGGTTGTGATGTCAGGGCTTCCCTGCATTTCCTAATGCTTTCCAGCTGAGCTGGTCCCAGCGCAAATCGCCTACCCTTTTTCAGTATCTCTGTCAGTGGTTGCGTTAACTCTGCGACACTCGGAATGAAACGTCGATAATAGTTGACCATCCCCAGAAAAGCGCCTAACCCCACGGACATTACTCGGCAATGGAGCTTCCTGAATCGCCCTTACTCGTTCCTGATCAGGTCGCACTCCTGATCGCGACACCACATGTCCAAGAAATCTAATTTCACTCAGCCCGAATTTTGATTTTTCCCGCGACAGCTTAAGCCCAAATTGTCGGATTCTATGAAATACAGTTTCCAAATGTTCGACATGTTCTGCTTCCGATCTACTGAACACTATGAGGTCGTCCATGTAGACCTGAGCGAAATCTTCCCCTAACCCTCTCTGGAATTCATCCATAAGGCGTTGGAACGTCAGCGGGGCCCCTTTCAACCCGAACGGCATTCTTACGAATTCGTAATGCCCCCTTTCCCAGGAAAAAAAAAGCGGTTTTCTCGATATCCTCTTCGGCCATCCTGACTTGATGATACCCGCTTTTGAGGTCTAATGTACTAAAGATGGCCGCTCCTGCCAACCTATCGAGTATATCCTCAACCCGGGGTAGGGGGTAGCGTTCGTCTTGTGTTACCTCGTTCAACTTCCGATAGTCGACAACAACGCGATACTGTCTCTCTCCCCCGGGCATATTTTTGCTTCTTCTCGACGACCCACAGAGGGCTATTAAAAGGGGAATTGCTTCGTCTAATTATTCCTTGTCGTAACAATTCCGCTAGCTGTTTCCGAATAACCTCCCTCATCGCTTGCGGGTACCTCCTATCCTTAACGTAGACCGGCCTGTCTGTCTTAAGTGCGATCCGGTGTACCGTTTTCCCCCGTTGGCAGGTTCTCGCCCTCCCGGTAAAACAGATCCGAATATCGACCTACGACATCCTCAACGGTTTTCTGACCACACTCGACCGCCCCGATCTCAACGCCCTGACCTGATCCCACCACCGTGGTCCGGTATTCCCGATCTCCCAACCGGAACTGACAGCGCCCTTGCTTTATCTGCATGTCCATTCCCGCTCGCCGTAATAGGTCACACCCGACTATCAGATCGTATTCCGGTCTCAAATTCTCTGTGATGTGTAATTTGATCTGCACGTCCTTTCCCGCCAGCCTCGTAGCATCAAAATACCCCTCACCCAACGTACTGCACTGCCCGCTCACTGTGGTGATTTTGCACTCGCACCTCTGATGTGATCCCCATATTCCTAGTAATTCCGCCCCCCGTTTACTAATAAGTGAATTTGTACTCCCCGTATCAATTAGGAACCTAATGTCCGACCCCCCCAACTTCGCCACGGGCAACCTCAAACCTCCTCCCTTTATCCCATTGTTATTTACTAATAACTCGCGTGGGAAGTTGCCCCGCCCGTCCTCGTATCCTCATTCTAACTTAGGTTTCCGCACCACGATCTCGGATCCGGAAGTACCGCCCCTCCAGGGGTTCCCACGACTCACCTCATTTCCTCTCGAGACCGGAGTGCTGCGCTCGGAGCGTATACTTTCTTCTCCCGAAGACTCTGAGCTCGAAGAGCGCCCTCCGCTTCCCCTGAGTGTTTGTCTCCTGTTCCACTCCTGATTGTTGACCTCCATAGGCTCCGGTTGTGGTCCTCTCCTATTTGGCCGACTATTCCGTCTTGGACATTCCCTTGCGACGTGTCCTTTCCTGCCGCACTCGTAGCACCTCGTGAGGTTGCACTGTGCTGCTAGATGCCCCGTTTGGTTACATTCGTAGCACCTCCTCTCTTGCTTTCGTCGACGGTCCTCAGGTGCTCGGCTTGTCCGTTTCTCGAAATTCCGCTCTCCTCCACTGCGTCTGGGCGGACTACGGTGTTTCCTACTGGGCCTTCTGACCTCGATCCAGTCTTTTTCTGGGCTCCTGAATCGGGTCTCTTTACGTTCACGAGCGTCTATTAGTTCGTGGGCACATGTTATGAAATCCTTGTCCCGCGGGAGTGATTCGGGGCGATCGACATAGTGGTTCAACTGGACCTTCAGAATTCTTCTTATGAATTCCATACGCTGCCCGGCTTCGACCTGCCCAAATGTCTCCACTGTCTTCTCCACCAGCCTGTTGTGGAGCAATAGTAATTTCTCGGCAAAGTCGCCCTCTGATTGGCCCGATCTCCTTCTTTCTTTAAGTAGGTAGAATGTGTCTTCGTCCGGAGACCATCTACCTCCGCCATACAGTTTTTTAAGACGTACCTTAAGTGTGTCCCACGACACAGTAGTGTCCCCTTGGATTGTGTTGAGAATCTTTCTTGATATTCGGCCCACTAAGGACGCCTCTAACATCGTTACATCGGCCTGCAGTAATGTCCCTGTGTCCAGCCTCGACTGCATGAGCTCCTTAATTTGGTCACCACCTTTTATGAAGTGTTCGAGATCACCCGTAACTCCGGTGAATGGCTCAAGCTGGCCTATGACCTCGTGAATGAAAGCCGAGTTCTGAGTTCTTACTTTTAGTAACTCCAGCTGCATCGTCTCATTCGCTTTCGCCAACTGTGATTCGAGTTTCGCCCTCTCAACTTGCGACTGAGCTAGTTGGTATTCGAGTCTGGAGAGTTCTTCTGTGTCCGGCATCTCACTGAGGCTATTGAATGCAACTCCTAAAAATTGATCAATTAATTCCGGCACGATAACACTCCCGGGTTTCGGCACCAGTTATGATAAGACTGAACTAATGACTTAAAAAAAAAGGGGTAAATCGGGTAGAATGACACACACGGCTACTGTTTACTTATAAACAACTGACTTTATTCATATAGATAACTATATATATATATATATATATATATATATATATATAGATTATATATATATATATAATATTTATTATTATTATTTTTTTAATATACCCCCCCCTCTCTCTCTCTCTCTCCTTATCTGTTTACTTAAACTAATAACAATCCTTAATCCTGAATCCTAATTCTATTACAATAGAGTCTATCTATACTGATAACTTGTTGTTTACTTGTGTCATATATATATATATATATATATAAATATATATATATATATATATATTTATTTTATTATAATTTTTTATAATTTACATTTCTAATTGTTTACTAACACTATTTTTTTTTTTTCATTTTATCTACTTATTCATTTTATTATTTTTTCGGTTTATTTTTTCATATATTTTTTTTTCCTTTCCTCTCTTTATTATATCCTTTTTTGACATTTCTTTATTTTAATCTTGATGATGGATATCAACGATTTGACCGATACGTAAGCAAACAAAATATATATATATATATATATATATATATATATATATATATATATATATATATATATATATATATATATATATATATATATATACAGGGTGAGTTGCTACTCGTGGGACAAACTTCTCCAGTAGATTCGACACCAAAAAATGAACAAAAAAGTTCATATTAACCATGGTCCGATTCTCAACCATTTCGTAATAATTTCGTTTTTTCTCGATTTTGAAAGAAATCGACACTACCTGGTGTCGGAGAACCGTGATATCTTTTAATCTAAAAATTTCGCCGAAAATCTGATAGCACCGTTAAAATCTACATTAATTTTTCAATAAGATTATTACCATGGCAAATTATTTGGGCCTCTATTTTGTGCTTTATTTCAGCCAGAACAACAAAATAAGTGAAAAATTTTGTGAATCGGAAAATGTTTAAAGTAATCCAGAGTTTTTAATTTTAGTCTCAGATGGCAGCAAATTTGAGGTAAAATATCTTATTTAATTGTGCTTCTAAAGCACTCGTCATTTTTTAATTTGGTGTTTTTGAGACCAAGAAATCGATGACATTAAGAGAAAAAATGATGGTTCAAGGATTGTTAATGTTTGAGAGTTTTGCATTTTAGATTTGAAAAAAAACAAAAAACATAGAAACTCACCATTAATCTTTAAAATTCATTTATTTTTAATCATTTTAATTTATGTTCAAATTGGAAGCCGTTCTCCGCTATACACAAACGTGCCCGTTTTCTCATACTCCTAACTGTCACACCAAAACTGAGAACATGTCGAAGTTTTTCTGCAGCGGCGAAGATCCTTGCTCTCAAATCGTCTATATTTGTCACTTCAGTGCGATAGACTTGTTCCTTGAGATATCCCCAGATGAAATAGTCCATGGAGTTAAGATCAGCAGATCTTGGTGGCCATAGAACTGTCCCACCTCGGCCGATCCACGTTTCGAATGTTCGGTTCAAATACGTCTGAACTATTCTAGAGGAGTGCGGAGGCGCACCATCGTGCTGAAAAATTAGGTTTTCCCTCAATTGTAAAGGAAGGTCCTCCAGCAAGGTGGGCAGCGTGTTTTGGAGAAAATTTAAATAAATTGGGCCAGTTAATCTCGCCGGAAAATCTAAGTAGGGACCGATCAGTACATTTCCAATAACTCCCGCCCAAACATTGATTGAAAAACGTCGTTGGGAATGTTGCTGACGACTTGCATGTGGGTTCTGATGGGAGTATTGGTGCAGATTATGGGTATTAAATACTCCGTCTCGGGTGAAATTTGATTCATCTGACCACAAAAATTTATGAAAGAAGTGATGTTGCTCAGTGTCTGAATGCAAAAGCCAGTAACAAAATTGTTTCCTCTGATAATTGTCTCCTGTATGCAATACTTGGACCTTTTGAAGGTGGTAGGGATACAGTTTCTCCTTTTTCAGAATTTTACACACCTTGGACTGGGAAATCCTGAATTCCCTCGCGAGGTCTCGTGTGCTGATATCGGGGTGAGCAATAGCACGATCGATCACCGTTTGTTCCAGACCAACATCAGCTTGCTCGTTACCTAATTCGCGATAATTTGTGGGGAATCTTCCTGTTCTACAGAGAAATTCGTAGAGCCGAATGAAAACACCGACACTAGGTAAGCGCCGGTGAGGGTATCTAACTCCGTACTCTCGTTGCGCTGCCCTCGCGCTACAACCGCAGAAACCATAAATGAGATGCATATCTGCATACTCTTCATTAGAATTTGCAGCCATTGTCACAAATTAATTTCTAACTGCACGAGTACACCATAGACAATGAACTAAATTCAAGTCTTTGCATTCGTTGTTAGTAAACACCATTAGGTATTACCATTGGGTATAAATAAAATCCAATTATGTCAATAAAAGGCTACTTGGATGTTTCTACCTCGACCCTCTAAACAAAATGTATGTAAAATTCTTAAGCACAACCTACTTGCTAAATGAGCAATAAATTAATTTTTTTTTAAAATGCCGATGAAATCTTGATATAAAAGAAAAACAAAGTGAAATAACTTTTGGTGGTTTTTTACAGTTGTTTTCTTTATGTCATTGATTTATTGGTCTCAAAAACACCAAATTAATAAATGACGAGTGCGTTAGAAGCGCAATTAAATAAGATATTTTTCCTCAAATTTGCTTCCATCTGAGACTAAAATTAAAAACTCTGGATTACTTTAAACGTTTTCCCATTCACAAAATTTTTCACTTATTTTGTTGTTGTTGTGGCCATGTTGTTTATTTGTGTATTAGGATGTCCATGTAGTTTTTCGTAGAATCGTTTGTAGTAGGTTTGTATTTGTTCTTTAACTGTTGCTATGCGTAGGTCAGTATGTAAAGTTATGTTGCTTACGTACCATGGGGCTTTTGTAATTGTCCTGAATGTTTTTGCCTGGAAGATTTGGAGTTTGTTGATATGTGTCTTTTTAGCTGTCCCGTATATCTGAGAAGCGTATGTCCAAATAGGTTTCAGTAAGTAAGTATAAGTGTTAATTTTTTGTTTAGTTGTAGAGTTGAACGTTTGGAGAGGAGTGAATACAAAAGTCTTAGTCTTTGGTTAAGCGTTTTACTTTTTTTCTTTATATGTGGACCCCATGTCATTCTTCGGTCAAATGTAAGACCAAGGTAGTGTACAGTGTCTGTTTGAGGAATCGGTGTGTTGTCAAGAAAAAACTGGTGGGCATGTTTCAAGTCGAAGTGTAAATGTAATGTGTTGCGATTTGTCGTAATTTATTTGTACTTTCCAAGTATTTAGCCAGTCATGTAATTTTGACAAGTGATGCTGTAGAGTCAGTGAAGCATGATTCGGATTTTTATCTCTTGTTAAAATTGCTGTGTCGTCTGCATATGTCGCTGTAAGAATGTCAGAGCTAATTGGAATGTCGTGTGTGTATATGATATAGAGTACTGGAGCAAGCACTGAGCCTTGTGGCACTCCTGCTGACGCCAACTTAATAGAAGAAAGCTCTGAGCCTTGACGGACAGAGAAAGATCTATCAGAAAGAAAGGACTGAAGAATAAGATAGTAGGTCGGTGGGAGTATCGTCTTTAGTTTAAAGAAAAGCCCTTGGTGCCAGACTCTGTCAAAAGCTTGAGCAACATCCAGAAATACTCCAGTTGCATACAATTTGTGCTCCAGTGCCGTGCATATGTAGTCGGTAACTCTGTGTAATTGATGTATAGTCGAATGTTGTGTTCTAAATCCAAATTGATGATCTGGTATTACGTTCAGTTTTGTTAGTATATCAGAGAGTCTTTTGTATAATAAATGCTCGAAAATTTTGGAACAGACAGGAAGTAAGCTAATAGGTCGGTATGATGAGGGGATATTTTTATCTTTGTTTGGTTTGTGAATCATTGTAATATGTGCGTATTTCCACTGTAGAGGGAATTTAGTAGTCCTTAGTATTGCGTTGTAAATAGTAGTTAAGAACACTAGACCTTTCCTAGGCATTTGTTGGAGTACTCTAGCAGTGATCAGATCATAGCCAGGGGCTTTTCTTTTCGGTAACTTTTTTATTTGTTCGGCAACTTGAGCTGGTGTGAAGGGAGGTGGAGGTAATGTCAGTTGAAGGGGTACATCTAAAGTGCTGTGTATATGTTTGTCATGTTCAATGTTATTGCAGTTCGTATGTGGTGTAAACACAGTTGAAAGATGTTTAGCAAAAAGTTCTGATCTTTCTCCATCGGTCACGGCCCAAGAGCCATCCTCCTTTCAGAGGGGTGCTTGGACCTCACGATGCCCGGTAAGATTTCTAGTACGCCTCCATAGGCTTCCATCATCAGATTTAAGGTTACTAATGTAATTATCGTAATTCGCTCTTTTAAATTTTAGTATCTGTCGCTTAAGTTCGTTATTGAGTCTATTAAAAGTTCGTTTGTCTGAGGGCAATCTGTCAGTCTGCCATATGTTCCGTGCTCTTCTCTTTGCTCTGATCAAATCCCTTATGTATTGAGGGTAAATGGGTAGCTTTTCTGATTTTCTATGCGTGGGAACTGAAGAAGACCACGCAGCTTCTTGTATGTTCTGAGTGAAATATTCTACTGCATCATCCAGTTCATTTTCAGTCTTGATAGATAAAGGAATTGAGAGAGAGTCGTTCAAAAAGGTTCTAAATGCATCCCAATCAGTTTTGCCGTTAGTAAGAGTCGGCTTTTTTTTTGCTTCACAGGGTTCTTCAAATAGTAATAAATGCACAAGAGAATGATCAGAACAAAGATGTGAGCTTGTACTTATGCTGTAAGGTATAGTTCTAAGTCCTCTAGTAATGAAAAAGTCTAGTAAGTCTGGTGTGTTTTGTCTGGAAGTTGGCCAATAAGCAGGTGAGTCAGGTGATATTGTATCCAATGAAAGCTCATGGAGGGCACATTTTAGGTTTCTTCCTCGTGGAGTACTCAGTCGTGAACCCCAAGACTGATCCTTGGCGTTGTAGTCGCCTCTTGCAATAAAGCATATACCAAGACGTCTGAAGAAATCACTGAACATAGTGTGCGTCAGAGCATACCTCGGAGGACAATAAACCGCAGCAAACGTAATGCTGTGTTGTCGGGTTAATAGTATGATGGCTGTTGCTTGAATGTCTGGTGTTATGGGTAATTGTAATGGATTGTGTTTGAGAGCAGTTTTGATGAGGATGGCTGTACCTCCGTGAGGTGTATTGTCTGGGTGATCTGTTCTATATATTTGTAACCTGGGATGTAAAATTTAGTTCGGGGTGTTAAATGTGTTTCTGTTATTAGTGCAATGTCAATCCGTTTGTCGTGCAAGTATATGTCGACTTCAGTCCTGTGTTGATTTAGTCCGTTTGCGTTCCATAGTATGACAGACATGGAGCCCACAGTCATTTGATTAAGGGTCATATGCACGACGGAAAGCTTCAGTTATCTCAGAAATCTTTTGTAGAAGACCAAAAAGGGGCTGGATTAAGTCATTTAGACCATTGACCAAGTTTAACAACTCACCTGACGGGTTTTCATTTGGAAGACCCGGTAGGATAATGCTCCTACTCATACCTGAACATCGCTGTTCTTGATGAGGCGCTGGTGCTGGTTGCTGCTGATGGACAGACGTAGGCATTTGTCGATGTTGCTGCCTCTGATATTCGTGTTCTGATCTTGAAGGAAGTGGGTAAGACTGAGAGATAGGCGGAAATTCGTGAAGAGCTGGGACTGCTTCAGCGTGAACTTTTGGTGGCCTTTGAAGCGTATTATTTCGGGAGTTCCGATTTCTTCTCAATTGTTTTAAGGTTTGGCATCCCCTATAATTGGCGGGATGTGACCCTCCGCAGTTGGCACAGGTAGCTGCAGTAATAATTTTATTGAAAAATTAATGTAGATTTCAACGGTGCTATCAGATTTTCGGAGAAATTTTTAGATTAAAAGATATCACGGTTTTTTTCGACACCAGGTAGTGATATCTTTCAAAATCGAGAAAAAACGAAATTATTACGAAATGGTTGTTATATATATATATATATATATATATATATATATATATATATATATATATATATATATATATATATATATCTTCTTCTTTATTGGCGCGACAGACGCATGAAGCTGTCCTTGGCCTGCTCCACAGCCCTCCTCCAGTCGTCCCGATCAGCTGCTCGCCTTTCTAAAATATATTTTAGAAACTTTTAAGTCCTCGGAGACGCCATCGAACCATCTTCTCTTCGGTCTTCCACGAGGTCTCACTCCATCCGGTCTATCCCATAACAATTTTCGGCATGTTCTGTTCTCACCCATCCGTTATACATTCCCCATCCATTTTAGCCGTTGAACTCTTATGTATATCGTCAATGGCAAGTCACCATACAAATCGTATAGCTCCCGGTTCTTCCTTCGCCGCCACATGCTGTTATCCATTATCGGACCAAATATACGCCTCACTACTTTCCTTTCGAAACAGTCCAGTTTTGTCGCTACTGATTTATTAATAGTCCATGTTTCGCAGGCATACAAGGCTACCGGTCGCACTAGTCTTGTACAGTCTTATCTCGGTTGCGTGGCTGGTGAGTCTACTCTTGATAATGCTTTGTATGGAGAAGAAGGCTCTGTTGGCTGATATTATCCGACTTTTAATTTCCTCATTTTCATCGAGGTGTTCGTTAATACAGGCGCCCAAATATTGGAAACTTGTGACGGTTTTGAGGGTGTAGCCTTCCATATAATAAAAATGCTGTGGACGAGCAAGTTTTTTTTCTTCTAAATACCATTATTTTGGATTTATCCTCGTTCATATGCAATCCCATTCTTTTAGCTTCTCTGTTCATTTTGTGCAAAGCTTTCCTTAAGTATAGCATAGAGTGAGCTGCAATAACTACGTCATCCGCATACGCCAATATCTGAATGGGGCTGTTAAAAATTGTGCCTCTGGTGTCAAACCCCGCTCTTTTTACAGTTGCATGTAAAACTATATTGAAAAGGAGAGGTGCTAACGAGTCTCCTTGTCTGAGTCCGACATCTACGGGAAAAGGCTCGCTTCTTGCCTGGTTCACTTTAATCCTGGCAAATGTGCTCTTCATGGTGCACATAGTGAGCATAATGAGCTTGTTCGGTATTATCATGTCTTTCATTGCTTTATACAGCTCATCACGGTTGACGGAATCGTATGCTGTCTTAAAGTCCACAAACATCAGCCACATAGTTTGGTTATACTCTTTCATTTTTTTTTCGCACATCTGCTTCAGTGAGAAAATTTGATCGACAGTCGATTAACTCCGGCATAGCCGGTCCCAAGCCCGCGTTGAGAAAGGAGGAGGGTTGAGAGGAGGGCTGACCCCCCGCCTCTTGTAAAAATTTCTTGGTTACTCAAGCTCTACATATATATATATATATATATATATATATATATATATATATATATATATATATATATATATATATAATTTTTTTTTTGCTTTGTTTTTTTGACTGATCCCACCTAACATCTCTTTCAATATATTCACTTGGTCACTCAATTAGCTATCACTCATAGCTCTCCAATTAGTCTTCACCTAAGATTTATTTTCTATAATCGATTAATTATTTGTTTCCCCTTTTTCTTATTTATATATTTTCACGATTTTGCTTAGCTCAAATATATTCCTCCTTAGTAGATAAAACGGCTTTCAATAATTTAAAAAATAAAAAATATAAGTGAAACATGCGTTTTTTTTTGTTTTTTTTACTGTTAACTTATCGAATTCAACTGGATATAAAAATAAAATTATTTATTTTCCAGAATTAAAATTATTGTTATAATTTTTTTATATTACTTTATGAAATTTAATTATTATAGTATTCATTTTTGTTGAGTTCTTATCTTTTCGGCTGGTTCTTGAATTGTTATCTCCACTTCAAAGAATCCACTGAAATCTTAAATGGCCTTCATTTGTTTTTCTCACGTCTCTAGAAGTGTAGAAGACGTAAAGACGTCATACAAAGAAACTTGAAATTTACACATTAATGAACTGTAGTAAGCCATCTATTGTTTATATTACCAAAACAAATTTATTTTAAAGTTAAATATTCTGCATGTGAAATGAATTAAAAAAAAAAAACGAAAAAAAAAAGACTGAAGATGCCGCTGGTTTCTGCTCTCTCTCATGCCTTTCTTGCCATTTTCTTTCTCACAACAGATTCACTGGTTGTCTAATTGCAATTGACAGGTATGATTAAATATATAAATTTAAAAAAATTAGAGAGAGAAATGAATAAACTATTATGTGAAAAATTCATATAAAGATTTTATTATTTTTGTTCATGATTTTCATAAGACGAATTTGGCATAATGTACGCTTTAGATTTTTTTAAAACAAAATATACGTTCTACCTTTTATCTTTTTCTCATGTTTTATTTTAATGAAGGGTGTGACAATGAAAGGAGTGGGCGTCTTTTTTTATTCTTAATTGTTTTATTATAATTTTTTCATCTCACTCCGTTTGGGCCTCTTTCTTTTATTATCGCTAAATGTTTCTGTTCCAGGTGCGGTATAATTGATATAACGGCATGGCGATAGAAGTGGGTGTGTAATGAAATTAAGTACTTTAATTTCATTGTAGAATCATTAGTAAACCATTTATTTTTTGCTCTATTTAGCTATCGTCTTCTAGGTCTTTCTCTTCTGGTGCTATATATCACTCCTAGTAGAACCTTGAAGTTCTGCAGTCCTCCATTCTATTATTGTCTTGGGGTTTCCGAACAATGGTTGTTTTATGAATCGGGGGCGTTAACCCCTCGCTCAACCTCCTACCTTGAAGACAACGGCTTTGTTTCGAAATTTGGAAATCAAAATTTTTTTTTTGTTATTATTTTTAAGTCTTCATTTGCTACAATCAATAGCTATAAGTAATCTGCATTATGTATGATAACTAATAACTTTTGTTTTTGACTGAAGTTTAAATATTACATAATTGTATCCTGTTGTTTAAACAGGATATAAAATATTATTGCCATATTATCTTTTTAACAAGTTAATAACAATGCGTTGTTAGTATTCTTTGATATTCATTGTTTCCAGAGCTAATCAAAGTTCATGTCATTAGCAGTGTTCTTATCAACATGACAAACATGCTAAATATTTCATTTTAAATTCTTGTATAGTATCAATTATTTAAATTCCTCATTTAATGTTAAACCACTCCCTCTCAGCCTCCACTGGATTTCAAAACTAGTTACGCGGCTGAGAGAACGGCGTTGGGATTTCTGTGGGCCTGGCTTGCCCTCCCATAAGTGTACATTGTATATATAGTGTGATTGTGCATTTTTAATGTTTTTAAAATTATTTATTTATTTATTTTTAATGTTTATTTTCTTTCCTGTTTATCATTACAACCGTTTATATTGTTTATACTATTATTTCCTGATTTATTTTATATTAATATTTATTATATTTTGTATCTTGTATAGTTGAAGGATTTTTTCCTTTTTAATTCAATTTTGCATATTGTATGACTGGATTATTTATTGCCCTCTAGAGAGACAGCTTAGTTTTAGTTCAAAATCTCAACAATCGCCATGATGATTTTCACTTATTATTCTACTAGTTAATAAAGCTTATAAAATTTAGACTTTTTCATTATTATTTTTTCAGTGACCTTAACCGCGTGATATTGTTGGTGCATGATGAAATTGTTTTGACCGTAGCGAGCTAGTGGGGTGCAAGACTCCAGGTATGCCTTTATCAACGTTCTCTTCAAGTGTTAGCACCTAATCCGATTCCGCCCTTTTCTGGTCCACAGCATATCAAAACACCTGGGAGCTGTAAGGCGACTAAACACATACATTTTTTTTTTTTTTTTTATTGTCTCATTGTCTTTTATATGATTTTAGTACTCAGATACAGAGTTTCGTAAATATTGTATAATGAAATATGTTGCAAATAATCTTCATGAACTCACTAACACCTGTGAGGTGCGCGCGACTACTACAGTATTATATTGGTTCTAGAATTCAGTATGGTTTCACTAAAGAATTAATATATATTTTTTATACCCTTAAAACGAGAAATAAAATACATTTCAGTTGTTTTTATCGAAGAAAGGTAAAAACACCCCACAGGTGCTACGCGACAACTCTTGTCCGTATTGGTCACGCGACTAACGGAAGTTAACTTTCTTCATAGTGCATAAAAAATATGATTTCGTTTATCAGTATTTTGAACCATTGAAAGTTTCTTTTCCGAAACGGCTCGGAACTGTTAGCTCCAGGAAACATTTGGGGAGCTGAATGTGAAGAGCGATGGAATATCAGATAATTGATAGCTTTTGTTGCTATAGGTGGGAAGTGGATGGAAGCAATAACTGTTTGTCTTGGTTTCTCTTGTTTGTCGGAATTGGTATTTCCTCGAGGATGTTCGACATTTTTCTTTTCCTCAGTCTCTTCCCCTTTTATGATTCATTGATTTTCCACTATCACGGCATAGGCTGTACAATAGAGCCTTTGAACGAGTATGTTCTAATATCGTATTGAGGATTTATGTTAGTTAGTCATTGTTAAGTTAAAAAAAATAAAAATAAAAAATAAAATAATCTTTTTAATAAAACATATTTTATATAGTATCTTATATTATATAGTATCTTATATTATATAGTATCTTATATTATATAGTATCTTATATTATATAGTAGCTTCAACTTTATTAGGGATTCATACATCCGTTTACAAACTTTGGGCTGTTCTACCATTTATGTTATTTTCGCGGTTTACCATTATGTATAATTTATTTTTTATGCTTTATTAATATTTACTGTATACAATATATACAATAACTAAATGTATGGTAAAATGATTAAAAACAGTTCTCAAAAACTACTGATTAGTAACACTTCTGACATAGGTTAGAGGTGGTTCATTTCACTAAGAACCTCGTGGCTTCACGAGAGCTAAATCCGGTTAAGCACACGTGAGATGTTCTATTATGAACGCTTTCAGGCTAAAACATCCCTAGCTTCTAACAGCTCGATAGTGAGATAAATTTATGTAACGTCATTAAAATCAGGCCTGATATACACACACACAAACATACAAAAATTATGATTGATGAATTAATTGCCACCTCTATTGGAATTAGATTTATTCTATTTGAAAAATAGTTTCGAACGTTAAAAATTTATCACCAGTTTAAAACATAAAAAATTTTCAAAACATCAGCACTTTTTGTTACATGGATTATATATACTAAAGTTTTCAAAAATGTAAAACAAGAAATCATATATATTGGTACTCACCTGATGAGGTCAAACGGACATCTAAAATATATCAAGAATGATACTGGAAGGTAGGCTAAATGTTTGGATTATTTTTCCTTGGATTATTCTTATGATTAACTGGAATTTTGCGTTTAAACAAAAATCTAGATTGTTTTGAACGATTTTATTATTCCTAATTACTCAAAAATATTTAATTTTAGGATATTTTCTACTTGATGTATTACTTACTTAAAAAAATTCGTTTTTATAATATTTAAGTATTTTAAAAGTGTTGCGATATCTTTTGACGGGGAGTTTATGTAGAGCTTTAACGAAAATTTTATTCTTTCCATTGGCCCAATAAACCAAAAATTTGTAGTAGGGTTAAATAAAATTTGAATTTTTCCAAAGAAAATATATCGCTGCAACTCATTCTACAATACATATTAGTGAGGTTTTTCTTTTTAATCAGATTCTATGCTGTTTTGAAAAAATTCGATAGGCTTTGAACGCTTAGTATAACATTTCAATGTTTGTTATAGCATTGTATTTTATATTTGTAAATATAAAAAAGTTTAATATTAGAAATTAATGCATAAAACCTTGAAGAGCGGACATTCATTATGAAATTTCTAGCATAATAGTAAATTTTAGAACTAACGAAGGCTCTTGCAAAATCCGGACTGTTTTCCGGTCACACGAAATCCCCGACTTCCAAGTTTCTTGAGTGGTATAAACCCTGTTCTTTCAATCTTTTGGCTATATTGTAACGGACCATTTATATCACTAAACTGATTTATTTATTTAATTATATAATTATTACTATCCTTATTAATTAAAATTGTTATCTAATCGAGATGTACTTTTATGTCAATATTATTAGAATAGGAATAGGAATGATATTCCTTTCAATAGGAGGGTTGAATAAAAACGAAAATTGAATTTCTTTTGTATACCTTTAAAACGCTATTTGTAGTCAGTAGAAGGTAAGTGGAATGTAAATATTTCCCCTGGTGTTGCTAAACCAATAAGCGGTGGTGGGGGTGGCTAGTGCCCAGCTGTTGACTGTAATGGCATGAAGGTGAGCTTCGGATAAGGACTTGATTCAGCTGAACGTGACCACTAAACTGTTTTCGTAGTGATTTAGAAAGTATGATATTTCCTATATTTTGTAACAAAAAAAAATTAAAAATAAAATAATAATATTATATTTCCATTTTAAACAATAGTTATTGTCGAAATTTTTCAAGTTTATGATTATTTAAATATTATCAATGAACGACGTTGATATAATTGATAATATTAATTTATCGGATGGTTGTAAAAATTATCTATAGAGTTTTGTCTTTTTGTTTTCTCTCTTACCCTGTAAAAGAAACGTGTATTTAAATGTTTTTACATGCTCCATGCATTTAGCATATTATATCTATCTAATATGTTTAGAATTTTATAAAGTATGTAAATTTTAGAAGTAATGAACATTTATGTTTTTAAGATAAATTTTGAATAGATAAGTACAATTAACAATATCAGAAAAAAACAAAAAATAAAAATAAGGGAAAATTTCTTAATGTAACACAACTAAATAAACGCAAAACAAATTAAAACAAAACTAAAAACATCAATGAGTTTTCGGCTGCACGTCGTAGGTCGTCTTCTTCACTTCTTTACTTCTACTGAGTGTAATAAGGTGTATAAATTCCAACTGTTTATATTTCCATTGAATGGAAAAACTTCAATTGGGAAATCAAAATTTTTCGTTTAAATCTTTAAAGCGCTGTGAGTTGCGACTTGTTTAACATAAATTAGCCTATGATCTATATTATTGTAGGGAATTTAATGTTGTAGAAGTTTTATTACGAAGATTTTCCTCTGAAATGAACGAGTAGGGATCTAAAAGACAAAGGCATACGAAAAACATGAGTGAAAAGCGATTTTTTTTTTAAATTATCACTTTTCAGGAGCCGTTAGGACAAAAGCGAACAGTGCGAAGGCCCAGTTTTTCGTAAAAATGTATTTAGGAATATAATAAGCTTATATTAGTGTGAAATTTAATAAGCTTTTATTTTTTACTTAAAAACTTTTTCAATGCAACGCACCGTTTTCGAGTTATAAGTGAAAAACTTAAAAATAGAACATTTTTTGAGGGTCTCAATTTTTTCTTGTTCATAGGGCCCATCCCCTACACATCCCTGAAAAAATGGGAATTACTATTTTAGTTTCGCTGATTGCCCATTTAGTTTAGATTGACTGGACTATGCTAGAAGTAATAAAGGGGAAAATGTCTTTGTATAATATGTCTTTGTCATAGATGGATTTTATTCAAAAATATGAATTGATAATTTTATTTAATTTTTATATTTTAATTTTTTATTTAATACCTGATTTGTGTACTTGAATACTGGTCTGTGAAATATTATTATATTTGCATTTTGTAATAATTTTTACCTGTAACGCCTTACAGATGGACAGTAGATAACCAGCACCGCACGACTGCAATGCTGTGAAGGTACAAATATCGAACTGCCCCTGTTTTCATTTATCTCGTTTCATCTCGCCGTTCATTCAATTATTTCATAAAATACCGAATCCCGTCGACAAAGGGTTGCTAAATTAATTGTTGGAAAAGTTATTTTTCCAATCAACTGCTACATAATTTAAACCTCTGCAGAGCTTTGTTGTTTTGTGAATATTTTATCATTGCCTAGGTGAATGCTGATGCGTGTGCCCTGATGAAAGGCGGTTCTTTTTTTATCAATGTTTTTTAAAATATTTGTTATATTTTTAGAGATTTTTTTTTAAATATTCAATTCACGTATTATAGTTTACTTGACTAATGACTACTATTGGGTCGTTTGATTTGAAGTTTTCACAAGAGAGGTTATTTATTAAAACTAATATATGATATGGTAAAACATTTTTATTCAAAGTCTTTATCCTGGGGCTCCACTAAACCATCCAATTCTTCTTGTATCCCATCCTTACAATACAAAATCCTTAAAAAAAGACTCAATGCTCCTTACTTTATCTCAAAGAAACATCCAGAAAGATCTTAAGGTACAGTACAATATGTTGTTGATTTAGCCCAAACCAGATACATATCCTTTTATAGTTAACTCCATTCAAATCCACTAGTATCACAACTTCCCAGATAACCCTCCAAGACCACTGAAAAGAATATAGCCTCAGGGCCTTATAATGTAGAATTTTAATTAGTGCTACCAATGGGTAGTTGCTTCACATATCATGTTTCACATATCTATTGACATATCATGTTTAGTATTATCATCACATTTTTTATATTTATCTTATTTTATATTGTATATAGTTGTAAATTTGAATAAATAGCTAAAAAAAAAAAAGAGTAATAAATAAACAATATTTACCACTTTAAAAATATTTTTTCTGGATCCTTCCCAGCGTGTTATCATCTACTATTCAATCCTAGCCATACAACTGAAATATTCAGGGTTTTTATGAATTAAAATCAGAAAATGCGTTTTGAACTGTGAATCATTTTCAAAAACTTTACTTTCAAGGGAGTTATCCTAATTTCTAAACAGATGAAAATATTTTGGAGATAAGATGGGTGTGTAAAAATTCTGTGGTATTATACAAATATCGTAAATGTAAGATATTATTTTTTTTATTTGAAATTCAGTATTCTTTTTTATATATATTTTTTTTTATTATGCTGTCTCCTTGTTTTATTTAATTTTAGTTTTTATGTTTTATAACATTATCATTCTCTATTTTTTTACAACTAGCTGATAATTATTGGTCTTTCTATATTCACCATTTATACATATATTTCTATATTTCTTTCGACTTTTTCAATTATATTTTAATTTTTTTATTTGTCATTTTGTTTTTTTTTTCTTATTAGTTTTGTAGCTTTAATGATGGGCAATCAGGTATTGACCGTTTTATTGGGTTAAATAAATTTAGCTCTTTCTGACTGATCCTTTAGAAAAAACACAGAACAAATTTCATTTAAATTTTTATTTTGCTGCTTCTTTTTTTCTATTGAATTTAGTTTCAATGTTAGATTTGTTTGATTTTTATGCACCTTGCCTATAGTCTGTATTTGCCATAATTACTATATTTTCTATTTTTAATTTTCTTTGTCTATATATCTGTTTTGTGGCTCGGATTAAGGTCAGTAAGCTTTTAGCCACTTTGTTGTCCTAAATAAATTTATTTCTTTTATAGTAATCCTGGGGAAACAACCACTGCTTCATCTTTTTTTGTTTTGCTGTTATCTGTATCTATTTAATTTAGGTTTTATGCTATATAACTCAAACTGCCTTTCCCTAATGTTTAAAGAGCTGTTCTATAATTATGTTCTGTCTATATTTACCATGTTTATTACATTTTCAATTTTGATTTTCATTATCTTATATATTTTTAATTTATGATCATTTTCTTTATTATATGGTAATTTTTTTCATCTTACATACTTGTTTGGTAGCTCTGATAATGGCCAATAAGGTTGGCCGCTACATTGTTTTAAATAAATTCGTTTTTTGTCGCTATTTCTTAGTTGAAAAAATCATTTATTTAATTTTTTGTATACTTAATATGGTTTTGTCATTGATTTATGCACTTATAGATTTCTACATACAATTTTTCATGTCCTCTTAGCTATCTGTCTATTTATAATCTCCCTGCAGGGCAAGGCTGTCAAGAACAGGGACGACCTCTGCCAAGCAGACTCAGGATTTGTCACCTTGTTTTGTTTCGGGGTTCCATTCACTGGCGCCAAATCTCATCCGTTCCTCGTCGCGAATTCAATGGGTTATTAAAGGTTTCGTATTAAGCATGAGTTTAGGATGGAGCTTGGCAGTGAAAGGATTACGTTATTAATCTAATATTTGTCAAGAGTAGGAATGGTTTAATAAATTTACTAGAAAACAATTCAGTCGGTTTCTTTAATTCAAATTATAAATGAAAGTAATTTTATTATAAATTTATGTTGAATTAGAAAAGAATTTTAATTCTGAAAATAATATCTAATTGTTCTTCCGTCATTAATATCGCTTTACGTTACTAAATTCTCTGATATGGTGGGTGAACCCGCAACACCTAACCGATTTATGACAAAAAATAAATTTATATAAATTAAAACTCCAGCGAGTCATTATTTTAGACAGTCCGACAAATAATACATTTTTCTAATAAATATAAGGATAAGTGGTAATTAAATTAATGGAACGTAAATAGTTGTGTTGCTAATTGTAGCAAAAACTGTATAAGTTCGTCAACAAATGCTATACAGAAAAGTCGGATTAAGTTTGCCTCTTACATTCAAGATAAGTAAAATCAAACTAAATTAAAAAAAAGTCTAACTATTCAGAATAAAGTATATATAATAAAGAATAATATAAATTAATATAATTAATAATAAACTGAAATGAATCAAGACAAAATCTAAATACAGCCACAAAATCTATTCAATGTTACCACTTACTAATGTAAAATATTCCAATTTTGTTTTTGGAACTTATGTTGGTCACTCTTATGATTTTATATAAAATTGAATTAAGAAAATTTTAATTAAATAAGTGATGTTATAATCTTTGTTTAAATAAAGATTAAAGAACATTAAATATTGCTCTCAGTAAAACTATTAAAGAACGGTTTTTAGTGAATTGTTTGTTTTCTTATATAATTAGATTTTTATAAAATGCATAAATTGAATAAAAAATTTTGTTTGTTTGTTTGTTGTATTTTGATAGGACATAAAACTGCAGTGGTCATCAACGCCCTTCGGTTTGTATCTCGTTATATTTCAGCAAGCATCTTGCTGAGAGCTAGAAATTTGAGCACCTTGTTGATGTCCTCTTCGTTATCTCTCAGGGCTTTTGGTAACTCTGGGGGCACTCCCAGCTGCTGCAACAACGCCTTGTATCGGAGGCATTCCTCGAAAATATGCTTTATTGAGAGAGTAGTGTTGAAGTATGGCACTGTGGTGGTGACTCCTTCCTGAAGAGGTAGGAATGTGTCAATCGGCTATGTCCTATCCTCAGGCGTGTAATAACTACTTCTTCTCGACGTTTGCTTCGGTTGGATGTTGTCCATGGCATAGCCGATTTTTTTATATTTTTCATTTTATTTGTTGGGCTCTCGTTCCACATCGATTGCCATCTCTTGGTCATTTTCTTTTAGTGGCCGCGCAAGTTCTGAAGGTGTCAGAATAGCTGTACCTCTCCCTGGGAGAGACAACGCCTCGCCGGCAGCTCTGTCAGCTCGTTTAAGAAATTTTGGTTTTGTACCATTAGCGGATTTGTGATTCCTAATCATATTTTTTATTTTATTTTTTTTAAATTATCCCTCAGAACTTATGATATTAGAAATAGAGGAAACCTTGAAATAAAAAATAATAAAAAAATAAATATGTTTGCTTGGAAGCAGGAAAATAAATCAATGTATAGTTTATTTATTGTAAAAAAAAAAGAAAATTTTTTAGTCTATTTTAACTATGAAACATGTCTGATTAAATTACTGTTTAATTTCTTTTAATTGCTTGGAAATGAACCTGTGTGTCTGACAGTATTTCCCATCGATTGTTTTATAAACCACATTTACTCAAAATCACTGTTCTAGTTAGGGCTTTAATTTAATATATGCGCTGATGAATAGTTTCCTAAATATGGCAGTTACTGGAAACGTTAATAACCTTTATGATTAAAATACCTAAAGTAATGATGGTCTGAAATGGATTATCGCTTGCTTATTATTTACTGTTTAAAAGAATAAAAAACTTTTGCTGATTGTAGAACATTATTACAGGAGCAAATAAAAAAAAAAATAATAATAATAATAATTAAATAAATAAATAAATATAAAAATCCATCGAGCCATCGGTCAGTCAATAGAAAACCCTAGTTCTTCTTGGTATGGATGCCTAGCCAGGTGGTAGTTGTGAAGAATCAAGCAGCTGACTAAGCAATCAAAGAGGCTCTTTCTTGTACGTGCTGGTTGAAGACTTGACTTAAGAGTTAGTTATATCAGTGATGGGACGTCCTCTCAAGGAGAACTTTTAAGACAATATGAGATTTAGGTTCTATAAGCACATTAAATTAATAAAATAGAAATTTTGTTAACTATAATTTACTATTGAAATACTTCAAGACTTTCAAAGTAAATTTTTAAAATATGCTGATTTTTTTCTAATCATGGTTTATGAAATAAGTAGTACACACTCTCGCCTTCTGAATTCGCGTCTACCCTACTGGTCACCCTCCTACCTTGTAAGTCTTGATCTTATTAATTATTTGTATTTATTTTTTATTAAAATGCTATAGTTGACTGTATGATGTAATACTAGAGAAATAGTAAGAGATGCAGTCATGTATAATCAACACATCTAAACTTTTCAATAAAAACAAAAAAAAATATTACATTTGGAGTGCTGGCGTTTCGATCTGCCTTGCAGGTCTTCTTCAGAGCTAAAATAATAAAAAATGGATGTGACCAAGATGATAAAAAAAGAATAATACAAATTAAATTAATAGACCAAAGAATTAATAGTTGTTTACATAATTTTAGCCCTGAAGAAGAACTGCAAGGCAGGTTGAAACGTCGGGCACTCCAAATATAAAGTGTTTTTTTTTATATTAAAAAACGTAGATGTGTTAATTATACCTGACTACATCCCTGACCTTATCTCTATTTTTTTATTTTATTTATTTATTTTTTTTAGATGTATTTAGCACATTCGACGATATTCTTCATACATATGAGAGGTGTGGATAATTAAATAAAGTTAAAAAAAAAATCTTATGAATATCCAATGTGTAACAGCTATTTATAAATAAAAATCCTTATCTTTCAACAGTTACTCAAATATATGTGTAAAGTAGTATGTTGTGACATAAATCCGCATTATCATTGTAATTTATGGAACGAATAGGTAATCCTTAGATGCAAAAACCCCATTCTATCTTGTAAAGGGGTTTTTGAAAGGACTTGACAAAGATAGATTTGGGGGTTTCGCATGATTTATGTCTCCTTTACGTCTCCACAGACCTTCCTAAATCTACCTGCCATCTCTCATACCTACTTGTTTTCCTCTCTGTTTACCTGGGTGGTTCTTGATTTGAGTTGCCGTCCTTTTGTATCATAGTTTTACTAAGCGGTAGAGGAATTGAAATTTAATAATCGTAGCTATATTTTGTTTGTATGTATTACGTTTTTCATAATGCAATAAAAAAATACTGGCCGCCGAACCTTGACTGATGTTTTAAAGATACTAAAAGACGCCAAAGAAGAAAGTTGGTATACCACTGAATGACTGACTAACCACTGTTGGTTAGATCGATCTATATTCAGAGTGCTAAAAGGAAGTTAGGGAATAAGAAGGATTTTTACACTTTTTTTTTCTAATTGTATTTATTCTGCCTCTTATTCTTTTCATCTTTCTTAACGAAATTTTATGACAAAAACTTTAAAAAATGTCTTCTAATTTATAGTTGTAAATTTCTTTGTTATAGTTTTAGCTTCCTCTCTAAAAATGTCAATGTCTTTAATTTTAAACTCGGAGACTCTTAATTACCTCCCTAAAATGTTCCCTCTTTTATCATTGCGTGCAGGTGCCCCAAGGGATGGTAGAGGCCAGACTAAAACGGTTGATCAGTTAATTAGTGCGATTTATCCGGGGGGTCCTGAGGGATGTCCCTGCTACCTGGTGGTTTGGAGTTGCTCTATCTTTCCCTCGGCCATTATACTTGGGCAGTCTTTTCTCCACCAAGTTATTCAGCTCCAGAGTTCCATCCTATACCTCCTTCATTCAATTCAAATATCCGTCCATTCCGCAGTACTCCTTCTCGGTATTAGATTTATTTATTCTGTCTCACTTCATTTCAGCTATGAGCAATATTTGACGGATGTTCCTTATGCCAGTTTCTTTATTTCAGAATTCTTCTTGTACCTTTAGCTGCTTTTTGAATACTAATTGTGATTTGTGACATATTTACCATACAATTTATATATTTTTTATGTATAATTATATGTTAATTACAACAAAAAAGGAAGGTAAACTAAAATAAATTAAAAAACTAAAAATGAAAATATGATACGTTATAAACTATATATACAGGGTGAGTATCTCTTAGTGTAAAAAAAAAAAAAAAAAAAAAAATTGGGTGCAACTAGATCAAAAATGTAGCAAAATGTTGCATACCTCACCTTTCCATTCCTCTCCTTCGCAGATATACGATAAATCAAAGATTTTTTTGAGGAAACCACGTTTTTTTTCCATAAACGCTGTAATATCTCCATTTTGTTTAAATATTTTTCAAATTTTAACCACATTTTCGGATTTAGCATTAAATTGTCTATAATAGCTGAGTACCTGTAACCTTGAATTTTACAAACTTGGTGTCTAAACAGCTTGATCTTCACCTTATTTGGGGAAGTCACAATGTCTTATATTACTTCAACGCTCACCGTTTTTCGAAAACACTATCCACAAAACGTCAAATCTTGCAAAAACTTGCAAATTTAATGAGCTTTGGAATGATATGTTAAACGTAATTATTTTCTTTCAATATCATGGAGAAATTTACTTTTGAAACCGAAAAAACAGGGTGTTCTCATTTGGCATACAAATCCGTTACTTGTGTAAATAAAATATTATGACAATCCCTTAGTAAAAATGTGGATTTTAAACATAATAAACTCTTCATTGGAATAAAAAGCAAAAAAAAAAAATATATTTTATTCATCTTTGTATTGCTGTCGAATAGTGTTGAAAAATCATAGTTTGCCCAACAGATTGAATTATGAGATTACTAAGATTTGTTACAAAATATCATACTACAACTTCATCACGATATTCCACCTGAAGTTAGGTAAAATATGATTTTCCAAAACCATGGTGCTACTCCATATTATTCGAAAGCTATGAAAATATAAACCAACGATATACATGGATAGGTGCAGATAAGTACATAGATACTCAGCTATTATAAAAAATTTAATGCTAAATCCGAAAATGTTGTCAAAATTTGAAAAAATATTTATACAAAATGGAGATATTACAGCTTTTATGGAAAAAAAAAAAAAAAAAAAAAAAAAAAAAAAAAAAAAAAAAAAACAAAACGTGGTTTCCTCAAAAAAGTCTTTGATTTATCGTATATCTGTAACGGATTGGAATAGAAAGGTGAGGTTTGCGGCATTTTGCTACGTTTTTGATCTAATTTCACCCAATTTTTATTTTACACTATGAGATTATCACCCTGTGTATGTATATATATATATATATATATATATATATATATATATATATATATATATATATATATATATATATATATATATATATATATATATATATATATATATATAATAATATATGTATATAATGTATATATATTATATTATATATATATATTATTGAGTATTTCAATCTGCCTCAAAAGACGGTATTAGATAACAAACATTCTTAAAATTAGAGTTTGTCTACTATACTATAAGAAATAAATGATAAAAAAGAGAACAAAAAAATTAAGTGAACAATATAGCACTGTACAATATATTGTGTGAAAAAAAAAAATAGTGAATTAAAAAAAAAACAAAAAACAATGTTAATAATAAAAAGGAAAATTAAATTAAATTAAACGTTAAAAATAAAATTAAATTCAAAATAAAATAAAATAAAAATGCAAAATATACACTTAGCACAGCGATCCCTGATCTAAACCTGCCCCTCCACTTATCTAGGATCAAGTCAAGTCCAGACAAAACTAAAATAACTAGTAAATAAAATCGTCTATAAAATAAATAACATTATTCGAACATTTAAAGATGACAAGTATTCGTGAAACCTTTTCAGAAGGATAGAACGTTATTGCAGAATATAATATAAAATTGATTTGTAATTATTTGTTTTTATATAAAGGTTCGGAATACCCAAGTTCATTAATTTTTTTTAAACATTACTTTATAATTCTACATACATTCTAGAAATACTAACAATCAAAGATATTCTATCTGTACACTAATTTAGATTTCGTTCATTACACTTAACAATACACCAACTTCACAGAGTCACAGAACACATTGCGGTTGCACTGGAGGAAAGACTAAACGCTCCTGGGTGTAGCTCAAGCATTCGACTGAGTTTGGCACAGCGGACTTCTATACAAACTTAAATGATTCCTTCCTTCCACTTAATATTCTCTCTTTCCTTACTGGCAGACTTTTCTCAGTCAGGCTCGGATACCTCATCTATACGACCAATAAGGGCTGGAGTACCGCTGGATACTTGCAGCTTTGCTATACATAATTTACACACAAAGCATAGCCACTTACTATACACAATAATAACTATACTCAAGTGGTACCGAAATTCTGACTAGATATTCAGACCTCAATCAGCGTTTACTGACTCTCTTACAGTACTTTAAACAATTAAAATACTGATTTTAAAAAATGGAGAATTAAACTCAACAACACGCATAAAACGCATCTTCGTAAGGATCATGACGCATCAGGTATAACCGAAAATTGAATGACCTTAAACAACATTAATATATGGTCACGCTTATTAAATCAAGAAGAATTAGCACAAGAGTAGCACAATAAGCATTCCTCTTCTAGCACTGGAAAGATAAGAAGTGGACGTCCCTGTAAGAGTTGGATTGCTGACGCGGAAAAGGACCTTATGAAAATAGGGTTGACGAAACTGGTGAAGAAATACTTTGACAGAGAGATGACTGGAACGTGATTGTTGGGGATCTCAAAGGACCAATAATTGTTGAGCCGGAAAATAAGAGGAAGAAAGATTTATAAATTTTTAAATGTGGATCCCGGAAATACCATTGATTTAAATAGTGACCATTCTTCCTCTTCAAGTTTTATTTATCTGAATCGACTTCTCTTCAAACTTCGCTCATAAACTGGCTATCGTTATATTTGTGCCTTTGAGATGGTTGCCATCACAGAATACAACGGCCCAAAATGGGTAAAAACCTCATATTTTCTAAACGGTTCGTGCTATAAGCATGAAATTTTGAAATTATATATTTCATGAGGTGCTGAATTGAATGAATCCATAATCAGCTTCATCAGATGATTAGAAAGGGTCAAAATTTAAGAACAAAAAGTAAGAAAAAATTAATAAAGTAAATTTGGGGTATATTTATATGCTATCTAAGCTGCTGAATAAAAATAAAACTATAACCAGAGCAATCTGATCATCAGCATTGAGCCATGTTTTCAGTTTAAAAATTAAAAAAAATAAAATCAATTTAAAAAAAATCAAGTTTGTTATTATAATCTATGTTTTTTAGGTGCTAAATTGAATGAAATTTACTATATAGCTCTATTACAGACCCAAGATTCCTTGAATTAGGTTAAAATTCATTATTAGGTTATATATGGAAATAAATTAAAATGTTTAATATAATTTGAAAAATGTAATAAGTTTTACAAAGTAATTTCAGTTGAATTCTATTGAATAGACTGGACAGTTATTTACAATTATCAATCTTATATTGACAAAGATTACATTCAATTGTTATATTACGTACAAAAATAAAAGCTATTAACTATAAAAGTAAAGAAAAAAAATATTTCTAATAGTTCCTTTTTTCTATAACAGTAAATAAAAAGCTTCATCATTTAATGGGAACTTTTTTTTTTTTTTTTTTAAATGCGGGCTTAAATTACTTAGCACTGGATCAGAAGTCACCATGATAAGATGAAAAACATCTTCATTTGTTGCTGTTCGAGAGCACTTTCTTGAATGATGATCTCTGTGATATTTATTATAGCTCACCTTCAGTTTTAAAGCCAAGTGTGTTTTATATATTAATAAAAACACATTTTTAAAAATATTTTACTAAAATGTAAAATTCTTAGAATTTAGTAAGACATTTAGATCCAAAATGATTGGAGTGGTAGAATATCCTAGCCATTGATATAAAAGAATAAAATAAATAAATGTGATAATCTTCATGAGAGAACTAAGGTATACAATAATTAGAACTCAGTGATACAAATAATAACCCCATAAATTAGTCATCCAAATTCCAAAACTTTTATTTTCAATTGATTTTGATTTTTTATTTGAAGAGCTATTTTTAAAAATTATTCTTTCTGCTATATTCTGGTACTAAGTCTCTCAAGAAGAGTTATGTGTTTTTGTATAGAAACCAAGAAATTATTTTACAATGAATAAAGAAAAGAAAAGAAATATATCTATATATATATATATATATTAAATAAGACAAACTAATAAAAACAAATATACATATATAGTAAGCCAATTTTCACATCTTAGTTATAAAAAAAAAAAAAAAAAAAAAAAAAAAAAAATGCTAAAAATTAGTTTCTGTATAGTGAAAAATAACACATAAATTCATCCCCTGAACAAATATCGCCGAAGCCGGGATTTATATTTATAACACGGTTCCTCAGATACCTGTACTTCAATTTGAATCCCTAAAGAGAGCCTAGTTGGGTGTAGTTTTTTTTTTGAAAGACCAAGTGAAATGAAGATAAGTTAGATTTACGAGACAGCTAACTTTGAAAATTCCTGGCAGTCAAGGTTGGGGCTACATTTACGAAATAAAAATCGTCCATAAACCAGTAAACATCAATAGTGAAGTTCAAAGGGTTATACAAGATTTTTGCTAAAAATTCAGTCTCATAAAAAATTATTTTAATAGAACTTTAAAACCGTCTTATTTTCTCAACTCCAGAAAAGGGCAACTTCAAGGACGTGTAAAGATCCTGGTAATGAAATAATCGAAAAAATCAGTTCCACAACCTTATGCTACATTTATTTATGTATACAAAAATAATGAAAAAAAAGAAAAAGAAAATCATAAGATTTTAGGGTTTTTTCCACGTTTGCCCCACTGTGCCTCCTACCAAGGTGTTCAGCTTACCTCTTTGATTTATTACTTAGTTTTTGTTCTACACATTCGCGAAACTACTGTCGTTTCTTGATAGTTGGAAATAACCATATAAATAAATCATAGCCATGAAAATCAAATTATACAATATAAGTAAATTATTTTATTCATTGCCAAACTGACATTACAACAACAACATGACTGAAATAACAACAAAAAAATTAATGGTAAGTTAAAATAACACGAACAATTATTATTGGCCACTGAAAAGAATATGCTTATTATAAGTACTTCTAATTTTTTTCATGTGAAGATCATCATTAATTTTTTTTACATGATGGAAAATTCTAGTTCGAAAGTACAAAACTCTAATCGATCTAATTAGTACTGAGTAGTGAGATTCGTCGACTAAAAAATGATCGCACCATGAAAAAAATTGTTTCCCGATACATTTTTTAACAAATGAGAGATCCAGGATTCTATTGAAGCTAACACAATTTTCTCTTTTTCTTTAGCGCGAAAAATTCGTTCACAAAATTGGCAAATTTCGACTACGTCCTTTCCTGGCAAAACTAATCCACCGCGATTCTTCGCAGCAATCAATCCATTTATTTTTGTCAAATCCGGGTTTCCTTCAATTGCTTCTAAACAGCCTTCACATTTCAGCGTGAAGTTTAGCTTCCGAACAATGAAACCTGAAATTAGATAAACCAATTATTAGAGTTTATTATTGAGGATTTAATCTAGATTAAACGGAACCTCAGGTTTACAATAAAAGAAAAATAATAATAATGTTTTTGCTTTATTACCTGAGATGTATTCCACTATATCACGTGTCACATCCATTAAATGCCCATTTTCTATGTCGATGTAGGGAGATATCTCATCTTGAGCGTTTGCAGGAATCTGCAAATCTTCCATTCGTTCCGTCACTGTTTCCTCTTCCGTAGTTTGATCTTCTCCTCCTGCATAGATAAATAGGAGAGGAATTAGAATTGATTATATATTCTGAAAATGTATTTCATTGCATTAAGTTTACCATTTTTTTCCCACGTTCACGTATTGGTCAACCAGGTGGTCCTTGTTCCAGTCTCATTTATATATTCCATTGGACAGAACTTCTCTGTTCGTGAGTTTAAACTTAAAATGTTTATCTTGTCCAAAGGGATGGCGTTCCCACTAGTTGAAGAAGATTCATGAAGTTGCTTGTGGATGAGAATAGCTCTAAACGTGTACGTGAATTCTCTGCAGCTGGGATTATTGTTTCTGCCTCCTTTTGCTCGAATATAAGAAAATAATCTTTCAAGATGATCTTGGCTGATTTTGTAAGTTGGGAAAAACTGGAGCCACTGCTTTTCTTCGACATACATCTTGTAAAACGCTAAGGTGCTTTCTATGCTCAATAAAAACCCTTGAAACCCTAGCTTCCTTCCAGTTTCAAGAATGTTTTTTTCCATTTGAAGTTTTTAGGTTTACTATATAAATTTTCACTTCACACAAAAAAGTCCTTATTTTTCCTATGTTCAATGGATTCAGCGATTGCTTGAATCCTCTTGAACGCATGTTGCGGGAATTAAGGACATCGAATAATTTGTTAAAAAGTTTAACAAAGCGAATAGTTCCCTCACAATTTTCAAACCCGTGAAATTTTCTCAACAAGCAATACTCTAAAGCGTCTCCAACGGAATCTCTCAGTAGTTGAGATGCCAATTTTACTTTCATCTTTTGTTGCTGGTAAAATATATGAGATTTGGACAATTTGTTTCCAAGTTTCAGTCCTACTTCTAACTGCAAGTCATATAGTTTGTTGAAGAAATCCCACTTAATTTCTTGACCATCCGCCTCTATTAGAACTTGGTAATCGTGGATCGTATTACGGACAAGCTTCAGCAAGTGACAAGGATCGAAAAATGCCAATAAGTCTGATCCTTCCACGTCAACCTTACATTTTATTGAGTTGGGATCCGAAAAAGTGAAACCCATCTTCTTCAACATTGACACATTGTGTGCCTCGCCATCACAAGTTAAGGAAGTTATTAAGGCACCTACTCTTCGTAACTGTCGCAAGGCAATCGATACCAAGTTTTGTAGCTGTGCAGCTGTTATAGAATTTATGAAAAAATACCCCAAGGGTATTTTCCATGGACAATTTATACCCACAAGATTGAATACGATAGCTTCCCTTGCTTCAGGAGCTTCGTTACCATCAATAGCATGTCCAAAATCCACATAGCCAAAATACTTCGATCCATCCCAGTCAATCCTTTTTCTAATCGCCATACCATCGAACATTAGAGCGAACATTAAGGGATATTTCTTATCTTGCAAATGCTGTTTACATTTTTCTTCAAGTACCCTCAAGACTTCTTCACTGAAACCAGCGGATGCATTCACTGTCGCATACCACCTACCTATAGTACGTCGATGTGGCAAGCATGTATCGAAATTGTCCCGAACGAAATCGTAGGCTTTAGGAGAGAGGAAGTTCAATGTAATTGAAAACGCTTTCAGTCTCTTATCGTAAATCTTCGAAAGTTTTGTGTTATTTGATTTCGAGACTTGTCGTTTTATGAGAACTGAGGTAGTTTGTGATATGTTTCCGAGCATATCCGCGTACTCATCGGCAACTAGATCTTTTCTTTTCAGCTCAGCAATAATATTTTTCAGCTGACAGTTTCTCTTCTTCAACCTATTTGTCCGTCGTCTCAAATTTATCAATTTCTTTTTCTTTTCACTAACAATACTTTGAGTGTAGTGGAGGGTATTTTGAGCAGAGTTCAATTCAGCTGAAGTACTTTCAAGCTGTGTTTGTAATATTGTTACGTCGTTTCTAGCTTTTTCCAACATTGACTTCAATTTTTTCTTGTCAGGAGATTCCGTTATTGTTGTAGGACAACTATGTCTTTTTATCGCTCTTCTCTCCTATTTAAAAAAAAAGGTATAAAAGAAACCTGTAATATGCATCTGATAAATATTAGAGCACATACGTTTACACAAATGTAAAGATTTATATACAATGTGTATAGGTTTTATTTTTTAAAGAAATTTTATTTGTTATTAAAAAATGTGTAAAGGTTTTATTTTTTAAAGAAATTTTATTTGTTATTAAAAAATGTGTAAAGGTTTTATTTTTTAAACAAATTTTATTTGTTATTAAAAAAATTAAGAAAATAAAACCTAAATATTATATAACAAAAATTCACGAACTTGTTTATCCTTTGGTCTCAAATGGTCAGGAAATCCGTCAAATACTGATGGGACTACGCCTTTTTTCAATTTTGTGAGGAAAGGAGAGGATCGGTCGAAGTCGGTTTCCTTAAAATGCTTTGAACATAAGCGACTTGTTTTTGTTGGGCTCCAATTCTCTCGTCTGACGGCATTAACCCATTTAATTCGTTCATCTTTATCCGAGGGAAAACTAGGAACAAAAATAAAATATGATATTATTATACAATAAAAAGCATATTTAGAGTGCGCTATGCAAACACAGACTAATCAAATGAAGACAGAGGTTTGATATTGATATTTTTCTTTGTAATTATCTTTCCGTCCAATGTTTCCGGATGAATTCTTTTTTCAAGTGTATTACTAACAAATAAAGAAAAATACTTTTAATTGCCACAAAACGTTTTCAAATCATTCGGCTCATCATCAGTGTGTTTAAAGTACCCTCTTAGTAACTCCTGTCTCGTTTAGGTTATGTTTTAATTATTAGAACTTTTACGTTAATTTTTTACTTTGTATTACTAACGTTGTGAAGTTTATTTAGTTATACACTTGAAAATAGGGAATCGTTCCAATCTGAAGAAAATAAAATTTTAAAGATGAATCTACTGTATTTCATTAGATAGCTCAGAAAAAATTAAGAACTTAGAGTTTTAAGAAAATTTTACTTACAGATGGAAAGTAATTGGAGGAATAGCATTCTTATTTTGGACTTTGGTACTGCAACCAAAAGCTACACAACACGGCATTTCACTAGCAACTGCAAAACCTCTTCAAAACAACCAAAACATAAACAGAGCGTGGAGAACAGTGAGGCCGTCGTGTACTGAGGGGGCGGGTGGAGTGGGGGTAGCTTGTGCCACTTTTTCCCTTGCATTGCCGCTTCTACTCCTTTACGTATTCTGTGGTTGCCATCATTAAGGCTGGAATAAGCATTTAGTCTTCAGAAAAAATACGGTTCTCTTCCCAATAACAGGCTTATTTTCATACGAAAGAATAAATAAAGGAAGGCTTCGATTCAGATTGTTTAGCCTTTGCTCGTTGAAGCGTCTCCTCAAGTCAATTCTTTTGACAAGAGGGGAACACCGTTCGGATATGACCATTGCCTGTGCTTAGTTAAACAAAGAGAGGGCCCGGTAGAACACAGAAGGGAGGGGATATTTGATCTGAGCTACACTGATTGCTTCACCCGAGCAGCTAATCTTCCTCTTCTGTCTCTGCCTTTTGGTTTTCTGAAGTAATTGCTTCTGCTCGGTAAAGCCTTTATAAATGATTTTTCTTATATTTTTATACTTTATATTTATGTACAACTTACTAAACTTTTTACTTCATATTTTACCTCAGCCTGTGTTTCACAGTCATCAAGAATCAAAGAACCTAAAATCTTAAAATCATTTCATCTAAATTATAAGGAAGTGTAGTAATGGATATGATTGGTGCAAGAAGAGGTATTCAATATGGATTCCATTTTATATCCATTTATATTAGATATTCCCACTCAGATAACCATTCATATAAGATATATATTCATTATAATGTCTCCTAGAGGAATCGGAATAAAATTGCTAGGTATTGCAAAGACTAGTATATTTCCGAAAATAAAAAATGCACACAGGGCTCGATCTACCGAACCTTCATTTTTTTATTTCTTATTATTTTTTTCACAAAACATTCAATAGCCAAACTGTATCTATAGTGAGTATTTATGTATATGTTATATTTATTATTGTTATATTTTATTTACGAGACTAAAGCGACAAGATACTGCTCGTCGTTACAGACTACTTCAACATATACTAGACAAACGATCAAACATCCCAATTCATTACAAAAGACTTATTTACATGACTGTTATAAGACCTATTTGGACGTACGGAGTTGAGGTTTGGGGCTCTACTAAACCATCCAATTCATCTCGTATCCAATCCTTACAATCCAAAATCCTTCGAAAAATCCTCAATGCTCCTTTCTTTGTCACCATTAAGCTTATCCATAATGATCTTAATGTTCTATATGTTGCTGAGTTAGCCCAAACTAGATACCTATCCTTTCATAGTAAGCTCCATAACCACTCAAATCCATTAGTTTCTCAACTTGTTTCCCACTCCATTCCCGATAATCCTCCGAGGCGTCTGAAAAGAAGATGGCCTAGAGATCTTCTAGTGTAGAATTTTATTGAAGTGCTACTGATGAGTAGTTCTTTTCAAGATTTTACATGTCATTGTAATCGTCATCAGCTCATTTACTTGATGTACATATTTGTATAGTTGTAAATTTCAATAAATTGATATAAAATAAAAAAATATATTTTATTTAATTTTGTCTTGTTAATATGTCACACATATACAGTTGTAATTGTATTTATCTCTGTACTTTTTTTATTATTATTATAGAACTTTATCCAAGAGTTGGGCTTTGTGCAAATTGAGACACTTACAGCGCGCGTGAGGTGACCTGACATGAGAGACTCGACATGTACATGCCACACGTGCTGTGTAAGGATCCGCATATTGAGATGCAGTTTTACTTACACGTTGTTTCTAATTTTCACTTAGGAAAATGTCTGATACATAAACGAAACCATTAATATTATATATTAAGTTCGCAATAAGAATCAGATAATGCTGAGTTTTTATTTTATTTTTTTTTTACCTTTACTGAGTAATTATTACAATCTGCTACAAATGTGTGCAATAAGTAATATAGATGACATTCACTCATTATGTGCAACAAAATTAAAAAAAACAAAACAGAAATGAACTATGCTATACATAAATAATATTACATATAGAACATAGATATAAGTAATAAGGTGTCGCAAGTGCCTGTGCAGTGTTGCCCATTCGCGGCGATCCATACAGTTCGGCCGTTTGCAAAAAGACGTGCTGTGTCATGTCACCTCACACGTGCTTTAAGTGCTTAATTTTGCGCCTAGCCTGAAGTTATTTATCTATTTTATAATTATGGTAGTTATTTTATTTACTTTTCGCATTATAATTATTCAACGTGATGCAGATTAAGCTCGTTTCGAATTTATTACATATTTACCTACAAACTTAAATATTTTTTTATGAAATAGTACAGTATAAATTTAAAAAACATAATAGAAGCATCCATAAAATGAAGCCCTACATACAATTAAATGGCAAGGACTCTGATGGTTGTGAGCTAACCTTGAACCAAATCCTCAAGTATTGATGGAGATCTAACAGGTGGGTTTCCCCCAACCACCTGATGGTTGAAACTTCCCATCTGGTTTAAATTTTCCCCGGATCTGCCTAAGTCGATACTTCCCCAGTCATGAACACTTAAAGTTTGATACCCTAATTAGTTTCGTTCCTTATTGTCTAGTGGAAAACTAGACTTCAAGTGCTATCTCAATTATTAGCTAACTTTATGTAATTAATTACGAATATGATTAATTTGTCGATTTTTGTTTAATAATTTTCATTAGTAAAAAACTTCATAAATTACTGTGCAACACTAGAAACCAAAAGTAAGCAATTTAACTACTTTTTTTTTAGTGCTCATTTTCTTATTTTTTCAGCTTTAAACTTCTAAAAAAAACTCTCTTTTATAAAATATATAAGAATTAATGTTAACGGTTGTATTACTTATTTTTATATTTTTTGTTTAGTTGAACTTTTTCGAATAAATAAGTAAATTTGGAAAACTTTTATAATTAGAACTTGTGCGTTGTTTTTTTTTTTAATTTTTATTATAATTCTAGTAAATTCTAATCTATTTTAATTTATTTATATTGGTCTCCGAGTGGAGTGAAGGAACGTTTACGCATGAGAGTAGAGATGAGTATCGTAAAAAAAAAAAATATCGATATTCCATATCGACAGATTTTGAGCATTTTTGAGAATTTTTTTTTTTTTAATTATGAAATTGCATTTTGATTTGATGCATTTGAACGAGTGATATTCCTGGTTATTTTATCGTTTTAGTTAATTTATTTCTCTACTTAAATATTTAGCAACAAAATTATTTTAAGTGTTTAAAATTTAGATGTTCTTTATTATGAGGTCAACAATCCAACTTCCACTTATCGTCAATAGATTGTAGGATCAATCCATGTCAAATCAACCAGTGGGTTGGAACTTGACCTCTCCAATTTCTAAGAGTTTTGGTATAGACATTTCGAAAAAAATCAAAATGTACGAAAAATATATCAAGTGATATATTAAATTAAAGGGCATTTTAAATGGAAAAGAATTTGAGCTCTCTAGGTGCAATAGTTATTAAATGGCGCACTTTGGAATGTATTAAGTGAGAACCAAAAACAGTTTCTTAGAAGCTTTTAACTCAAAAACAAAAAAGTTAGAAAAATGTAATATTTTACATTTTAACTCGTCTTGGCAGTAGTACAACTACTATACCAAAAACCATAGAAATCGGAGAAGTCAAGGTTCAAATCTAGTTCAGAATTGGTTGATTTGACGTGGAATGACCCTGTAGAAAAAGTAACCTTTTCCCAAAATTGTCCACATTATTACTTGAGGGTGAGATGGTTCTGTTCTGGTTTAATATATATACATAAAGGTAATTGTATTTTGTATTTTTATAATATAGAGGAAACGATATATAGTAAAATGTGTCAATTCGAAAAATATTTACATGAAATAATATCGATTTTAAAATATTGTGCTGTCTTAGAAAAATATCGGTGTTTCTAAATGTTGTACCTAAGATACATACACGTCTCTAACTTGGGGTGTGACGTCTCATTTGAACTCTTAAGTTATTATTTATGAAGAGAATTCCCAGAGGTCTTAAAACATTGGCATAATTTCACTCAATACGAAAATTCTTTTTAATTGAAAGATAATTGAATATTTTCAGTTAAGTTGAAATAAAATTTTGGCACTAAATATAAATATTTAGATATTTAAAAATTTAAAACCTTATACATTTAGTAATAATACTTAAAATAAAGTAATAATTTAAAACTTAGTACCTAAAAATATTAATTGTATCATTAAACGAGAATGTATACATTTGTGAACCCATTCTTTAATAAACTGACATATTTAACTTCTTTTGAAAAAAATAAAATAAATAAAATTATTCTAATTAAATTTTAATATTTTAAGTCCGGTTTATAATTCTAAGCACTAATTCACATGAATTCATTTAAAGTTTTAATAATTGATTTAGGAACATATTGCATAAACCTATATGAAATAAAATAAAAATAAAACACGCCTATAAAACATGCGATTAAGTTAATTGTAAGTAGTTTCAGCATTAAAATCTCCTTTTATGTCTTATCAACGGTGTTTGCTGAACGTGTCGAGGAATTAAGAGTTTAATCAACGAGTAACAGTATTTACTTTGTTCATCCAACAACGATGCCGGTGACTTTTATAAATTTAGTTGCTCTGTAAGTTTCATTACAGCATTCTATTACTATTTTATATAAAACTAACAGTGTTAATATGAACAGTAATCGAAAACAGAGTTAACCCCTCCTCGACAGAACCGTCTTTCGTCGACATGAGCTTCATCTTAAGTAAAAATAGATAATTTTGTTAACCTGCTAAGGGTTTTGCTTAATAATAAATCTTGTTTTGAGAGGAAGAAAAAATATCAATATTTATTTGGAGGGTATTACTCGTAGATAATATGTTTTATTAACATAGGTTATTTCGACTGGCATTTGGCCGACTGTAGATCCAATGAGAAGCATCCATTGTTTTTTTTAATTTTTGAATTTATTTATTATATTAAGTTATAAATTATATCAATCAATTATACTTATTTCATCTCGGAGACTAAGAAAAAACAAATATTGATTGTGGTTCACTAAATACAATTTTGTTTGTTCTCTTTTCAGTTTTTTTATTTATACCTGATATAATTACAATTGACTAGTTGATTATTGTGGATTATATTTATTTATAAGAAAATCTCTGAACGAATGTATGTATTTGTTTATTTTTTTCTCTAGTAATTTATAAACCAATTAAATATTTCATTTTGATTATTATTATTCCTCATTTACAGCTCAGGTAATGTTGGGAACTTTTCCGTACGGTCTGTATTAAAATTTAGGATCCCCAACATTTTCTTTTCTTTTGCTGCAATTTTAAAGAAAATTTAAAGAAAATCCTCCCTTATACGTTATGGTCTCAAAAACTTTAACTAGTTATCGTTATCAAACGATTGTTCTTAAAATCTCCTTTGTCTACTAGAACCTCTCTATTCTGTTTTCTTCTATTTTTCGCTGGTTCGGCGCCATTGTTCGAATGTTTGCTTTATGAATTAAGTAACTTTCTCTTCTTAAAATCAAATTAGATTAATTTTTTTTCTACTGCCATTGGATTCTTAAGAATAATTAATATAAACAGTATAATGGTAGCCTATAATAAAGAAATCAAAGTAATATAATTTAATACTAATAACACATGACAAAAAATTACAAGAAAAATAAATGCGTTTTCAAATTTAGAAAGAAAGAAAAAATACATAAAGATACAGTAATGAAAAGGCGAAAATGGAAGTAACAATCATTAAATGAAAAAATAGTGCAAGTACAATAATTAGATGTAATGTAAATCTTTATCTTACAATATAAGTTATGATAAAAAAAAAAAATTATAATGTGAAAATTCATTAAAATATTTTTTCCTACAAGACCATTGGATACCGAAATGTATCATACTCCAATCAAAACATAATCATCTTATTTGACTCAGCTTCATCGTGCACATGAACTAAAAAATAAAAAAAAACATACAAATAGAATAAAATCTTAAGTAGATTCAAAATTATCCAAACCACAACCCAATCGAAAAACATGTTTTCCTTTCAGTGGGTACCAAGTCATGTAGGCCTCTCCGGTAATGAAAAGGTGGTCTGAGTGGCTCGGGAAAGACAGGTTGAAAGGGATAATGCTAAAGTTCCAACTCCAGACCTACTCAGAGCTATAAAGGAACAGGCAATAAAAGAATGGCAGGAGAGTTATGACTAGGAATCACAATTAAAGGGCAGAGATTATTTTCAAGTTAAGCCCAAAGTGAGCCTAACCCCATTGTTTGAACCATCAGTACCATTATTCCGCCCCAGAATAAAGTTTATTTTTTCATTTCGGTTCATAAAGTTCATTTTTTCAAATATCTAAACCTGATGAAGATAGAAGCCAATACAAATGTGAGACATGTGACTTCCCGGAAGACTCCAGGCATATAATATTCAGGTGCGAAAAGCCAAATCTTAGCCTGAATTAAAATTTATTTTTGATCCTCAAGAAGAAATAGCATACTTAAAAGAATTGGATAGGGATGAAGTAGCTAAATTAACGGAAGTTTTAGATAAATCCAAAGCTAAACTATAATTAAATAAGAAAGAAAATAATTATAAGAAATAAATAAAGCTAAATAAAATTTTAACCAAAGTGTAAACTTGGTTCTATAGGATTTGGCAACAAATCTTTAAAAAAAAAAATTATTATAAGTTGATACTGCGGTGGGGGGGAGGGGGACAGTTACAAAGACTAATATTTTTTAATAGTTTGTATAAAAAAAATAAATAAATGGCCGTTTTGGAAACAGATATTCGTAATATTATTTCTTTGATATAAAATACAATTAATACTCAAAGTATAGTCCATTGTTATCTTCCGTCATTACCCATCTGCTAGCCAATTGCTCGATGCCACGTTGATACCATTCTTAGGGATGGCTGTCAAAGAACTCTGGGACAGCACTTTCAACTTCCGCAAAAATTACCAAATTTTTTCCCTTGAAAAAAATGGGCCATGGATCGAAACAAGTAGTAATCCGAAGGTGCCAGGTCTGGACTATACGGTGGATGGGGCAGGAGTTCAAACCCATGAAGTTCTATAAACTTTTCTTTTGTTCGACTGCTGATTTTTGAGGAGTAAATTCGTGAGGGGCCAGTCTACAGGTCTTTTTCACCTTCCCCATGGAGCGAAGTTGGCGGCTAACAGTATCTTTCGACACACCACACTCCCTGGCAAGTTCGCGAGTATTTAACTCAACAGCTTCCTTCAGAACCTCATCAATATCCATTAATGGCCACCCGGAGCCCTTCTTCCTTTCCAACGTCATATCTCCACTTTTTCAAACCAACGCCGCGCAGTGCGCTCTTCAAGGACACCTTCCCCTTCATATTAAATAATTTCACGAGTTGCTTCAGCGGTTGTGAATTTTTTTTTTCCAGTCTTAAAATTACGAGAATTTGGTAGGTAGGACCCTGTCATGTTTCTACTTTGAAATAAATAGCTGAACTGAAGCTTTTTTTTTTAAGAAGTTCAGTGTTAGTAAACAAGCTTAGAGAATGCTCTAAAGGGATTATTAAGTATTGGTAAATAATAAATAGTATTAAGATATTTACAGACTTTTGAACTCTGGAATTTGATAAAACGGTCATATTTTTTTTTACGCCCTATTATATTAAATAACACCAATTTTCAACCATCTGTTTTGTTATTCTTAAATGATTTTTGTTTACTCCAATATAAGGGTGTTAACTAATTTATTAATTGAATTAACGATTTAAATTATCGTTTCTTAAATACGTCTATTTCACTTTATAATTATTATTAATTACTTTATTATTAGGCTTTGCATAGTAATTTATTTTTAAACCAAGGCATTGGTACCGGGTATTGAGAATTGACATTAATTTTAACGATGTATGATGAAAAATATTTTTTTTTCACCATTTTTAGAAAAGTTGCTCTAATTATTTTAAGAATGTAATGTTCAAGTACATTTTTTAAAGGGTTTCACCCGGCGAATTCGTAGGTGCCGGAAAATACAGTACTCATCTTTTTTGTATAAAAAAGAAACTGAAAAAAATAATAATAAATATATATATGTAAAACTTATTAAAATAAAATAAAAATAAAAGGAAATAAAATTGCATTGATGGATATATAAGGACAATACCCCGTCTGGCTTGACCTCAAGTACACTTGAATCCTCCCAGCTGTCAATAGAATCCAAGCTGTACTTATGACAATGGCCATGCCCTCTATCCGAGGGAGACGTTATTTATACTTCATAAAATTCTGCTTTTGTTGGATCCTCTATGCAGTTCCAATATGCCTCATCTCAGATTATCATGTCTTATAAATTTCATTAAACTGGTATTTTGGTTCCTTCTATGATATTATAGAAATAATCTTAAAGTAAATGAAAGTTTCATTTGAGCTGAAAAAATGGTTTATAAATGTGCAATACCATGGCTCTGATGATGTGATGTTTAAAAAGTATATAATAGCTTGATAATATGCTATTTTATTATTTTTATATGGTGGAGATCAGATTTCATAGTTTTATGATTTTATTATAGGCCGGCTCATAATAAGAAATGACTACAGATTTTTTTTTTTTTTTTTTTTTAATAATTATTTATTAGTAGGGATGTACTGATACCAAACGTAAATTCTCTATTCCACCGGTTCTTGAGAATTGAAATCAAGAATCGATGAGGTACCGATCGATAGCCCTGACGTTGTATAATCTTGTAATTATGATAGATCGAGTCTTCTCATTAAAGATGAAAAAAACAAAAACTGTTATAAAAGGTATTTGGTACTTATTTAATTATAGAGCAATTTATTATGTACTAAATCAACTCTGGTAATCGCTTAAGGAAAATGAAGGAATTAGTGGTGATAACAATGCCAATTCTTAAAATGGCAATCACTAACGAAATAAACGCAGCTTGGTAATTGTACTATTCATGTTATCTATACATGATTTGATATCTTGATTTTATTTTGTTTTATTCATGCCTAGGTAATACGTATGGAACTGTTATAGGTTCATGAAAATCTTTTCATTTCTATAAAGTCAATTTTTCATGTCTTCTTTGTCAACGGAACTGATTCTTCTGTCGTGACCATCAACTGTGTTGGACCATTTCTTTCCATCTCTGCACAAAGGGATTTGCGTTTGTAATGTGAGTAGTTTTTTACTTGTAAACCAGATGAGCAAACTATCTCTCCTAAACGTTGTGTCCTGTCTTAATACTTCGGCCACCTCATAAGCCTTGTTGCTTACTGCGGTATGCTTGGCGGTTTTCTGTAGTCTCTGTATAACTACAGCATATGATTACATTTTTTTTTTTTTTTTTAAGTGTTAGCATAACAATTATACAATTACAGTGTTAATGCTTGTCTGAGTATTGTGGTGAACGAGAAAAGTTCAATGCATTCAATGCATCGGATTCAATGCAGTCTAATGAAATAATTAATTTTTTTTATTTTTGCATTGAAGTAATTCATATATTGATTTATTTATAAGAATTAAGAAGAATATATTGTAACGCTAGTGTTTTAACTTAATAAAAAAGTTTTAAATATGTAACAAAGATTTGACACATCCAGAAAGTTATTTAATATAACAAAACAAATAATGGCTATAGGAATATAATAGAACTACTTTATAAACCATTGACTCTGAGACTAATGAACCATCACATTAATATATTTCACAACATCTTGGTAACATAGTGTTTACAAGTTTCCCAATAAACCCATCGTAAGAAGTCGTAAGAAGCAACCGCTATTTTCGTTACACTATCTATTTATGGAATATAAATGATAGGAAATATGATTAATTTTTTTTTTAATTGTTATTTTAATATTTTTTTATAAGCAATATTTTAATGATTAGAGTTTAAAAAATCAAATAATTTTCTTCTTTTTTTTTGTATGTGGTACATTCCATATATTTATGGGTTTCTCTCTTGCCACATTTATCAAATCTATCTTTATAAGATGAGAACTTGTTTAAGTGAAATTAGTTTATTAAATGTAATTTCGAATAATCTTGACTTAAACATTTAATCTTTAAACATTTAGAGTGTGAAAATAATTGGATAAAATAGAAAATAATTGGAATTCTGGGTTTTATACTTGAATGTTTACAAAGGTATAAGTACATATTTAAGACTGAAGTATATATCCATAGTAAAGTAGTAGGACCAAAAATTAATGATATATAGGAACTTGTAGGAATATTTAGGACTCCATTTAAATGTTTAGGCCTAACTTAAGTATAAGAAAAATGATTTTCTTTATTTCTTTATTTTTTATTTGGTGGAAAAGAACATTTAAATTTATACTAGGATGTTTGGTGTATATTCATTTTAAAATAAAACCCACGTGGTCACACATTACATGCCAATGTCAGAATATTAATATATATCTGAAGCTTGGCTGACTTTTTCCCTAATTTTCGAGGCTATACTTTCCTATTCCATTCATTTAAATGGAAAAAACATTCCTGCTCGCGACTCTGCGTTCTTCTATCCACCTACTGAATACAAAGCCCAAACCTTTTAATCCGCATACCTCTTCCTATTGCTAATTTAAGAATTGCTTCCATTTAAAAACTTTTATTATTCGTAGTATCTCCTTTTGGAATTCCCAATACCTATTCATAAAGCTTCTTCCCTAACTTCTCCCATAAACATTTATTTTTACATCTACTGTTATATTTTCTTTTCCTGTTGATACTAGTGCTGTAATAACTGGTGCATTGCATTGTAAGTAATGTGCCCCGACAATCGTACCAGTTATTGTGCATTATTATAGTTTTTAGGGGACAGTAAGTCCCAGAATATTTATCTTTCGTTCTATTCATTTTTCTTCCAATTAAAAAATAATAATAAATTAAAATTGATTCTTATGTTTTTTTTTGTTTTTTTCTACTTCGGTGTTCATTTGCTCTCGTTTTTTCTTATACATTACCCTCCGTAGTAGCTAACATTCCCAACTATGTAGCCACTGAAGCTATTCGCCACGTGTACCCTTGCTCATCGCTTCCCTGCCCAGGTGATCCTCAAGGGCAGCCGAACAAGAGGAAACCCCTTTATTGATTAGGAGCGACTGGCTCCGTCCCGTAGGTTTGGCCTCACCC